>JADLZL010001681.1:0-358123 GCA_015844335.1 Chrysopogon serrulatus | reverse complement strand
AAACTCGTGGAATGGTATTAGGATAAAGAGTTAGTGATCAGCCATTTTAGAGGGTTGGGTGTTGTGAAGGTTTCAAAGTAGTTTTATGATAACAGTATTGCAAGGCGGGATGCTTAATTAATATTTTTAGATTTTATGGGTTTATATGCATAAAGTGCAACTGCATGATATATATATTTTTTTATTTTGTAGGCCACCACAATGAGAACCTTACAGCTTTTTACACTACAAGAATTTCACAAGGGGCTTAAAGTTTTTTTTTTAAGATGTATGAATGCAGCCTAATGCATACATATTTATTTTTGTTATTTCCTATATACAATACTAATGCAGATAAGTAAACATGCTTAAGAGAAAATAAAACATGCAATGTTCAAAGTAAATATGAATAACTACCGATATTACCTCACGGCGAGGGTTCGATGTTTTGAGTCCTCCGAACTGGACTCCTTCTTGCAGTAGTTCATTGATCAAGTACTTCGGTTTGCTTCTAAGGATGAGGATTGAGGTGGTGTCTCCACTAGTGGCATTTCCAATGGTGGTGCCTCCTTCTTCCTTTCTTTTTGTTAGCATCTCAAAGCCAATCTTATGTGCATCCTTGTTACTAGTTTAGAACTCCCACTTGTAGAATTTGGGGAATCTCCCAACACTTTGCTTGAAGTGGGTTCTGCTCATAAAGACAAGGTAGAGATCAAGTGCACGGGCTCTATTGGTGGGAAAATACCAACAGAACTAAATTTTTTTTTTCATTCTCTAACCTTAGGCACAATAATATTGATGTCTTTTCACATTGTTTATTTACATCTTAGGTAAGAATATCAAAAAGTATAAATATAACATTTAAGCTTATAAGATAAAAAGAGTGGAGTTACTTAACATATGGAAGGATTGTTCATCTTCCAAAATAAGATGTATCATATTTGAGCTCATTTGGTTAAGATTGAAATCAAGAGAATGGTGCTATGATGTATACTCCAAGATCAAGAGAAAATGATGACCACTTACCTTTAATATGTTACCTTTACTACTGGAGCATGATAACACCATGTGGTAGAAGGTAGATGAATTTCAATGGTCTTTTTCCTTTTTGCATTTTGAGTTGATCATCAGCATCTTGTCTCTTATGTTGTATTTCTTTCTCACTCCTTTAAACTTTTGCTTCTCTCATTATTTCTTCTCTGCAAGGGATTAGTAGACAACACATACCCGAAGGAATATACTATCTGTTTAAAGTGTGGATAGTGTTTGCCAAGTAGTTAAAGATTAATCTATAGCTCATGTTTTAAATGATTCACCATTACTTCAAATTTTCCAACAAGATTAAGGCGAAGATATAATTTTGAAGAATACCTCTAATCTTGATTTGATTCTATGAAATCTTCTAATATGATTTAAATATTTTTATACAGAGAGGATAATCTATATATACAGCCACATTCTTATACAAATATGCTTTGATGTTATAATATTTAAGTAATATTCTAAAGCATACTCATAATAGACTAAGGAAGTTCAAAAGACTAAAGATATTTATTCGAATAGAACCAAGAATATGTAGGTGAACCAAATTGTTTTAAGTTTTAGTAAATTAAGCATGACATAAGATATGGATTAGCAACGTGGTATAAGATATGAATATAGTTTAAAGTTGCATGAGGCTTAGGTAAACATACCTTATGTCTTGCAAGATGATTGGTCCACTATCATGGTAAAGTGTAGAAAGCGTTGAAGTGTTCTTTCATCTATTTCTTTCCATCTTAGTCCTTTCTATACACTTGGTCTCCTTTCTTCATTTTAAACCATGATCAGACATTTATTCTTTCTTCCCTGCATAAATATTAGTGGACACATACCTGAAGGATTGCAACAAGTTTGGCATATGGGTTATGATCCATATAATTTGTGCGAATTTTATCTATGCTAATGAAAGGATGGACTTTTAGGATTACTTTAGCATAGATTTCTTCTAACAAATGTTGTTGGTGGCTACACTTTTATACGGTTCAAGGCAAAGGTAACTTGTGACAAAAGATTAATTGAATAAACTTTGATACTTACTACTCTTCCATGGAGAATGAGTCGTGTCTTCCTTTTTTGCAAAGTTATTGGACTTCATCACATGCCTCGATTCATCTCGATGTGAGTTCATCTCTTGACTTACCCGAATTGAATTTAGGAGTTTCCCCGCATGGGTTAGTCCAACAAAATATCTAGTGTCTACTAAAACATACTTTCGGTTCAAAAATCAACCTAGACACCACGCTAATTTGATTTAGAAAGACATTTTAACCTAAGCACCACGCTTAATTTAAAAGCCTTTGGAATTAAGATCACCACTCCTAAACTAAGCACTATGCTTTATTTAAAAGATGTATGAAGATACTCCAAACCTAAGCATACTATAGCAAACAAGGTAGCATGAGAGCATATAGAGATTTACTCAAATAGAGATGAAACATGATCATGTATGGTGAGAGTATTTTTTTTCATTTTTTTAAGTAGAGATGCAAGTGACATACATATGTGCAAGAAACTAAACATGCTATGGATTTGATATGAGATGGAGTAAATGCATAGATTATTCGAAGTAAACATGCAATAGAATGCAACAGGATAACTACTCATTAAAATTAAAGTCTATGAGCAAGACTTTCTCACCTTTCTTGATCATACTTACCATGAATCACAATGGTATTTGTGATTAGCGCAGCGTCTTTATTCATCATATGTGATGAACCTTGAATTCATGTGATGATGATTTTTCTTTTCCAATCTACACATGGTTAGAATAATATATGTAAATGTTTATACATACCTGTGAGATGGCAGGGGTTTCATTGTTGATGGATCATGAATATTTGGGCACCCTCGAAGTTCTTCAATATCTCCCTTATCTTGTTCTTGTAGAATTTTGCCAGAAAATTGAAACAATTGATATCCTGCTTATTCCACAACTCAACAAAACAGGGGTAATCCTACTAAAACTAGTGGCGAACTAGATTAGCAGACATCAAGATCAATATCAAAATCTTTACGCCAATTGTCTCCCAGGCAACGGCGCCAAAAATGCTTGTTGACATTTCTAACGTCGCTACTAGAAATAGAGGTAAATCCCTATCCCCGGCAACGGCGCCAAAAATGCTTGTTGACATTTCTAACGTCGCTACTAGAAATAGAGGTAAATCCCTATCCCCGGCAACGGCGCCAAAAATGCTTGTTGGTATTTCTTATGCACAACTAAAATATGAAGGATTCCGCAAGCGCACAGAAAACCATTGTAGCATTTTACCGGGAGTATTCCAGGTATCGTTATTTATATTTTACCACTGGGAAACAATGTATAAAGACATTGATAGTTCACCATCATGTATCTACTAACTTAGTACACCAACTAGACTAGAGTAGGGGTAAAGGGTAAATGATAGGAGTTATGCATAATGACACACACGGGAGAATTCTATGATAAAAGAGTAAATAGCTAAAGTGAGAGGGACAACGGGAGAGTTCAAGGTTCCTAAATACTTCTCTATTACTTGGGTTCTATAACAACTGATTTATGGAAGGTAAAGCAATAACACAATAACACTTCGGGACATCGAACACTAGTCACGGAAAGGGGTGAGAAAGGGACTAGGAAGCTCGACTACGGTCCTACAAACACCAACCCTAACATGGTGGAATACGTCGGCCGTCGGGGCTGTCACCACCGGGCTACCACAACTATATGTTGGACTTGGGTGCAATCTCGGGTAACCTATAGCCTAGACTCCATGTCTACACTAACAATTACTACTCTAATCACATATAATAACTAGAGCACCTAATACAAAGTGAGATCCTATGCTAAAGTATAACAACTATACTAGCCAATTAAATGTAATGCATAAAAGTAAATAGAGAAGATAAACTATATTAAAGCATAAGTCTTACAAAGAATAAATACAAAGACATACCAAAACTCTGATGACTCCTCCGAAGACTCCTCCGGAACCCGGGCGTAGCACCGCTCTCCCTAACTCTCAACTAGAACTAATCTACTACATTGAAAAGTCTAGCCCTAATTCTCTAGAGATGAGAGGTCATCCATTCGAGGGACGCCTCTACATCTCCATAATAATGTGGTGCCCTAAGGGAGGGGGGTCTACCGCTTTATTTATAGTCTAGAAAAGCCTCCACCTCTTCTGGACAGGCGATGTGGGACTAATTCGACTTCGGCAACGGTGGAGATACAAACCCTAAGGCGGTAGGAGGCCCTCCGTCAAAGCGGGCCCCGAATGGGCTCTGTGGAGCGCCGGCCGGCCCCACCTTTGGTACGTCATCTTCTGGTGCCTTCTAGAGTCTTCTAGTGTTGGTTTCGGTGTAGAATTGATATCTTTTGACTCTGAACTCCAAATATAGCAAATGATATGTTCGTTTCGATCATCTCGACGAGCCCGTCGTAATGGTGCTGTCCAATTCTCTATTTAAGATACTTTTATTTGATGGAAAATTGCATACTCCTACAACACAAGTGAGAACACCAAAACTCGTGGAACTTGTTAGAATCAAAACCTACAACTATGCTTTATGGTTGATATCATGTTATATTGAGCAATAGTTGATGGTATAAAATAGGCATTAAGGACCATCAACAGATGACTCCTTGCAAGAGTTGACCACTACAATTTGTAGTGTATCTGCAGATAAGGTGCTACTTATTCCATACCGCCATGTCTAAATTTGTGCTTTGCTTGTTAATTGCATTCTAATATTTTATCTACCTTTTGGAATAAGACTGCAAAGGAGGTTACCAAGAGAGGTGGTCATAAGGCGCAGCCTCACAATCAAGCTGGTGGACTCACAAAGTCAAATGCACAGAAGGCTAGTGCGACTGAAATCTCCAACCAAACTATAGAGGAAGGTTAACCCTAACTTTCATGAATCAAATTGCACTCAATTTATACAAACACATTCCATTTGTATTGCTAACTGTATCATGCATTGTAGGTGAAGTTTATGCAGCCCAAAGAAAATGCCCGCGAGATCAAGGAGAGGACAACACACTGACTGTGCTGAATCAGGATGGATCTACTGAAAATGACATCGACTTTGAAGGTGTGTCTTTGTTATCCTTACACAATGTAAACCTTCCCATACCGAACGTAAGATACTAGTGTACTAATTGATATCATTTGTTGCTGCGTAAGATCTATTTGAAAAGGAGGATTGGATTAGGGGACCTAATATTGGGAAAAAAAAACTAGATAAAATGACTCACTCGAGGAAAGGCAAACTTCCTTTGGTTATTGAACCAGGGAAGACAAGGCCTAGCTCGGTGATGATTGCTTTGCTAAGTTTGCAACCCCAATTCAACATTGCAGCCAGGCAATGTATACCTATATTCCCACATTGGAAGGAATACACGAAAAAAAGTTCAATACCTATCATCAAGGCTTTCGGAGACGAGTTTGTGTAAGTGTTCAAAGTTCCTATTTACACCTGTTTATTGTCAACTATTATATTGTCTATTCAATATCAGTTACCGATAATGTTGTTAATTGCAGTCCAAGTTTGATACGGTTGAAAATTGTGCCCATGTGAGAAGAGCATGTGTGGCTATGCTGAAGAAAGTTGTTCGCCAGCAGCGCTATAAGCTAAAAAAGAAGTATTTTGATGCTTTTCCACTACATCAGGTGCCCAAGACATCTCCTGTGTCATCGATGAGTGATGACCAATGGGATACACTTGTCAAATACTGAAAAAGTGAGAAAAAATAGTAAGTTCATGGCATTGAGCAAAATCTGGTATTGATCTCATATCTGATGTTGATCTCACCCAAATATGTTGTATGCATTGTTCTTTTATCTTTCTAGACATATTGCATGCATGCTGCCTTCTAACTAAGACCCACCTAAATATTTTTCTTTAGCTGAAAAGAATGAACTGCTACATTCATACATAGGCTGGTTTGTTTCATATTCTTATGGAGTGCTAGATTACAAAAGAATTGACATGCTGGTTTTTAATCTCATGGCTGATTTGCACTTCCTTGCAACTTTTGTCAGTATATCTATAATTCTCCTATCTATAAATGGCTGAACTGCTCCTAACTAAGACCCACCTAAATATTTTCCTTTAGCTGAAAAGAATGAACTGCTACATTCATACATAGGCTGGTTTGTTTCATATTCTTATGGAGTGTCGATTGTAAAAGAATTGACATGCTTTGGTTTTTTAATCTCATGGCCGATCTGCACTTCCTTGCAACTTTTGTCGGATATCCATAATTCCCCTATCTATAAATGGCTGAACTGCTCCTAACTAAGACCCACCTAAATATTTTCCTTTAGCTGAAAAGAATAAACTGCTACATTCATACGTAGGCTGGTTTGTTTTATATTCTTATAGAGTGCCAGATTGCAAAAGAATTGACATACTGGTTTTTTATCTTATGGCTGATCTGCACTTCCTTGCAACTTTTGTCAATATATTTATAATTTCCCTATCTATAAATGGCTGAACTGCACTTCCTTGCAACTGTCAGTATGTCTATAATTCTCCTATCTATATAAATGGCTGAACTACAACTTCGGACATGTATGCATATCCCATGTTTCAGTTGATCTCATATGTGCCTAACATTACAACTTTGTTGGTATAGATTACTTGTGAGAAAAACAAAGCCAATAGAAGCAATGTGCGGTTTCACCAAGCAAACCGGTTCTCGCAGCTATGAAATGCAGCTTATAAATTTGGTGAGTATAAATAACTGGCACTTGGTTCTCACGGCTTGTGCAAAGAAACTTGATTGCTTTTAAATAAAATGTTAGAAATTTTTGTAGCACTTGTATCCAATGTCAATTAGTTTAATTTATGCTTGTTACCTATGTCACATGTCCTTGTTTTCAAATCATTGTCGGGCAAGCAAGTATCAAAATGAACCACCAAATGCACCGAAAAAATTCAAAGACTTACACTACAAAGAAAAAGAAAGGGTTCACTCCCGAAGTTCAATCTGCTATTGTAAGTAAAGTCAATTAGTGCATAATCAAATGGTACTTTCGGTTCATATATGTCATGATCATTTATCTATGTATCCCTTCCACTTGCTAGGTTGAAATTGAGGGCAAGATAACTCTCCTCCCGTAAATGATGGTGATGGACCAAAGAGTGTGGATGATGTTGTCTCTAAGGTTCTTGTTCAGAAGACTAGCAAGAAGAATAGCTTTACGGTAAATGCGAGTATAAAAGGCTCAAATAGTGAGGACAATGCTGAAAGTCGGCGTGAATTAGAAGCCGAGCCGGTGATGGAGAAGCGCACATCAAGTGAGCTTAGAGAGCTTTTGAAGACTCAACAACACCGCAGATGGATGACATGATGAAGAAGTTCCGTAAAGCTGAAATAGCAAGGGCTAGGCAGGATGAGGAGAATAAGAAAAAGCAAGATGAGACAGATGCACCGATTAGGGGTTTGATGTCCATGATTCCGGAAAAACAACCAACAAGGTAAAGTTGTGTTTGGTTTTCTAGCCGCAGCACCAAGACCGGTGGTTTGTCGAGGTGGTGCCGCAAGGCCGGTGGTTTGTTGAAGTGGTGCCGCAAGGTTAATTGACTTCAAATGCTTGTGGATTGGTCTGTGAGACTATGTAATGTTTGTGTCCGAACTTTTGTGGACTGCAGCTACTTGACTTTCAATGCTTTTGTTTGAACTTATGCCATTTGGTTAATTTGATCCTTAAATGTACCGATCCGTGATGATCCAGTAACCTTGTAATGGTGATCTATGATGCTATATTTTAATGTTTATGTGATATTAAGTGATCTGGGGACGTCATGTTGCAAAGATTAATGTGGAATGTTGTGTAAATTTAAATTTATATTGATTATCTGTGAACTGTGATTAGTGTTGTAGACATTTAATTAGTGTCATGCTACAAAGATTAGTGTGAAATATAACATGATTTGGATATGGTGTCAATTTGAATTTAAATTTGAATTTATTTCTAGCAAAAATTTAAATTTAAATTTGAATATTTCTGGTAAAAATTTACATTTGAATAATGGGCCAATTTCAGGTTGCACTTGGGCTAGCCCATTAGTGTGTGCCTAATAAGAAAAAAAAAAAACTACGTAAAGGAGAACTAATGGGCCTCCTCTAGAATGGGCCGGTGTTGGCCTAGTGATGACGTGGCAAGGCAGGCTGCCACGTCACCAAATGATGTGGCAAGTGTTGATGTGGAAAAACTCCATGACGTGGCAAATGCTGACATGGAACAACTCCATGACGTTTAGGTTCATCACTATGGGCTTTGGTCGTTGTTGTTGACCATGTATTCCATGACGAAATGAAATGGCAATCGATGACGGCTCTAGTTGGTCCAAAGAAATGTATAACGTGAGATACATGACAGATTTTTTTCTGGTCGTCATGGCAAGTTAACCGTGATGTATTTTTGACTGTTTATGACCAAAGTGATCGTCATGTAAAGCATTATTCCTTGTAGTGTCTTAAGACATTTGGAGTGTTTAACATCCATAAGGACTCAAGGTGAGTCCCATATTGTTTAAGTTCGATACTCATTGCATAGGATCCTAAGTAGCGGTAGGTTCTAGTTTGTACAAATAAAAACGTATCATTATCTCTCCTCTAATCATATACCTACCACTCTCTAAATCCTCATTTAGGGGCATAGATGCTGACTTGGGGTATTGCTGAAAGCACAGTGTCATATATTGCACCATGGTTTAAACTTTCCCCCACATTTACTTGGATTCGCCAAGCTTTATATCTCTACAACTAAAAAAGAGTAAAAGTAAGATCACTTTTTGGTGCGGTAAAAGCTTCGCTCGCTTCGCTCTGCCGTGCGTGCAATCTTTACTGCTCCGACATGTGGGCCCTTCACTGCGAGCAGGTTCTCACGACCGCCCCAACACCATCCCGATTCCCGATTCGCTACTCCTTGCGACCGCGACCACCCCATCCCCGCAGCCGCGCCTCCTCCTTGCCTTTCCCGACGGCCTGCCCACGCCGCCGCCATCTGCCATCCCGCATCCCGCTGCCTCGCACCATCGCCGCCGCACGCCAGGCGCTCTCAGGTCTTCGTCGAAGACAGCACCCAACAGGTATGCCCACCCTTCTCTTCCCTTCGTGCAGTGCGAAACCGAGCACCCGAACAAGGGTGCGGCACCGGATCCATGGCGCGATAGTTATCTGGGCGGCTGGATCCATGGCCCCCCAGGCCATCTCTTCGAGAAGGAGGTCAGCCCTGGATCCTCAATGCACAAGCCATGACGAACGAGAGGCGAGATCTGTGGCGTGACGGCCATCCCAGAAGCAGGATCCACGATCCCCAGGCCATCTCTTCGAGAAGCAGGTCGGGCTCGAGCTACCGCTGATCGACGGTGGTGATAACAGCAGCTTCTATGGCGACGAGGTTAGTTTTATGTGCCATGGACTCAGATCCGTTTTTCCAGTGATGAGGTCTCATTCCATCTCCTCAAAGTCCAGGGGCTGTTGTTTGATTTCTTCTGATTTTCCTCTTTGGATTTCAATGGTCCAGCTACGTGTTCAAGAACAAAACCTGGTTCTGAGTTTGTTGATTGGCTAATTGATCTGGTGATCTACGACACAACCTCTCAACTAAATACAGTTTTCTATTAAGATCACGTCTTGATGGCTGGACGCTCCAATACAGTTACATTGGCAGACACGCTTTAGGTAAAGAGCTAGCTGTTCTCCCGTACGTTCATATATCGAAGTCAATCTCTTATTATTGTATTGCATTATTGTATTGCAACAATCCCTCAAGAGGCACTTCGTTGCTGTCCCTTGATGTGTAGATTATTACTGAAAAAAGGATCCCATTCTTAACTTCCTAGAGATGGTGGGATATATACCCTTCCTTGCAATGTTCCCTCCAGAGGCACTTCGTTGGCTTTAATTAGCAAAAGTAGCATCTGTTTGAAAAGTTACAATGACGAACTTTTCTGTGTTATCAGGTTTTCAGGGTTAGGTGTAAACTGATGTATATTTATGCTTCTTTCCAGTTGAACACACAGTTCTACACTTCTACTTTAAAAAACTAATTTAATTCATACCATTTTAGCTTCATGGAATCGATATAGTTATTGCTGGTTCTCTTTGTCTGAATCTGATGAATCTTTACATAAAAACAATCGGTCTTCCAGACTTGCATTGATGCTGCCCTTGCTGCAACGATCTCCACCTTGCAGTATCTCTTTTTTATTCAAGGAACGCCCCAGAGATAGGGGAAGGTGACGCCGGAATTTGTTGTTTCCCTCTGACCAAAGCAGTACCCTCCAGTCTGCGGTGCCATGCCAAGGTATTATAGTATTAATTATCTCCTTACCTCTCCCAGCAGATTTGTTTCCCGTCAATCTTATCTTATAGGATATGGAGGCGTGGTGGAGTGGTATTTTTATCCAATAAAGTAAATCTTATCTACCGTATTCTTAGTGTTGTGTTGGTACCTTTTATTTTTCAAGAATATATGGTTGGAACTTGATACAGTGTTCTGCACTAAACATAGTTTATTGCTACCCATGGTTGAAACTTATAATGATACAGTAGCTGATGTGTTTCTCTGAACAACATTGTTTATTGTTGCCCATTTTAATGCCAAGTACTGATGTTCACACTTTGGTATTTTTCCAAAAATGCCTTTTTTTGGGTCACTGATGTTCAAAATTAAAGCACATTGATGAACTTTGCTTATATAGTCTAATAAAAGGAACTGCTCATAGATTCCATTTATTTCCTACTCAACTTAATCAAGCCTTTATCCATCAGCATTCCTTTGCTTTTCTAATCTTTAGGTTCAGTGCAGCAAGGTCAAGAGCACCAAAACAGTTTAAAGTAAAATGGAGCCTTTTAGAAATAGGAGTCACAAATTCTAAAGTTGGAGTGCTTACTGCTGAGTTCTCAGGTAACACATGTGCCTTCGCCCCTCTCTTTATAAGTGCACCATTATTATCATGGCTATTTGGCCTGGTTTAGAATTGTGATTTTGGGAAACCTCTACAACTGTTCTTGTTAGTCTTTTTTTTTTCGAAATGCGAAAAATATCTTGTGAAAATTGTTGATGTACTTGGCAATGGTATTGTTTGGATTGCAAACCATAGCTTTTGCCTCAGTTTATATTCAGCTGTGACAGAATGGCATCGGCTGGAAGATGCGATGCAAGATCAAGAGAAATGTAAGTGACAAGCCCTTGTTGTTAGCTGTCTCTAGGATTTCTCAACTTTTGTAGAACTTTGTTTATCTAGGGATATATGTTTGCTTTTGCAGAAACTGCTGTGCAGAGAAACAAAAGATGGTTGTGGAGAAATTTCTTATAGGAATGACGTAAATGTTTCTTTACTTGTGAGGATTTTTTATGTATTTTTTTTGGCAAAAAAGAAAGTGAGGGTGTTACTTAATTTCAATGAAATGAAACTAACTGAACCATTTGTCTCATAAGCTACGATGATGCAAACCCTTCATGAGTTCGGATCTGACATGGAAACTTCAAAATCTCCCATAAGCAAAAGCTGGCCTCCATTGTTACTACACCTGAGATTGAGTGGGGAAGGCATTCCACACGCAGTGCCACGACATGCCAGTTGTTTTTGAAAGGATTCACCTGCCCCTGATGGATTCAAGTGCACGAGGTCTCCAGTGTAGTGCTTTGGTTCGTTCAGGTGTAGTTTTCTTGTGTGGATGGTACCATTGAGAATAGGAGTTGTAGCTGAGAAAGGGAGAATCCATGATCCAATTGTAGCTGTGTGAGGACAATGTTTCTTACGTATCCAATTTGATCTATGATATGTATGTTGCCACTGCTATATGTTTATGCACAGAGCATTGGCTACTTGAATTGTTTGTCTGCATTCTGATATTTGAACTTTGGATGGTTGGACGCAGCAACAGTTTAATTGTTTGTAACTTTTTGGTATAATAGTGGGACTTGCAAATTCAGTTTGTTAGGACAACAAATAGATTGTTGTGAACATCAATCCTAAATCATTGTTGATATTTTTGGTATAGTAGTGGGACTCGCAAATTCAGTTTAGTAGTATAACACGTCCAAATTTGTTATTGTGAATTGTAATATTGTTTTGTTCAAGTTGTAACACACAAGCATGATCTTATAGGTCTTCTTCGGGCCTGGCTATGTGCATGTCCTTTGGCAAGGCGGACCTCGTCGTGGGGCTTAGAGTCTATCGGCTTGTGATGGTTGGTATGCCATAGCGAGCATTCGGGGCGGTTCACTAGCACCGATCTTCTCGAGCGCCGTGGGCTCGATAAGGTTGTGCTTATGCTCGTGGGAGTTGCGTACCTTGGTAGAGAGAAGTTCTTGCCTTGGGCTGGCCTCTCAAGTGGAGACCCATGACGACAGCCATGGCGAGCGCATACTAGCAAGCAAGGTAAGCGTGGGGGCTCACTGTGGGATCAGGGTGGCTAGGATGACGGTGTGGTGGTGAAGTGTGGTTGTGGCGAGTTGGTGTAGCACAGGTAGAGTAGTAGTGTCAGTGTAGCTGATCGTCGTCCCTGTTTCTGAAGGCGTCGAGTGGTTACGTATTATTTTATTGTGCGATCCATGTTTTTTTATTACAAATATGTTTTGTTGTCCCGTAGCAACGCACGGGCATGCTACCTAGTTAGTAGTAAAAGGGGAAAAACGAATAAGTTCTGCTTATAGAGTTCTAAATCGGGCGTCACGACGACGGCAAGCGCGACAGCTAGACCTTCCTTGACCTCAGTGGTCTTCTCCAAGGCCTCCTCGGTGTCCTTGGCCGCCGACTCTCCAACGTCTCCATGCCCATCTCAAGCGTCTTCTCCTTCACGGCTTCACCACCGACGCCGCGCTCTGCAGAAGATGGTACCTTGCCACAGACACGGCAGCCGGCAGAGCACACATGCCTGGAGGTTGACGAACGCGACCCGCCCAGGCGCGGGCGCGTCCAGCCATCGTTCGTGCCCAGCGAAGCCAATGGCCAGCTCCACCGGCTCGCGGGGCGTTCCATTCGCTGGTGTTCCCGGCGCCGGCGACGACAGTAGGAATAGCAGAGCCGACGCCGCGACGAGCAGCACGACGACGGAGACAATGGCGCCGGCCATGCAGGTCGCCACGGGGCCGCACGGCGGCGTAGTAGCAGGGCGTGGCTGTCCCGCCCGTCGTCGCATTCGCAAGTCCAGCAGGGGCCACCCGCCGCCGGAGTAACTAGGGTAGCCGGGTAGGCTATGGTCATCAGCGTCGAGCGCACCGCGGCGGAGCTGTGCACGTTCCGGAGCAGCGCCGCCAGCCGCTCACGTGCGGGCACGACATGGACGTGCCCCAGATGATGTTGAAGCCCACGTGCCGGCTGCCGGGTGTTGGCGGCAAGGCCCGTCGGCTTGGCCTTGCCCGTCCACACCACCAGGATGTTCACCTGTTCACCCCGATGAGATCATGTCCGGCTTCGGGATCTCCGGCGTCATCATGATGTTGGGCCCGAGCGACGAGAACGCCGCCACCGCCGGCGAGGGGCGCACGCCCACCTGTGTCTTCATGACCACGATCGTCGGGCCAGGAGGTGCACGTCGGCGATGAGCTGCTGGCCGTTGGCGGCCTTGTTGGAGAGAGAGCGCCATGCAGCCGGCGCCGCCCGCGTCGCGCACGAAGATGCCCTTCTGGACGCGCGCGCTGACTCCACGGCCGGGCACCACGATCTTGCCGGCCACCTTCTCTGGGCTCCGGCGTGAGGGAGGTTCCCCCGCGGTGGAGTTGGAGGCGTTGCCCGCGTAGTCGCGTAGACGACGGGGATCGGGGCGCCCGTGAAGTTGTGTTCGAGCGGACTCGGGTTGTATCTGGCCCACACGGATTCGCATCGGCATCGGCTTTACCCCGGCCCTAGGGTTCCGCTATTTATCTCTGCTAGCACATCCGCCTGTCTCCTCTCTCCATCCCACCCCCGTTGGCCGCCGCCTCCCTGCCGCCGGTCGTTGGTTCCGCCGCCTCTCTGCACCCAGTCCCTTTCGTCTTCTTGTCCCACTAGACTAGAACGGCAGCAAAACTCAATTCGATCCCTTGGCCTGCGTCCTGATACGAGACAATATGGGAGATTTGCAGACACAAAGCCAAGGTTTTTCGGAGATAGCAGATCTGCCTCTGCTGGACATGGAATCTGGTGCTCAACCTGAAGCGACACAGCCGATGCTCGTCGTGCAGGAGGAGACGCCGCCACCGGTAGTCGGCGTTCGTGCCAAAGACACAGAACACGAGACAGAGACGGCGGCGGCCGCCGCGGCAGTGGAACTGGTAGCTACCCAGCCAGAGGTGTTCGCTCCCGAGGGGCGCCTGGACTACGACAAGCTGGTCGACCTGTTCGGGTGCGAGCGCATCGACGCCGCGCTCGTCCACCGCATCGCGCGCCTCACGTCCCGCCCGCCGCATCGCTTCCTCCGGCGCGGACTCTTCTTCGCCCACCGTGATCTGGACATGGTGCTGGATCTCCACGAGGCGGGGCAGCAGGAGTTCTACCTGTTCACGTGGAGGGAGCCCTCGTCGGAGCCGCTGCAGGTTGGCGATCTCGTCCCCTTCATCTTCACAAAGTATCTGCAGGACGCTTTCAAGGTGCCCGTGGTGATCCAGCTGAGTGACGATGCAGCCTTCTTCCGGAACAACAGCTTGACTGTCGCTGAGTGCAAGAGACTTGCCCGTGAAGATGCGAAAGACATCATAGCCTGTGGATTTGATATCGATAGGACTTTCGTCTTCACAAACACCAATTACATGAGAGGGGCATTGCGTGAAACTACTGCTGAAGTTTCCAAGCATGTGAAACGCCACGATTCTATGGCGATATGCGGAACCAGCACAGAAGATAACACTGGCAAGTTCTGCACTCCTCCTGAGGAGGCTGCTCCATCGTTCCCTTCGTCGTTTCCCCATCTCTTTCCCCGCGATGAGCAACCGCGGTGCCTCATCCCATGTGCGATGTACAAGGATCCTTTTTTCAGGATGATTCGTGATGTTGCTGCTAAAATTAGTTTTCAGAAACCTTCGCTGATTGAATCAAAGGTTTTCCCTGCACTTCACGGGGAGGAGAGCTTTAAAATGTCGTCGGTCAGTAACCCAAATTCTGCAATATATGTGACAGATAGTCCTAAGCAGATAAAGGCAAAGGTGAATAAGTATGCTTTCTCAGGTGGCCAGAGCTCTGTGGAGCTTCACAGGAAGCTTGGTGCTAACCTTGACGTGGATGTCCCAATCAAATACCTAGAGTACTTCCTAGAAGACGACGACGAGTTTGAGAATATAAAGAAGGAATACAAGGAAGGAAGGATGCTGACTGGCGAAGTAAAACAACGCCTCATTGCAGCTATAGCTCAGCTGGTTTCTGAACACCAGAGAGCTAGAGCTCAAGTCACTGAGGAGATGGTTGATCTATTCATGGCAGTAAGGCCTCTTCCAAACATGTTTGGCTAAGCAAGTGCTGGACATTTTTCGTCGACCTTTATGCCACATTGCCCTATTCGCTGGACTTTTGCTGTGAGGTCCTGTGTAGTCCTGAGGTAGTTAAAATGGAGGACCTGTGTAGTCTTGAGGTGGTTAAATTAGGAGTTAAAATAATGTAGTGCATGAACTCACTCATTTGCTATATGAGGTTTGGTGGTAGTCAAGTCGTTTTTGCTTGTTTTTCTGAGTTTTCTTTCTCTTGTCTGTAATGATCGATACTTGATCTTTAATATTTTTTCCTTTATGCAATTTTTTTTTTTTTCATTGTACATGGAAGGACGCAGGAATGACGTGTACAAAGAACATGATGTACATCTTATATTACGGCTGATCGGAGATGAGAATAGGAAACCAATAAATTCTTAATCTTTGCATGAACCAAGTTCTAGAAATAGAAGTAATGACGATGAGTAGATTAGAGACTGATTAAACTAAATTTAAAAGAGTAAATTGCACTTACTATTCAACAACTTTCTAAGTAGGTGCATGTTAGTCTAACATCTTGTCGACAACTATCTACACTACCGGAGATAGAGACATTGCCGAGCGCAGCAGGCTTTATCGAGAGCTTAATGTCAGGCGCTCGGCAAAGGAGAGATTTGCCGAGAGCAACTCTCGGCAAAGAAAAGCCATCGGTCTATCTCTCCTTTGCCGAGAGCCGAGCTCACGGCAAAACAAAACCCTCGGCAAAGCACAAATTTACCGAGACCTGGGCTCTCGGCAAAATATGGCTCTCAGCAGACTTTCTACCGCCGTTACCTCCTGGATCCTGCCGTTCTCTTTGCCAAGAGCCGCTAACGAACTCTCGGCAAAATGACAACCTTTGCCGAGGGCTTTGGCCTAGGTCTCGGCAAATTATTTCCATTTTTTTTCTTTTGCGTCCCAATTTTTTTTTCTTTTGCGTCCCAAAAATGTTTGCCAAGGGCCATCAGGGAGAACGCTCGGCAAAGTTGTTTTTAAAAAAAATAGAAAAAGTTTTGCCGAGGGCCTGCCCGGACAACGCTCGGCAAAGGTATTTTATAAAAAAAATTAAAAAAGGTTTGCCGATGGCCTGCCCAGACAACACTCGGCAAAGCATTTTTTTTAAAAAAAATAAAAAAAGATTTGCCGAGGGCCCTCGAGACAACGCCGGCAAACCTTGGTCGCCGTTAAGCCCGCCGTGAGGCAGCTTTTTTTTGCCGACGACCGCCGTTAGCTCTCGGCAAAACGTTTGCCGAGCGCCCGATAAAAGGCTCTCGGTAAAGACACCGTTGCCGATCGAATTTTCGCCGAGAGCTCTTTGCCGAGAGCCATGCTCGGCAAAGGCTTTGCCGAGAGCTTAGCTGCCTTTGCCGAGTGTTCCGGGTGCTCGGCAAATCAGTGAATTCCAGTAGTGCTAGGTGCCTGCATGTTGGCCCAACACCTTGTAATTTGTTTAATTTGATGTGAAAACATGGCTTGTTGTGCATATGCGGTCTAAGCACGATAGTAACATGTCTTTGTATGTTAGAATCATTGGCTCTCATGTCATCCATCCTCAGCTTGAATCGTATGTTTACTGTATTACGATATCATTTCTAAATTTAGTCAAATATAAAAGCTACCATCGACTTCATAAATATGGAAAATATCAAACTGATCATTTTTCTTCTATGCCATAATGCGGGTTTTTCATCCCACGTCGACCCATGGTCATTCATAGCTCGCTAAAGCTAATACGACCTACGTTGTCCATTGTATGAGGTAGTTATAACTTTGTTTAGGGGTGGACATTTAGTTAACCGAAACTGATCCGTTTTCTAGGAAATTTGGTGTCTTACAAGAACCAAGTAAGTTCCTGTATAATTTTACCAAGCCAAGAAAAAAATAAAAAAGTAAGGAAAAAGAAGGGAAAAAGAAAAAGAAAAAAGGTCACCACCACCATACGAAAGGATGTAGCAGACAAAAAAAAAAAACAAGACAATGTAGTAGACACAAAAAAACAAGACTAATTCAGTAGTTGCGCCATTGAAAGGATCAGAGAAGTCCTACAGAGGGATGAATACATCTGTAAAAACTTAAAACTTAATTCAGTAGATTTGCAGAATGCGGAGGTTTAGATTCCCATGGAAGTTTCAAACAAATATGTGAAATTTTCGTGTCTTCTAAGTGAAATTTGCTACAACCGAATGGAATGTTGTAGCTCTCAATGACATCAAACACATGTGCTTGGGCTATGCATATATGCATCGATGAGCCAGGTTCTCGCATCAAATTAAACAGACTACAAGATGTTGGGCCAAAATACACCCACCTATATAGTTGTTGTATTAAATTGGACAAATTACAAGATGTTGGACTGATATGCATCCACATAAATAGTTGTTGTATGGCGAGTGCAATTTATTGAATTTAAAATATATGAATATCGCTTGAGGGCCTATGGCAGGTACCTCATAAGCGTGATCCATGGCTGTTGGTTCCAGTTGTTCAGGATGTTTTCTTGTTCCCGATCTTCTGCCAAAAAGAAACATCAAAAGAACTGTGGAGGCCAATCACTAAATGCTAGTAGAGAACAGATATTTTCGGTTTTTAGTTTCATTCCCGGCCAGAGTTAGGCTAGCTAGGAACTAATATAAGCTTTAGGCCCGGTTACAGCCATCAATTAGAAATAGAGCGTGACCTTTAGTCGTCCCAAACCGTACCACAACCGTCACACTATATATCCTACATCCATGGTCCCTAGCCTGAGCCGTCAATTACAATCGTTGATGCTCATCTCCCTTGCTCTGTTCTTGCTCTCGGGTAGTTGAGAAGCAGGACTGTTGAAGGCCATGTGTGAGGTGAGTGACAGTTCCCCAAAAAATAAAGGGCCTAAATTTACACCCTACGGCTCATGGCAGTTCGAATTTTGTGTATTTAGCCCAAACTTCTACCACTTGTCTGTTATTTTCTTGTTTCTAGCCCACAAATTATGACGTAATATTGTTTAGTTACTAGCTATGGCAATTGAAACGTAGCAACCTCGCAATCGCTTCTATGTGACTCCGTATCTCCATTCGCTCATCGGCCATGCCTTTGTGATCTTGTTTCGTAATTCCATCGTTGCGCCAGATGCAACATTCTAGCCCTGATGAACCTGAGGAGCCCAATTTACATTTGGCTCTCGGGCCCAAATTCCTGGAGATAGCATCCCTTCTATGTTCTAAAGGTTAGCAACTTTATCGTCTCATCTTTTATTGCTAACGTAGCTCGTTTCATGGTTTAAAAACAAATAGAGAAATTTGTTGATTTATTTGTACACCATTTCTATGTAACCCTAAACACTTGTAATGATTTCTAGATCTTTATTGTTAACTTTATCGATATGTATTTTTTTTCAATATTTCACATAAATCTTAACATTGGTTAAAATACATTATGAGCCAACGTGTAGGGTGCGAACACAAATGTTATGACCTAAATGCACGCTATTCTAGAGTAAGCTATTCAGCAACCGGGGTACGCCTAAGACTATATACTACACATGGAACCCAGTAAATCTGAAACTCAATAGTCCGACAGTAGGTTACATATATGGACAACCATGTCCTCGGGTTTGTTAGGCAAGAGCGAGTGTTTTTTATATGAGAATTGTAGCATTTGATGAGGTCTAAAACTTTTTAGTATTGATTTGTTTCAACTGAGAACGTTAAAAATTCTCAGTAGCATATAATCATGTATGTACGTTTGTCGTCTTTGAAAACATTAATTTTCTAGTATCATATTAGATAAAGATACATTTACATAAAAATTGTAGCTTTCGATGAGATCTATAAATTCCTAATTTTGAGTTTTGCCATTTAAGGTCATTAAGATGCTAAAAAGTAATATAATATTTGAGCAGCATATTAATCATGTCTCAGGGTTTGTCGTCGCATTAGAAAATCATGTCTTTTTTGTATGATATTGGATAATAATACTTTGTATATGAAAATTATAGCGTTTGATGAGATCTTAAAATTTTTAGTTTCGAGTTTTGTTATTTGAGATTATTAAGATCCTCAAAAATAATGTAAGTGTCTTCATCTGAGATCATACGAGAAAGATATAATTTTTCAAAGGTAGAGTGTTTGGTTTCAACAGTCAGATCCATATATAGGAGATATGTAGCGGGTCACGTAACATTGGTTTGGACCTAACTGAGCTTCTTTATAACTTTATGGAGTTAAAAAAAATTCATATTTAAATTTTGGTGACCTAGATAACAACTTCAGACTACTTTGAATATCGCTGGTGAATTTTACCCATTCTGAAAATAGCCAGCCTGTTTAGACTTTAGTGTGCGGTTGGAGTCTTATTTTTCTAGGCTATAAGGCAAATCTTTTAGCTTTATTTTCGACTCTCTTGCTAAATCATTGCCTTTTTGTTAACACATGCCTTCCTTAGATTTAAATGTAATATTTACTACATGGAAAAAAAAAAAAAATTCAGTTAACACAAACTCCGTTTTTGCCTCCAAACGAATCATGAATATGATACACAATTATTAATTTATACACACTATAAAAGTGTAACTGATTGGGACACACAAAAGCTAAAGACAATGGCCCTTTCTTATTCATCATAAAAATGCAGCTGTCGTCCTACGACCCGGACAATGGTCCTTTCTTATTCATGAAGGGTAGCTGTGTCCTGCCCCGTTCTCTCGCAATCGCAACCCATTGGTCTACAATTTCGCACCTTACATCTACCTGCTGGAAACTAGCTACAATTACAGTACACCCATACGTATCTGTGAAAGTGTAAATAAAAGGACAGAAAAGTCCAATGAAAATTTTGGTGGATGTAGCGGGAACTGTTGGAATGTGATACTGAGGCATATATTATTTTGGCACCTAATCAGACGTCCACCAAATACTCGTTACTACAGATACCATTCGTAGACACGTCTCATTTTTAGAACAGAGGTGATTCAATTTATAACCACGTCTAAAAATCGAGCTGCTCCTAGAAATATATTTGTAGGAGTGATCTGCATTTTCAACCACCTCTACAAATGCCTCTATGTTTACAGGTGGCTCTAGATCTAGCAACCTCAACAAATCAGGAGACGATGGGATCTAGAGGCATATTTAAAGATAGGTGCAACACAAATAAATTTATAACTTTATCAAATGAAGTTTGGTGAAGATAAATTTTACATCAAAGTTGTATATCTCTGTAATTTACATCCTTTTTATTTGAAATTATTTGGATCTAACAATTTATGTTAGAAGTTTTCACACTTTGAAATTCAATTTCTTTTGAGTTTTTCAGATGGAGAAATGACCAAAACTAGATTTTTAGACCTTGAAATAATATAAAACATTGCAGTTGAAAACTTTTTTATGAAATAGGAGGGAAATCCCCTACTGGAATTTTATTGAAAGCGAAAAGGTGCTCCCAAACAAAGTGGTCAAGTTGAGAACTGTATTTGAAATAATATATGGTCCCGAAATTAAGCAGACATGTGTTTGAGCAATTCTTGGTGGAATCTCACTATCTCGTTGATTCATAGAAGATCGATGTGGAAGCGAAGGATGCCACTGAAAATTTAGTTATTTTGTTTAGTACTTGACTAGGGAGTAGTGTGCAATAAGTAAGACAATAAAAACAGCTTTTTTCATAGATAGATAGGGCAATTACTTATCTGATATATGTGGTTTTTTTTCATTTTGCCCATGTAGTTTGTGCAATAATATATACAGGCCGCTTCATGGTTTTCTTAATATCATAGTGTCTCAAAGAAATAAGTTCGTTTGGAACATGATTTAAGTTAAAAAATTGATTAATTAGAGTCTATTTTCCCCTGTTTTCTCTTCTTAGTTAAATAGCTTCATGGGTATCCATTCGACAAGTCTTTGGTTCCATCCTTTACGTTCGACCCCTCATTTCTGTGTTGGTTCCTTTTTCGATGATTTTTACGTAGGAAACGAAGCCATCCGTTAATGGCCGCATGGGGAATGAAGAGACGATGTGGGCAAACTCGTCTAGTATCACTGGAAATGAAATGAATTGCTTTGTGAAAACTTTTAACACCTAAAAAATGAACTTATTTAAGGGATAGAGTATATATCCAGTACTTCCTCCGTTCTAAATTATAAGTCGCTTTGATTTTTTGGTACATCCATTTTGCTATGCATCTAGATATAGGTTGTCTCTAGATGATGAACCATAAAAATTAAAGCGACTTATAATTTGAAACGGATGAAATAATAATTTGGCTATGATCATGAGAAAAGGGACTGAAAAGCGTAGTCCTACCACTACTACAGAAACTATTTGTAGCAACGCCTCTCTTTTTTTGTAGGGGCGGCTCTATATTAAACCGCCCCTACAAATGTGGCCAAACGAACCGTCCCTTGCTGAAATCCATTTGTAGGGGGCGGTTGGTGTTATGAGCCGCCTCTACAAATGTCTAGATTTGTAAGGGCGGTTCTATATCCAACAGCCCCTACAAATCGGATTTGTAGGGGCGGTTCTATATTGAGGCCCCTACAAATAAATGCCAATATAAAAAAATAAAGCACTAAAATTTAATTTTTTCAAAATGATCTCGGATGGAAAAATAACTAAAATAAAAGTTGTAGATCTCAAAAAGTTACATAACTTTGCTATTTATAACTTTTTTATTCAAAATCATTTTGTACTCCAAAATTTACACTTTGAAAATATTGTTTGAAGTAGTTAAATTTTGAAATTCAAATTTTGAGTTAATAAAACAAACTCGCATGAAAAAGATGACCAAAATAAAAGTTGTAGATCTAAAAAATTAAGCAACTTTGTAGTTAACAATATTTTCATTTGAATTTTTTTCACATGGTAAATTGTGTATGAATGTCTTAGGTTTGAACTTTAAATTTTTGAAATGAACTTTTTTAAATAACCTCAGATAGAAAAACAACCAAAATAAAAAGTAGTAGATCTCGAAAAGTTATAAAACTTTATAGTTGACAACTTTTTGATTTGAACTCATCTTGTTAAACAAAATTACATTGACTTTCTCAAATGTAAAATTTGACTTGTTTTCAAATGACCTCGGATGGAGAAATGATCAACATGAAAGTTGTAGGTCTCGAAAAGTTATGAAACTTTGTAGTTGACAACTTTTTGATTTGAAATCATCTTGTTAAACAAAATTACATTGACTTTCTCAAATGTAAAATTTGACTTTTTTCAAATGACCTCGGATGGAGAAATGATCAACATGAAAGTTATAGGTCTTAAAAAGTTATAAAACTTTGTAGTTGAAAACTTTTTGATTTGGATCCGTTTAGGGCCTCAAACAATCAATTTAATCTCAGTTTAGGATAATATGTAGAGAAAGAAAATACAATATGAACACATGTGACGGTGAGGTGTAGTGGTAGTAGAGAGGGAGCGCCGCTGGGTGAGGTTGTAAGTTCGAATCACGGCCAACGCAAAGTCTCTAAAAATCACGGAAAAAAGGCTGGGGTGAGCCCCGGTGGGGGTTGTCTAGTGGGGATTTTCTCGGATTAAAAAGTTTTTTACTATTTTTTGATAATTTTTCGTAATATCTGGAAATTGATTTGTAGGGCGGTTGGATATAGAACCGCCCCTACAAATCGCCAACCGTCTCTACAAATCGATTTGTAGGGGCGGTTGGCCAACCGCCCCTACAAATCGGGCATTTGTAGCCACGGTTGCATAGGGGCGGTTGGCAAAACCGCGGCTACAAATGCTCATGAACCGCCCCTACAAATCATTATTGTGGTAGTGTACTGAACTTCCGTATAGAAAGAATATATACAATCCGGATGTAGCATGAACATTTACCAGAATTCGACGCTAAAACTATACAATTGCAAGCAAGTTCTTATAGAAAAATTTCTAGCACTTGGATCATTTTGTGGTGTAGGAAAACAATATATGGCGAGCGTGATGAACGGGCAAGGGATGGCGCCGAGCCCAGCCGTCCACTCGCTCGACATCTCTAGGACATTCTCTCACTTTTTCTTGCCAAACAGATTTGCATACATTATACAATGCAAGTCATTTTCTTCTAACCGACTTATTTAGGTATGATAAACAACAGGTGGCTGATGTGACACTTACACATCCTGACCAAACAACAGATAAGAGCGTGATGCCCGCCCTACCATGTGTGTTTTCACGGCCGGGCACGGCTTTCATCACCAATTAACCCGCGGTCTCTTTCTCTCGCTCTCACTCTGTCTCAATCCCGTATCGCCGCTTCCTCGATCTCTATGATTCGGGCTTGGCGTCTCCGTCGACTTTATTGAGACCTCGCTCGTGTCGGCTCTCAGCACGTTTGGTGCGCTTAAAGCCTGATCGAGATGTGAAGACCTGTTTGGCTGGGCTCTCGAAGGCTCCTTTCTTTGTCAGCTACTTCGTCTCAAATTATAAGATATTTGATCTTTTTAATTCAAGTTTGATCATTCATTTTGTTCAAAAAATTTGCATAAAACATAGTTAAATTTAAGTCATTCTAGAAGAACTTTTATTGATAAAGCAAGCCACAACAAAAGAAGCGATATTTTATACAAATTTTTGAATAAAATAAGTGGTCAAAGTTAATATAAAAAATCAAATGTCTTATAATTTAGGATGGAGGAAGTACTATGTTGCACTATACTATAATTCTATGGTACACTATGTAAACATTTGTGGAATTAGTAGCTAGCAGGAGCCACATAAGCAAGCATTCTAGGGTTCCTATCTTCTCTACAGTATCACTGCAGTAATTTTTTAAAGTCACCGGAAAGGATTACTCCCCACCTGAATATATACTAAATGGCCCAAAATGGCTTGATTAAAGTGTTACAAAACATTTTTGAGGAAAAAACAACAACAGGACATCCCCGCACAAGGACGAAAACTAGCCAGACACAAAGACTACCACACTGACACAGGGGCTCTTCAACGCTGCCTCCAAGGAGGTGAATGACGCCGTAACGTAATCAACGTTAGCCAAACAGAAGTTTGGCAAGGCTTTCGCCCGAGCCATGTGCCAAATGAAGTGGCAGCAAAGGTTCTTTAGTGACTCCTGAAGGAAAATCTCGTCACTGGCCTAGATAGATCTGAACTGAGTTTTCGCCCGCGACAAAGGTAGAAGCGGCCGTGCTTGAATTGAGGTGGGATGCCGGTTGCCGCCACACCACACATAGCCGTTCCCGGACTCGCTCGTGATGGTGGGAGGCGCCGCACCGGCAAGTGTCGACGCCTAGAGGGTGGTGGTGCCGCCACTTTGCCACACCGCAGCAGCCGCTCGGACTCGCCAGCGGTGGAGGGAGGCGCGCACCGGCAAGCATCCTCACCAGGACAGGGGGGTTATTAGCCGCCGCCACACCGTGCAGAGCCACACCTAGACTCGCCCGCGACGGTGGGAGGCACGCGCCGCCAGCTAGAGCTGGATGAAGCCCCTCCAAACGAGCCCAAATTTTAATTAGGTTTAGACTATCAGCACCGGTAGCCTGTAAAGTGACCCTGCAGGACTGAGTTCCAGAAAAAGATGGTGCAGCGGGGTCTTGTAAATGTGCACTAAAGTGACGGAGAGGCTGTCCAATCGGGAAATCTAGCGGAGCACAGAGCCTACGGTATGCACCACGCAGGAGAGAGAAGGAAGAGATAAGTGCATGCAGTGGTGGGCCCCACTAGCTTAAGTAGCAAAAAAATATTATAACTCATAAACCAAAAACTTAAATTGAATTCCGATTGCTCCATTAAATTTGTCTCAATAAATCCTTTAAAATAAGATATCAAATGGATATATTTAGATAAAGTGACAAGTGGGCCCCATAATAGATAGAGGATGATACAGAGGATGGATGGATGCGGAAAAATTAAGTATAGAGCAGAAAATCTTGATGACCAGACCTTTGAAAGGATGAATTTAGAGACCGGGAGTGCGGATAGCCTTAGTCACGTGCATCTGCAACCCTTTTTATGTGCAATTTAATTATATACCGGCAAGGTTACTCAAAGCACATGCATAATTCATTGGTACATGTATATAGTTTACAATGCATTCTAGATTAATAATGGTAAAGACTGTTTGAAATTAAAAGGATCGTGACGGGAGAGTGGTTGAATTGGATCTTGTAAAACATAACCTAGACTCTACTCTTGATTTACACTAAAAAACAATCCAGCTAGCAAGATGGCTATTACACACATAGTTTAGCGACATAGGTGCTGTTTGGTGCTACGATGGCAACGCTACCGTAAAAGGAAGGGTTCGCAACGGAAGGAAATCATTAGTTTACTTATTATATGTTTTGGTTCACGCGAGGCAATTGAAAGACAGTTTTATTTCCACGATGAAGCGAGCGTGAGCGTTTATTGCCCTGTCGTGGCAGTAATCGGCGCTATGAATGGCCGTATATATTCTCCTGGCATCACATTACACAGTACTTGAAACAAACAATAGTCTATGTGATCTGTTAGTGGTGTGAACAGATGACACTACAAAATGAGTGAACCGAACAACACCTTAGGGTCATGCCTTATATTCACCATCCTCGGCCCAACCTAAGCGCGGGCTCTTATGTGAGCGGTAAGATACCCTGGGTCCATACCATATCGACACCTGCGGTACCAGCTTATTAGCGAAAAGGTGTTGTAATATTGGACATACAAATGCATACTCTAAATGTACTGCGTTGTTGTGGTGTTGAATTGCTATGGAGCTTAAAGAAGAGGTTTGGTTCATCATTAGACATATCGTTGAATATAATTTCATGATAAAAACTTTGGTGATACAAATGTTACTAATATTTTTTAAACAAATTCAAAAAAATTTGACCAATATAAATCCCATAGTGACTTTTACACGATGGAGAGAGTAGTTTTTTTAAAAAAAACAAAATGGTAAGTTTAGAGGAGAAAAAGTTGTGACCGGAGTTTCTGGAGCACTAGAAACAGAAAGGCTAAGGTTTTGACAATACAACACTGCCTTTTAAAAGTATAGAAGCAAGTTTTGTTGCATTCAAATGCATAGCAATGCAAATTCCTAAAACAAGATTTACTTATTTACAAAACTGCCGTATTTGTCCAGTCCTCCAAACACATTTTGCATGTGCCTAAAAGGAGTGGTGATTTAGCCCCCACGTCCTTGTGTGGGCACACCACACCGCACACCACGACAACAGGCTACTCGTACGTTAGGATCGCGGTCACATCGTCTGCCGATCTGCGAACCTATCAGGTGAAGCACACAAATTATTTAACGCACTCCACTGACAAGACGCAAGAGGCAGAGCGACCGGACTCTTTCCAACGACGGTCACACGCGTAGCTAGTACGCACTGGCCATGGCAAAGCTCCTTGCCGCTGTCCTCGCCGTCGTCCTGGCCGCCGGCACCGCCGGCGCGTGGGAGCTGAAGCTCCCCATGCCGTCCGAGACTGACGACGGCTTGCCGCTGATCCACATGCTGCGCCCGCTGCTGCATTCCGGCGGCCACCTGGGCCGGCGCGGCGGCGTGCCATGCGACAGCTGGCGGTTCGCCGTGGAGACGAACTCCCTGCGCGGCTGGAAAACGATCCCAGCCAGCTGCGAGAAGTACGTCGGCAACTACATGCTCGGCGGGCACTACCGCAGCGACTCCCGAGCCGTCGTCGACGAGGCCGTCGCCTACGCCGAGGGCCTCAAGCTCTCCGGCGAAGGCAAGGAGGTCTGGGTGTTCGACGTCGATGAGACGACGCTCTCCAACCTTCCCTACTATGCTAAGCACGGCTTCGGGTACGATTTGTATATTTATATTATAGGTTGCACTAAAACATATACCTTATGTTATCTATTAATTCCGATACATTATGTTGAAATCAAACTTTCTAATTCATCAAATACTAACACACTTAGGTGCTGTTTGTTTCCACAAACGGCACTTCCCAAAATTGAGCGCAACCAGGCCTCTTCGAAGGTGCAGATCCGGTACCCCAACAACATCACCTTAAACAAAAGAAACGACTAAAAACAACAACACCTTAGTAAAACCGGACATGGCTTTATACTCGAAAGAGTAGATAGATGGATGGGGGACGGAGAGAGTGACCAACTGAGAGATGAGAGGGAAAATATTCTCGAATTAATATATATATTAAGTATATGTGTATAGATTATTAGGAATTGTACATGGACTCAATCATAATTTACTGTGGAGGGGTTACATGTTTTCGGCTGGTGGAATAAGCCGGCTGATTTGGTGTGAGAGAAAAATACTGTTTAAATAGCTGATAAGTCCGGCTGATAAGACAAGCGAACAGGGCTCTCTCGAAGCGACGAACAACAAAATTTGCCCATTAATATTATTTATTAGTTATCAGTATAGATTACAGATTACAGATTACAGATATGTAGATTGCAGATATAGAAATAGATATAAATAAATAGACATAAATATGCATATAGATATATAGATATTGCAGATATAGAAATAGATCTAAATAAATAGACATAAATATCCATATATATGCACAACTATATTTTATTGATAGATATACTGGTGTGCATGCTAATAATGATACACTCAATCCATTCCAAATTATAAAACACGTGTATTTGGAACATTTACGGAGTACTAAATTATATCTAGAATGTCAAAATGTCTTACAATTTAGAATATATAGAGAGTACTGAAGTATATATCTAGAATGTTAAAATGTCTTACAATTCGGAACATACATAGAGTACTAAATTATAGACGACACGCATGCGTTCTTTGCACACGGGCACACACTAACTGTGTGAACGACGACGCAGGCTTGAGCCATACAACTGGTCGACGTTCGGTGCATACGTGAAGGAGGCAAGCGCGCCGGCGCTGCCGGAGACGCTGCGCCTGTACAAGAGGCTGCAGGAGCTGGGCATCAAGCCGGTGATCCTCACGGGGCGACGCGAGGACAAGCGGGAGGCCACGGCCAAGAACCTCGCCGCAGCCGGCTACACCGGCTACGAGAAGCTGCTGCTCAAGTACGTACATATATATACCCACATGTAGCTGTGGATTCGACCTGACTTCGTATATACGGTAATATGACGACGTGCATATATATATGCATGCAGGCCTCAGGACGCCAAGGTGCATTCGGTGGAGTTCAAGTCCGGTGAGCGGAAGAAGCTGGAGGACGCCGGGTACGTCATCGTCGGCAACATCGGCGACCAGTGGACGGACCTCCTCGGCGCGCCGGAGGGCGGTCGCACGTTCAAGCTGCCCGACCCCATGTACTACATCGGCTAACAGCAGAAATGCCGCGACCTCCATATATTTGCTCTGCTCTACTACTCGATCAGGAGAAATTCAGGATGGAGCCAGCAGCAGCAAATAAACGTTCTTCATTGTATCAAATAAAATGGCCTTATAATTAATTATACAGTATGTTCATGGACATTATTATGAGTGTTTAATTTGGCCCTATAACATTTCAGCTGATTCTCGCTTGCCCAAATTACAAAACAATGAGCAAAAGCGATTCATCTTCAGGTGTGCCCTGATTTATTGCACCGCAAAGATGAAGGGAACGAGAAGGTCTGTCACCACACATTGGTCCAAGAGTTTTTCCAGATAAATTGATTCCATCTATATATGTTCTAGCTAAGGGCAGCTACATTGTTGATGGTCGTGTGAGGAGAGAGAGGAACGTGGGAGAAAGAGGTGTGTTTTGTGAAGCACTGGATCACGAGAAAGAATTAGGACTATAAAACAAAGATTTCACCATTATATGATTCTGCAATGCAAATCACAAACTTTTCTTTGTTGATTTAGACAGATTAATGATAATTGAATTACTTGTGACAGATTAATAGACAATTCATTGTATGCTTTGGTTATTCAATCATTCCATAATTATGTGCCACTGAAAGAGACAATCTATAAGACAATAGAAGAATCATACTTTCACTTAGTTCAATATCTATTAAAATATGTTAACTAGAATGAAAAGCCTTATACATTATTCGCATAAAAGGTACTTGTCTTAAAAATGTTGTCAATCCAAATAAAATATCAAATTTTATGGTCAAAATTTAGAAATTTGAACTTAGGGAAAGTATTATGTCTTCGTACGGATCAGAGATGACACTTCCTACATACAGAGGAATAACAAAATGAAAGGAAATGTGCAGTTGAAGATGACTCTTGAATTCATATATATGTTATAGTGGATTAAAGTTCAGCCCAATAAACCATAACATAATATTGGAGAAGCTTGTTGCAAAGCCACACTACTTGATTCCCACAAATTTCAGAAGTTTAATACCGTGCAACCATGAAAAAAAAAAATAAGGATGCTAAATTAAAGTTAACTATTGAGCATACTCCCTCCATCCTAAAATAAATGACTTTCTGGAAAATTTAGATGGACTAAGGGCGTTGGAAAAAGACATATATATCATCATCTCATTTTCCTTTATCGAAGGATACCTCTTAGATTTGGCGGTTATCGTGCAATGCACATAATGCTATTTTTATGGGACAAATTTGAAATATATAAAAAATCATTTTAGGAGTGAGGGAGTAATTATTTTATTGACCAAAGAGCATACATGTGCTTTTCCTTTATCGAAGGATACCATGTTAGATTTGGCGGTTATTATTTTTTTTGGGACAAATTTGAATTCTAAAAAAAAAAAATCATTTTAGGACTGAGGGAGTACATTATTTTATTGACCAAAGAGCATAACTGTATTTGTAATATTGTTGGTGTGTTATAACTTAAATTGCATATTGTCCTTAAATTACATTATTGTCCATATATGATAAGTCGCTGTGCTGCTACCAGCTCTCCAAATGCCGCACACTGCTCACTGCTCCCTCTGCCCACCGCGCTTCCCATCATGGGCATGGGCCATGGGCGCATCGCCATCAGCGAGGATGCCACGGCGAAAAGGCCCGCCTAAAATTCAAATTTAGCATGGCATGAAAAAAATGATAAGTTAAATAAAAATAGGGTAACCAACATGATTTGAACTTGTAACCTCACCCAACCCTCACGCGGACAACACCACTACTAGACCACTTGCTTATTTGTTGATATTTATTGGTCATTTTATTTCTCATGTGAATGGAGAATGTGAGATTGTCATATTTTAAAATTTAAATTATCCAAACAAATTCAAATGAGGAAACGACCAAAACAAAAGTTGTAGATCTGGATAAGTTCCAAAAACTTATAGCTGACAACTTTTCCATTTAAAATTATTACTATTCCAATTTTTTGAAATTCTCATAATATTAAATTTAAATTTTCAAATTCAAATGAACTCGTATAGATGTAAATCTTGATGGGGTCTAAAACCTTATTGTTAACAACTTTTTATTTGAATTTATTTATGGTCTTAGAATTATGTCTTAAGTTCTCATATATGTTCACAAATGGAATGTATAATAAATTAATTTATGCAAACCAATATTACATATTGTTCACAAATGGATACATGTCACGAATTGTTATATAACCAAGTGAGAGATGTTTCTCTTTTTTAAAGGATGTATAATTCTATTTTATTAAAAATTTTAGAAATTTGTATGGAATACTTATAGACCTAAAATATGTTGTTTGGTAAATTTGTAGAATTATCTAACCAAATTTAGTTATTATTGCAGTTATTTTTTTGAATTACCACCGAATAAATGTAATAATAACTAAAATTGGATAGAAGACAACATGATTTTAATTTATAATCATTAAATAAAGTTTTAAATAGTTTTAAATAATATTAAATTTATAAATATTTTGTGTCAATTTGTAGAGATATGTGAACAAAGTTATTTTTTTCCTGTGGTTTATTTCTCTGAAACGGATGTGTGGCTAGTTCACTGCTAAAAGTAACTATCAGCTCGAAAATTTCTGCTCTTTGCATATGTGGGAGACAACTATGACATTGAAGTCAATAACCTCTGCAGCATAAATGACCAACTGTAAATATAAATTGAATGACACCAAATTTATCTTGATTAACTGTTCTTCTAGTTGACACAATGCTTATGTTGTTTGTACAGTTATATTTGACATTTTGCTTTTCAAAAGTATATGTGAATGATACATGATCTTTGATGCTTGGGTGATCCGTGGATAGGATTTTTGTCAGAGATGACAAAAGATCAGGAAGCGTGCTATCAAGAAGAGCAAGGATTTGAACCTCTTCAAGAACCGAGGAAGTATGAGGGAGCACTGGCAAGCACAACTGGAGTTGTAAGCCTTTGCTGCTCTAAAGTCTAAAGATTTTTTTCTTTGAACACTGTAACCACTATTGGATCCTTGAACAATGTTAATTATAGTTTGCATTAAGTAAGGGAATCTGATTTATGGGAATAGTGTAGCCAGAGTGGGTAGGTTATTGCTAGATTCATTCCTTTGGCAAGAAAACAAACAATATGTAATGAATAATTTTCTCGTGTTTAGGTTGAATGCTCAAAAACATGAACCTGAATGCTCAAGTGTGTTGTTGCCAAAATATTACAATTTCAGTTCAAATGATGCATATGCCAATGTCAGTGATTCTTTTCAGGAGAGAACTAGAGTTTGAGTGGAATGCAGGAGAGATAGGATGATCAACGTCCAACTTTTGCTGGAATAAACATAGCTCACTAGGTTTTGATGTGTATAAACAAGTGTGTGTCAGATACCTTTTGTGTTTGAGCAATGCATGTGTCTATATGTCGAGTTTTGACATTGGATGGTTTCACTAATGATGTAGATCCATGACTATTAGTCTATTACAGCCACGACGAGCATATGCATCAGCTCATTACAGCCGGCAAGCATATGCATCTTGTTCAGCAGGCATCTTGTTCAACACGGATCACTAATGACTTGCTTGCCGGCTGAACAAGATGCCTGCGGCGATGGACCATGCTGCACGCGCGAAGCCGTAATAGTCGGGTCGACGCACTGCTCCTCTGCACTGCACGAGCAGCTGCTCGTAGAATCGCTGGATGAACACGTCCGCGTGCCTGTGTGCAAATGATGAGCGCCTGCTGGTGCCACAGCTACCCGCAGTCGCCAGGCAGAATCATTGTAGCTAGCCGAAGATGTGGTGGTCGTCACTGTTGTGCATCTCGAACACCCACGCTACCTCGATCACGTCATAGCTGTAGTACCGTAGCCCGTAGGTACCCAACAATGCTATTCGTTGCCTCGTCCCGATGATCCTGCTAGCGGGCTACGGTGGCGCCGGCGGAGACACCAAACTCTCCCTTCACTCGAGGCAGACGATTGATATATGGGGTGTTGCTGCAGCTGAACTTGACCTTAGGACATGCTACTGGAGGTCTCATGGCAACCAACTGGTGTGTGGACTCTGATCTGCTAAGGAGACCCGACCCCAGGGTATCAAGAGGGCCTCCAAAAGGCTTCTTGAGCCCTCGAGCTCTTGAAGCATAGTGGAGCAGACCCATGACTAGTGCCTGATCGACAAGTGGTGGTGAGGCAGCTAGGGTGTTATCACCTGAGATCATACTAGAAAGGTTCTCCACTCAACTTGGAGATAGATCGCGGAAGTAGGGATGAAAACGGGTCGGATACATTTGTTTTTATATTTTTATGTTTTTATTTGGATTCAGATTCAAATATGAAGAGTTTTAGCTGTATTAGATAGGTAATGGTTGGATATTAAATATACGATTTGAGTATTCAGATATAAATACAATATCAGATGTTGAATATCTAGTGGAAAAATAATGTACTGTTTTCTCCCTATCTGGGAGTGGTGACGTGGAAGAGATTTAGCTTCAGCTTCTGTTGTAGCAGTATTTTTTTTTTAAAAAAATAGTTGTTTCAGCTTATTATATAGCTAGTTTATAAGTGCTGGTGAATATTAGCATGTAAAGAAGGGCTTTGCCTAGTTGCAGAATGGTTTCGAGGTCCGGCTGGCGTTGAATTAGATTGCAGTATAGTGAGCAAGAATCTGACTAATCCAAGACTGCAGCGTGCAAGCACTATGTTTACAATGCCGGAGACGACAAAGTCAGCCGCCCCAACTGCCAATTGTGATTTTCAAACATGTTAGGAGAGAGCAGAACTATGTATATATGGCACGTTTTGACGCAATTGGGTAGGAGACTTTCAGCATATAGTGCTATTTGGCATTCTTGTTTTTCATATTGTATTGAGTAACTTGTAGCTCAGGATTATAATTCGGTTCATCCTTAATGAAAGCTCTCTCTTTTTCGAACAAAAATATACGGAGGCCAGCATGGTTTAGCCAATGTAGTAGAGGGGGCCAGGCAGCTTGAAGGTGCGCGCATCCGCGGCAGCGCCGATGATGTCGCTCCACTGGTCGCCGATGTTGCCGACGATGACATATCCGGCTTTCTGGAGCTTCAGCCTCTCGCCGGACTTGAAGGCGATGGCAGTGGCGTTAAGCCCGGCGGGCTTGAGCAGCAGGTCCATCCAGCCGGAGTATCGCTGGCGGCGGAGGTTGGTGACGGTGATAGCCCTCTGGTTCTCGGCGCGGCCCGTCAGGAACACCGGCTTGATGCCGAGGGAGATGAGCTTCTTGAACAGGCGCAGCGTCTCCGGCAGCACCGGCGCGCTCCCCTTCAGCACGTACTCGTTGAAGCTCGTCGCGTTGTACGGCTTAGTGCTATAGGCAATACCAATGAAACAGCAATTAGCCTCGCCAACAAATTAAAGGAAGCACGTGTGTGTGCGTGGGCGACATATTTAACGTGTAAATATAAGAGTATCTAATTTTGTCCTAAATTAAATTATTATACAAATTTGACTAAGTTTAAAGAAAATAACAATAATATTTTCGTCGTTTTCTTTGTGTTAATGTTTTTATGTTAATATTCAAAATAGGTCAAACTTTTCACTGTTTGACTTAGGGCAAAATAAAGTAAAGCTATTTTATATTAGCCCGTCTTTAAAAGTAAAGCTATTTTGTGTTAATATTCAGATTTGAGAGCCCGTCTTTAAAAGTAAAGCTATTTTATATTAGCTTAATGGCTGATATAACGTACCTACAATAAAAATATATGTTTTTCTACTAGCGGTACCTCAAATCAACCGTCAATTGCGCTAATTATATCTAACTACTACGAGCAGATTACTTTGGGATGTGCCGTTAATTATACCAGAAGATACAGGGACTATATAAAGAATAATTTTGAATAAAATTAAGTGAGATGATATGGATAGTTTATACTAAGAGATTGAAAAAGTTAATGACATGACAAAACTATCAATGAAAGATGTTTTTAATAGTTAGTAAGAGATGATGTAAATATCTTAGCTCTTACATTGATATAGATACTATTATATAAAAGTACTACTCTCTCTGTTTTAAATTATAAATCGTTTTTGATTTTTTAGTATATCTATTTTATTATATATTTAAATATAATAATGTGTCTAGATATATGATAAAATAGAAACCGACTTATAGTTTCGAAGGGAGAGAGTATTAAACAACGTACATACCCAAATCCTTCGGTGGCATAGTAGGGAAGAGTGGAGAGGGCCGTCTCTATTGAATTGCATGCACCAACCAATTCAACCCAAAAGTTTAAGCTGATGGGGAGGGGTGGGCAATTCACTTATATTTCAACACTCCCCCTCACGTCAAGGCTTCGGCGAGAGATCTCAGCGACGGACGAGCCTTAGACGTGGAATAGGAGCGGACAACAATTATTTATTTAATTGTGTCTACCAGGATTCGAACTCGAGACCTCTGGCTCTGATACCATATTGAATTGCATGCACCAACCAATTCAACCCAAAAGCTTAAACTGATGGGGAGGAGTGGGCAATTCACTTATATTTCAACAGTCTCGTCCATATCGAACATCCACACCTCCTTGCCCTTGCGGCGCAGCTTAAGCCCCTCGGCGTACGCGATGACCTCGTCGACGACGACCCGGGAGTCCTGACGGTAGTGCCCGCCGAGCATGTAGTGGCTGACGTAGCCCTCGCAGCTGGCCGGCACCGTCTTCCAGTCGCGCTTGTTGTACGCCTCCACGGCCAGGTGCCAGCTATCGCACGGCACGCCTGCGCGCCAGGCGTAGTCCCCGGCGGAGCCCATCAGGGGCCGCAACGCGTGGATCAGCGGCGCCGACATGTCTTCCTTGAGGCGCTCCCGCGGCTGCCTCGACGGACTGCGCCATCGGCATCCGGAGGGGGCCCAGCGGCCCCCACGTGCTGCTGCCGACCACGAGGACCATGACAAGGACGAGCTTGGCCGTCGCCATTGCCATTTCGCCGCTACGTCGTCGTGCTTCGGTGCTTGCCTGCTCGGTTGGGCCGTTGGGGAACTGGCGAGGGCCAGCAGGGCGACTATAACTGTGGTGACTGATGAGGTTGAGGGCAGGTTTGTGACAACTCACGACTCACCCTTGGACAGGCATAATATTCTTGCATGCAAACGACCAATAATGCAAGGCCACCTTCGCACCGTTGTTGGCTGTTGTTCTTTTCTTTTGTTTTTATCTGATTTATACCTTTATATCTATACATTATATCTATATGATCATATCTATATCTATATCTATATTTCTATCTCTATCTATATCTATATAATATAATAATAATACTTCCTCTATTCCAAATTATAAGTCGTTTTAACTTTTTTGGTACATCTATTCTGCTATATGTATCTAGATATAATAATGTGTCTAGATACATAGTAAAATAGATGAACCAAAAAACGTCAAAGCGATTTATAATTTGGAATGGAGGGAATAATATAAAAAGGCAAAATTTCTCCTTTTTCTTGGTTTGATCGCCCTTCTTGAAAAAAATTTATAAGGATGATAAAAATCGAGTATGTAAGGACCGTGATGGTTAAGAGGGGGGATGAATTAGGCAACTTAAAAATCTACTTCTAACTATGGCCTCTAAAACAATCTAATCAAAACCTATCCAAGAAATAATCTATCTAGATGTGCAATTAAGCTTTTGCTAAGTATGTTGCTATCCGCAAAAAGTTATGCAACCTAGGTTCAAATCCTATCAACTAAGGTAGAAAAGGTAAAGCACACAAACAAAGTAGATAATGTAAATGCAGAAGGTAAAGGTGAGGTAGAGATGCAAACTCCCATCGATGACTCCAGTATTTTTATCGAGGTATCGAGAAGCACTTAACCTTCCTTTTTAGTCCTCGTTGGAGCCCCTTGCAAAAAATCCCTCGTAAGGGCTAAGCTCTTGGCCGGGTAACTCCGTGGATAGCTCTAGGCCTTCCTCACGAACAAGTGGGTCTTTGGTGTGCGTTCTGGCAAACCTCTCTTGGACCGCTTCCCGCCGTCTTCACTATCAAGCTTCCGGCTGAACCGCTGTGGGCCTTGTTCCCTTCGGTATACGGTGGCGACCACACCACACACGCGGTTGGTGTGGTCTCGTGAGACTACAAGCCCCTCCGATGTAAAACAATAGTACACACAAGCACCTAGTGATAAGAGGTATGCAAACCTCACTAAACACTAGGCCTAAACCTAGAACAAGCGAATGCGCGGTGGTCTAACTAGTCTAAGTACTTCTTCGCAAAGCACCTACATTAATCACCGAGTAATTCATTAAGCACTATGCAAGTGCAGAGCACCAAAGTGGTGTAGCAGCACCCTAGTATCCTCACTTAGCTCTTCCACACATCAAATGATCGGTTGGAACTTGGAACTCAAATTTATAATACGCATTGCAAATAGAGTCGTTGGCAACTCAGCCCAGCCTGGATGAGGGCGTTGGACGCTCAGATGCAGTGGCATCTGACACTCGGCCCCAGCGTCCTATGCATCTGACGCTGCCATGTGTCACTAGCCATTTGAATGTCAATGCTCACATGCACCAGACACTCGAACGCACTGGCATTGGACACTCCGCCCCTAGCGTCCTATGCACCTGACATTTAGATGGTAGCCATCGAACACTGCACTCACATATTGGATGCTATGCAGAGTGCTCCCCGTGAGCTCATGAACGCATCAGACGCGTCCGACGGTCCTGCATCTGACGCTCTCAGCGTCCTATGCTTTCTCAGCACGTCGGTATACCGTATTTTGACTATAACTTTTATCTTTGAAGTCCGATTTTGATGATCTTGGATATTTTGGAAAGCTTACAAAAAACTCTACAACTTTGAGCATGTCTAATAGCAATTTGATTATATCCAAAATCATGAGATAATTTCAATTCATCTATCTCTTTGTCTTGGCTTCGGTAGCTTCAATCTTGTTTGTGTCTTCGTGTTCGGGCTTCTACGTCTTATGTTTTAGACTTTTAGCATATGTTGGCTTCTAATATCTTGCTTAAGGTGTTGATCATTTGAATCACCGCTTGCCTAAATCCAAATCCAACCTGCATCCTTTAAACCGTATACAAAAACACTAGCAAGCAATATTAGTCCAAATGATCTTGTTGTTCATCAAACACCAAAATCCAAACTAAATAGGCGAAAGGTCCATTTTTCTTATAGAGTAAACAAAATTGCTTCCAAAATAGACTAACTCGATAAGGCAAGAACTCCCATCCCAAATATATATATATTCCCAAATATAAATATTCCCGGTGGTCTGGATGGTGGTGTTTGGCTGGATCTATGGGCATGGTGGCTAGATCCACCGTCGTTGTAGCCGGATCCGCTTGTGGTGGCCAGGTTTGGTGGTGCAAAGGCGAGATCTAGCCAGTAGTGGTGGTGGCAGCTGGATAGGCTTGGTTGGCCTGTCAACCGAGCCCATCCATAGGGTTTCTTTCTTCTTTTTAATTTCATTAAGAGAGTTGGGCGTCTAACCACCTCGGTTAATCAATGATTTACTATAACCTTCCATCTGAGGTAGATGGATTGTCCACATCAGAAAATCCTTTTTGCGTGCCTCAAGTAATTTCATTATAGTAGTGAGATCTAGTGGTTTTAATAATTGTTTGACACTATACTATTCATCATGTGTGCAAGAAACATAATTGGAGACCCGCCAACTCAAAAGAATGGCTTGAAAGGGCTTAAAGAGCTACTTAAATTCATTTTATATTTAGAAATTAAGTTTAGGATAATCATACTATCATGGGGGATACTAATGGTGTGCTAGGATGAACCAAGTGCTCAAATCCATCTCAATATCAAATAGACCCAGCCAAAAAAAATCTAGATGCTTATAATTCCTATTTCTTCTCTAGCATGTGTGGATCTTGTGTGGTTGGAGGCTAAGCCTCCACGCTTTGTCTGTCGACTGCCTGTGGGAGTTCATAGAGAGTATTTGAACTCCTCCCTCCCCCAACATTATCTTCTTCATTCACTCTCTCCAACTGACTAACAACTCTTCAATCACTCCACAATTGTTACCCAAACCACCTTTGTCCAAAGCTTAGTGATTCATTGAAGTGATTGGTCCTAAGAGGGTGTGGGAAAGCAAGAGAAGATCAAGATCCCTTGTTCTTGACACTTGTTGTAGCCCTAGCCACTTAGTATGTTTGTTACATTTGGAGCTTTGCTCCTACATGGCTAGAGGTTGCCTAGGAGCTCCCAAGTCATTTTGTTTGAGCATGGGGCATCTGTATTGCCCTTTTTGACTTAGTGGAAACCTCTACCCTAACCTTGGTGATGGGTTGGATAAGAGACAAGTCCTAGAGAAATGGTTCAAAGGGGGTCCAGAAGAAGTTGAGGGGCAATACAGGGATGTGTTGAGCAGAGAAAAGTCCGAGCTAAGGGAGAAGAATCCTACAATGGGGCTTGAAGATCTTCAAAGACTAAAAGTCACCATCAAGGGAAAGAACAAGGGGACTCAAGGTCAAGGCTAGCTCTTACAATGGCAACAAGAAAAGGGACACAAACAAGGACAACATAAAGAAGAATAATGGTGGCAAGTAGGTGTAATCAAATGCACAACCAAGTAGTGAGTTAGGAATGGAGATAATTATGGTGAGTGCAATGGTCAAAGGCTACCAAGATGATCACTCGAGTTAAGCACCAAATGATCTTAGTGGTGTATCCTTTGATTATGCATCTATTAATATGTTTCCTAACACAATCATCAATATACCGATGGAAAGTTACCCTCATTTTATGGGATTAACTTTACCAAGAGAAGCACATGATGAAAGCTGATCTAGTTGGACTCTATCGAGAGTTGTGGAATTTTACCCTCATTTGATGGGATTAACTTTACCAAGTGAAGCACAAGATGAAAGCTTATCTTGTTGGACTCTATCTGGAGTTGTGGAATTTTATGTGTTGGTTTGAGGAACCCCTTGATCCATAACTCAACACCAAAAGTGTTTTGTAACATTCACCTTAATGCCCAAGCCATAGTTGTCCTACTAAGTGCATCTAATCTCGAGGAATACAACAAAATGATTGGATTGGATACTGCAGATGAGATATGGGACACCCTTCACATTGCTCATTAAGGGGATAGAAATGTGAGACAATATGGATGGCTCAACTCAATAGGTTTGTTTTCAAAAAAAAGAAGGAACTCAAGTGATGTTTGATTGATAGTGCTTGTTGGCAAGATTAGAGGCCTAGAGCTTGAGCTTATAATCTTAGTACAACATTGTCATATTAGTGTCATTATAGGAAATGTCAATGTATTAGAGGAGACGACAATATATATATTGTACCACGAAGGAGTCATCCACTTTGAATAACACACAGAATCATGGTTATCATGAGCAATTATTGAGAGAAATCGACAGCCCTCCACCGAGTCAGCCTTATTTCCACTAAATTTTGGAAATTAACGACCTTAGCAGTTAACAAACGCAGTTCATCACAAGCAGAAGAGACACGGAAACCGGGCGACGGATTCATGGATGGGCTGATGCCGTTGGATTAATCATACGTAGGCCAGCGTGGCATCGCTATAATTAGCCAATGTAGTAGAGGGGGTCAGGCAGCTTGAAGGTGCGGGCGCCCTCGGGCGCGCCGAGGATGTCACTCCACTGATCACCGATGTTGCCGACGATGACATATCCGGCGTCCTGGAGCTTCTGGCGCTCGCCGGACTTGTAGGCGATGGCGGTGGCCTTGAGCCCGACGGGCTTGAGCAGCAGGTCCATCCAGCCGGCGTAGCCCTGGTGGCGGAGGTTGGTGACGGTGATGTCCCTCTGGTCCTCGGTGCGGCCTGTCAGGAACACCGGCTTGATGCCGAGCGAGATGAGCTTCTTGAATAGCCGCTGCGTCTCCGGCAGCACCGGCGCGCTCCCCTCCAGCACGTACTCGTTGAAGCTCGTCGCGTTGTACGGCTTAGTTCTAGGAAATAACAGTGAAACAACAATTAGCCTCGGTTACAAATTAAAGCAGGGAGCACGTGCATGTGCGTGGGGGAACAGTAGGCAAACTAGCTTTTGGATGGGTCGCTATCGAGATTCCAGAAAATGATAAGGTTTCTATCGAGATTCCAGAAAAGGATAAGGTTTCTGTAGCAAGCAAGGGTTGGCCAATCGGGCCAGTGATACATCTATTGTACTCTGCACGTACGTGGTCCTACTCTGATCTGGCATAATCTCATCGACGTCCCTGTCTTGTATTGTTTTGTTCGCCGGCACATGCTGCCCTTGTCCAGCACAATCTCTGCCCCTTTCTTGATAGAGGACAGAGAAAGGAGAATGAATTACACTATACTTGTTTTAATATATTTACATCTCACTACCTGGGTTTCTTAGAAGGTTTACCTCCTGAACTACTCCCACATGGCCATATTATGCTAGTACGTTTTCAACATATGTAGCATGCATGTAAATATATATAAGAGTTTTTAACTTTGTCCTAATTAAATCAAACTATTATCACTACAAGTATGATTTGGTTAATAGAAAAAACAACAGTATTTATGAATGATGCCAAATGAGCTTCATAAGATCCATTAAAAGATATATCTTTTACAGTTTTTTTCTTTGATGTCAGAGATGCTAATACTCAAAATTGGTCAAACCTTCAATACATAGTTGCACTTATTAGAATAGAATCAGACAGAAGCACTAATAGTTAATCTGGCTGGTGGGTGTAGATTGTTTTAATTTTTTTCTAAGTCCAATTTATCTAATATTAAACAATATAATACAAGTGTATATACAAAAAGTACATATCAATATACCACAAAGATGCACTACGAAGACGGTGGCGTATTTTGTTCTATATATACTGCTTACGCCTTGAAATGGTCAGAGTAGCTATAGCTAGCGTTGAAGTAATTTTTACAAATCAAAAGGCAATGTTCGGTGGTCAAATGGTACGCTATATTTTATATGCACCTCAATTTAATAATGAGATTTTGTGTGGCAGATGACTTAAAGAGAACCGTCTCTAAAAATAAAACTTTATGTATGCGCATCCGGCTGACATAACCCACAACCAACCCAACAATAAAAACCTATTCTTCTACAAGTGCAGTAGTTTAAATCAACCATTTGTAAAAACAGGACCATTTCTATTAATGATCATATTATATAAAACGCAACTGAAATGATTTTTTTTCACTACCTGTTCTTGTATGTTGCACCCCCCTCCAAAAAAAAAAAATCATTGCACCAGCGTCTGCTTAATTTTGTGCATCGTCAGTGAAACACACACACACACACACACACACACAAAAATATACGTGCAAACAAAATTTACAAAACAACGTATGCAACGTACCCGAAGCCATGGGTGGCATAGTAGGGGAGGTTGGAGAGGGACGTCTCGTCGATATCGAACACCCACACCTCCTTGCCATTGCCGCCCAGCTTGAGCCCTTCGGCGTACGCGATGGCCTCGTCGATGACGACGCGGGAGTCCCGGCGGTAGTGCCCGCCGAGCATGTAGTGGCCGACGTAGCCCTCGCAGCTGGCCGGCACCGTCTTCCAGTCGCGCTTGTTGTACGCCTCCACGGCCAGGCGCCAGCTATCGCACGGCACGCCGGCGCGCCCGGCCCAGGTCGCCGGCGGAGCCCAGCAGCGGGTGCAGCGCGTGGATCAGCGGCGACACGTCTTCCTTTGAGGCGCTCCGCGGCGGCCTCGAAGGACTGCGCCGTCGGCATCCGGAGCGGGCTCAGCGGCCCCCCACGCGCTGCCGCCGCAGGAGCTGCCGGCCACGAGGGCCATGAGGAGGACGAGTTTGGCCGTGGCCATTGCCATTGCCATTAATTGCGCCACTGCACTGTTAGCTCTAGCTCTAAGGACTGGACTGTGCTGTTATGCCATCTGCAGGCATGGTTGCGTGAACTTATAGAGCGTGCGTGTTTGCCTGCTCGGTCGCCGAGCTGGCGAGGGTCCACATGTCATCAGCCCAGCGCGTGAACCACGTGGAGTGTGGTGACTGACGTTGAGGGCAGGTTTGGAGTGTGGTGACTGACGTTGAGGGCAGGCATGGTATATTGGACGTGCGCGATCGGACGAAGACGAATGGACAAGCGAGGCCCGTGTGTTTCATGCATTCTTTTTTTTATTACTATTATTTTGAGGGGAAGCCGTCAGAACTTCATTAATTTTGATCAGGGTTACAACAAGGTTTACGATATCCCTTAAATCAGGTGTGGTTATAAGCCACTCCTGCACCTGTTGATTATTGGGTAGCAGCTGATGGCACACTCCTCATGAACTAAACGAAAAGTAAATTGTTTAAAGCTCCGGCTATAAGGTGCTCTAGTTTCAGCAGTGGAGGATAGGCGCAGCATTCATGCATACAAAAGGTCTAATAATGGAAAGGCACGCTGAGAAACTCACTGACTGTTCTTTTTCTGTTTTATAGAAAACACAAATAATCTCACATTCGTACGCTGATGATACGCAAATGATAACTCTATGAATGAGACCAGGGGTGAATCTTAGAGACCAGGGATGAATCTTAGCTAGCCTTCATTATTGAAGTGGACAGCTATTTTATCATTGTTGCGGCATATCTAGATTATTTGCTCTGAACATGGGATTATGGGTTAACGAAGTCAGCACATCCTACTGTGTTGACGGCGGATAGCATACTACCATAACGATTAGTCAAAATAACGAGTACATGTACTAGTAACTTTCAGACATAAATATATCTACGGCCCTCACTAGAACCAAATTAAATGAGATCTCTGATGGTGATGGACCACCTGCTTTGATGCTAAAATTCACTTACTCCCTCCATCTAAAAAAAAATTGTCGCTTTAGGTTTTTATGCAGCAAGTTTGACTCGATTTATAGAAATTATATGCAACATTTGTATCTCCTAATAAATTTATTAAAAACTAGATTTAAAAATTTTCTAATAATACTAATTATATACCATAAATATTAATACTTTTTTTTATATATTTAGTCAAAGTTGATTCTCGAGAAACAAAAATAACAGTTATTTTGGGATTTAGGGAGTAGGTTGCAAGCCTCGATCAGTAGTCAAATTTGTCATCTATTGGTTACTTGATTGTGATAAACTCTCGGCTAGGCTACTATTAATGTTTAATGATGTTTGGCTGATTTAACAACTAGAGAGATATATTAGTAACAGTACCTTCTGGCCATGTTTCATGGGATAGATGAAAAAATCAGTTCAGTTTTTGCTCGCCAGAATCCAAGCTAGCAACCGGGCGCCCGCCGCCGCCGCCGCCCCGACCCACATTAGGGGCGTTCACGCCCCAAGGGCCCGTGCCATTGGCTTAGCCCGCCCGGCCGACCAGCGCCCGGCGGGCCGCCTCAAAGCTCCCTTCCCAACGGGCGGCGGGCTGAATCCTTTGTAGATGACTTAAAACGCCACGGGGCATTGTAGTGGGCGAGTGGCCTTGCTGCCACGATCCACCGAGATCCAGCCCCGCGGCCGCACGGGATTCGTCCCCTCCCCCTCCACCCCCCCCCCAAGGTCGGGTTCGCCCCCAAGTGACTCCTCCGACACTAGGGGAAACCGGCTAAGTCACCAAGTGCCGTGAAAATCGGCAAAGTCCCCAAGTCACTACATAGTGGCAAGTGTGATGCAAGGTTGGATGAATGGTTGCGTAGCAAAGTGTGGATGGGGAGGGGCAACGTGCCACGCATGTACCTTTCGGACATTACCAAAGTGGCTAAGTCCCCAAGTCACTACATAGTGCCCCAGCCCATGAGAAAGCCAAGTCCCCTTCACGCCATAAGTGGCCTCGCACCCATAAACGGCTCCGCACGGGCCACGGGAGGCCACAACGGGACTTGAACGGACGGAAGCGGGTTATGTGGCATGGAAACGGGCCACAACGGGCCTGAGGAGCAGGTGATAGAATGGCTAAGTCCCTCTACGTGAGGAGCGCGCTGAGAACCGGTGAAAACGTGACGAGAACGAGCCAAAACAGGCCACGAACGGGCCAAAACGGGCCAACACGGGCCACGACGGGCCAAGAACGGGCCACGAACAGGCTGCGGGACCCGCCCTCACTGGGGTGGCCCACGGGGCCTGGGGGACCCACGCATGGGGGCCCCACACCCCAAGTCCAAGCTTGGATCCATCCTGAGAACAAGCGATAAAATAAGCGACTCCTGAGACAACACCGCTGTCCCTGAGCAAAACACTAGGGAAACTGAAAGTCACATGGATTTCCTGATACCCTCCAAAATGTGTATGTTTCTGTGAAGAAAAACTGCTGGAACTTCTGGGTGGGGGGATGCCCCTCTGGTATAGTAGGGGGTGAGGGGTTGCGGCTGGCTGAGAAATGGGGGAACCACTTGAGATCACTCGTGTTTCCTCCAGGATTCACTCTCCGCGCCTCGCACCCTCGGTGGCCAGCCATGTCTGGCCTCGGCCAGCCATGGCCAGCTTCGGCTTGCTGTGGCTGGCCCCGGCCATTCATGGCTAGCCATCATGTGGCCGCTGGGTGGCTATGGCTGGCTAACGCTGGCCGGATGCCTTTACTCAGTGGCTGCATATGTGGGCTAATGTTTTGGGAACTCACGGCCTCCTTGGCTAGTTGGTAGCCTTCGGCGGCCTGCTTCGGTGGGCTACTGTTGGCCGTCGGCTGGTTGGGGAGTCCACGTGTGGCTACGATCATGCCTTCATATGGCTGGCTGCTGGCCTATTGTGGCCTGCTTCGGTGGGCTGCCACGGGCTGCTGGCTGGCCTCGGAGGCCAGTCATGTGGTAGCTCATGGCCTCCTTGGCCGGCCGGTAGCCAAAGGCGGTCTGGTTCAGCGGGCTGCTGCTGGTCGCTGGCTGGCTGCCTAAGGAGGCCAGCAAGAGGTTTGCTCGGGGTCTCCCTGGCTGGCTGGTAGCTAAAGGCGGCTTGCTTCGGCAGGCTGCTGCTGGCCGTAGGCTGGCTGGGGAGGCTGGGTTGTGGCCATGACGTGGCCTCTCGTGGCGGCTGGTGGCTTTTGGCGGCCTGCATCGGCGGGCTGCTGTGGGAGGCGAGCGGGGGGCCACAACCGAATCAAGTGCCATGACGTCGCCTCCCTTGGCGGCTGGTGGCCTGCGGCGGCTTGCTTCGGCGGGCTACTTCGGGTTGTGCTGGCTGCTGAGGGAGGTGGCCGGGGCCATGACCAACTTACGAGGAGCCTGCAAGCTTTACTCCACGCTCTTAGTCCATGTTCCCAATGCATTTCGGTTGGTTGGTCGGTCGGTTGGTTGGTACGTTTATGTTGCTCTCACGCTCTGTGGACCTTCGGTTGTCGTCCTTGCAAGTAGACTCACCGTGTGCAGCGCGGAGGGATGCTTTGGGTGTCTTAACCGTCATGGCTACGCTAGCGTATGAGTTGTCTTGGACCTGTGACTGCTAGGAGGACCCCCACCGATGCGCGGCCGACTCCTAGCGCCTGTGTCCCTTCATTCTTGCGGGCACCTGTTGCCTGCTGCTGCGACAAGTGCTTGCGTGCCGCTACCTGTTCCATGGGAAGTTGCATTCGCTACACGTTGCCTTCATCGAGAGCACCCCTGAGTGTGGCTCGTCGGATCGCGGCGTTGCCTCATGGTCTCATTCGCTAAGACCGGTACCACCAAGAACACCTCACTTGCGCTTTTGGTCTCGGATGTGGCTGACGGTGAAGGCCGATGGGGGCTTTGCCACCCCGTGCCTAAGATTGAGTCCCTTTGGAAACAACGACAGCTAGCCCAGCGATGCTCCGTGCGGATGCCAGTGCTAGCTTGTCGATGAGGACGTGCTACCTGGTTGATCCTGCCAGTAGTCATAACCTTGTCTCAAATATTAAGCCATGCATGTGCAAGTATGAACTAATTCAAACTGTGAAACTGCGAATGGCTCATTAAATCAGTTATAGTTTGTTTGATGGTACGTGCTACTCGGATAACCGTAGTAATTCTAGAGCTAATACGTGCAATAAACCCTGACTTCCAGGAGGGGCGCATTTATTAGATAAACGGCTAACGCGGGCTCTGCTCGCTGATCCGATAATTCATGATAACTTTGACGGATTGCACGGCCCTCATGCCGGCGACGCATCATTTAAATTTCTGCCCTATCAACTTTCGATGGTCGGATAGGGGCCTACCATGGTGGTGACGGGTGACGGAAAATTAGGGTTTGATTCCGGAGAGGGAGCCTGAGAAACGGCTACCACATCCAAGGAAGGCAGCAGGCGCACAAATTATCCAATTCTGACATGGGGAGGTAGTGACAATAAATAACAATACCGGGCGCGTTAGTGTCTGGTAATTGGAATGAGTACAATCCCCTCATGAATTCTTGAATTTTGTTGTTGTTGAGTTGTTGAATTCCATGATTTATTCTGTTGGCTGTTGTGCAAGCTCATCATCTTCGCTGGTGGGTGTAGAGATCTTCCTACCAGCGGGAGGCCCCTGTTGGTGCCGGCCCAACGGTCGGTGAGCAGGACCGGGAGTACAACTTGAAAAAATGTGGCGGCGGAAGGGAGACTAGAGGAGAGGATCCCACAAGGGGCCACCTAGAAGCTACTGTACACCATCATGCTGCGTACGCCCACGGTATGTCGGTGTTTAACCACCGATAGCCTGCCACGGGGTTTCCGTAGCAGTTGATTCGGATCTCGGCGAGTACTAGAGCTCGGCGGTTTACGCAAGAGACACTCGGTTTATCCTGGTTCGAGCCCTCGTCGTCGAGTAAAAGCTCTACTCCAGTCGGCCTCGCCCTTTTGCATTGGATTGATGTATGATTGTGTGTTGTTACAGTAAGGGTGCTCGGGCTCCTTTTTATGAGAGAAAGGAGCCAGAGCTTTGATTCTAATCCTAGTCGGACTAGTAGAGAGAGTTCTATTTCTATTACAGAAGTTACTTTCTATTTACCTAACTAGGACAGGATGTCCTCTACTCGGAATCGGTCCTCTTGCTTCTGTCATGTGGGCCCGCCTAGGCGAGAATCATGCAGATAGGGAACCGTCTAGGTCCCGTATCGACAAGCCCCCGAGCATTTCGAAGTAGAACTTGGGAGACGACTTGTTTTTTGAGTGATGCTTTGAAGTGGTCTTTTGAAGGCTTCTTTTCTTTTTGTTGTGCACCGTAGGTGCACTCATTGAGTGTAGCCCCCGAGCCTCTTGCTAATTATTTGCAAATAGCTAGAGGATCTTAAGGGAAACAGAAAAAAGTTGAGGGTGTATACCCTGTAGCCCCCGAGCCTACAACCGAGTTGTTTTCGCAAAAGAAGTCGGATGTTGGCTTTTGATCTTTTTGGGTCTTCTTTGAGTGCTTCTTTCCGTTGTGCGCCATAGGTGCACTCAATGAGTGTAGCCCCCGAGCCTTTTGCTATTTGGAACAAAAAGCTAGAGGGTCTTAGAGAGAAAATAGATTAAAACTGTAGTCCCCAAGCTTTTTACTGAGTTCTTTTTATGAAGAAATCGAACAAAGGCTCGTGGCTCTCTTTTGTTGATTTGTCCTTGACTATCCTTTATGTCTGCTCTTTTATGGTTGGGCGTTGGCAGCTGAAGCATTAAAAGCTATGCGCTTTTATTATGAGGGGATATCCTCAGGATATGCTTGTTTGCTGCACTCTTTACTGCCCCTCTTTAACTCATGTCAGCGTTTCTTTGTTTGGGTAAACTCGGTCTATGTACACTGATCTTGTCCTATAAATAGGTCTTTCCTTTCAGTTGTTCTCAGGACCTTGAAGTGTGCTACTTTCTTGTTCTTTTGAAGATGAATGTTTGTGAGATGGATCAGCCCCGGGCTACTTTTTTTTCTCCCAGTATGGTCTTTTTAGTGGGTAGAAGAAATCTTGAGATAGGGATTAGAGGCAAATTAGTCCCGTAGTAGCATTGTGATTGGAGGCTCGTTCTGGTAGGTAGAAGAAGTCTTGAGATGTGCCTTATGCTGGGTCATTTTGTAGTCTCAGTTCTTCTTTTCCACTCTGCCAGACATCCGTTCTGTGTAGGAGGGCGGCCGATCCACACGGACCTCTAGCTGTCCGGTGCAAATCAGCGGCCGACCGACACAGAGCTGGAGCTGTCATGCTCACATTGGGTCTGATTCAACTTGTGGCTGAAGAGGCCTGATGTGATGCTTGATAATCTAGTGCTACTGATGGCGAATCTAAGTGCGCTGTGTTGGTGTATCTAGGTTGCTTTGGATCTGCTTGGCAACAACTATCACTTTGGTTGTCTGGGGGTTCTGCGTAGTTGTTTTCTATAACAGATTTCTATTGGGTTCCTTGTAGCTGTTGTTCTAGTTTTCTTCTGAATTCGATGGGTCTTGTAAGACTTGTATCCTTGTACTTTGTAAGCTATAATGAAAATATAAGCTTCTTTTCTCGAGTCCGAGTTGTTTTGAGTTCAGAATGTTGGTTCTCTGCCTTCGCGCCGACTTGTTTTTTATTCGGAAAGCTGGTTGTCTGCCTTCGTGCTGACATGTTTTTGCTTCGAAAAGCTGGTTATCTGCCTTCGTGCTGACTTGTTTTGTAATTCTAGCTTCATTTGCATCGGGGTCTTTCTCATCTTCTTTCTGTTAACGGGGTTGGATTTTACCGTTGGCGAGTAACGGAATTAGGACCGTTATCCCGGGTTTTGGGGAGTTTACTAGGCCTTTCTGTTATTGCGCCATATATCCGCTGGCCTTTTTACCGTTGCTTTGTTAAATGGGCCTTAAGCCGGGCCCTTCCTTAGCTTATAAATTGGTGGTCAGGGTGACTGTTCTCCTTCTTCACCTTGCTTCCGCATCCTGAAACCCTAGCAAAAATCCCCAATCCATTCTTGCTCCTTGTTCTTGCCGTGCGCCTTCTATCCAACTCCTTGTTGCTTGGTCATTGTATGGGGAGGAAGAAAACTGCAAGCAAGAAGCAGGTTGTTGATAAGCCTGTTCTTGAGGAAGAAGTCGACGAGTTGCTAAATCCCGAGTTCGCTGCGATGAAGGCAACCGCGAAGTCATTCCCTGCTCCAACTACCCAGGAGAAGCATTTGGCTGAGTTGGAGGAGTGGGGGATGATCCAGTCCAAGGATTTAGCCGGTTGGTCTGTGCCTGGTGAGCATCGTGTTCCTGTCCCTCATCCTGGGGATATTATTCTTTTTTGTTTCTTTTGTTCACGCCGGGCTTTGCCTTCCGGCGTGTACTTTTCTTCACAATTTTCTTCGCTACTTTTGTATCTCTCTCCATGATCTCACTCTGAATGGGATCCTTCATCTTTCTATTTTTGTTCACTTCTGTGAGACTTTCCTTGGCATCTCTCCTTCTTTGAATCTGTTCCGTTTTCTTTTCTGCCTTAAGCCGTAGCCCCGTTCAGATTTCCTCCATGCCCTTGGTGGATGTGGGATTCAGTTTCGGCAGGGGCGTAAGTCTAGTCATTTTTTTGAGTATGATCTTGTTGAGTCCATGAAGGACTGGTGCTCCGAGTGGTTTTATGCTGGGAATCTTAGCGGTGGTAACGCTGGCCCAGTTCTTGAGACCTACTCTAGAGTCCCACCTGTTCCTAATGATCGATGGGAGAAGGAGCAACTTAGCGCTGCCGAGTTGTTGCTGCTTCAGCTGATCTTTGATAGGATTAGCTTCCTTAAGCAGAATGGCTTGTCAGGCTTTGCTATAGTAGCTAGCTATCTTCGTCACCGAGTACAGCCTTTGAAGGCTCGGGAGCATTTTGGCTTCGAGTACTCTCGCGCCGAAGATCCATCTCGGATGGTGGCCACTACCGAGTTGTCTGATGGTGAGGTGGTTCTGCGCCTCAAGAAGATTTTGAAGGGGGCCACGGTGGTCCCAATAATTGGCTTCGAGTATTCTACCGACAATCCTCCCCCTGCTGTAAGTAGATTGCCCTCTTTGTTTTTATGTTTCTGAGTACTTTTTTATTCTTTCTGACTTGTTTTTGTATCTTTGTAGCCTTTTGGCAGGGGTTTAATGTTAATGCATCTCTCTTTGTTGATGGAGAGATTGCTCCTCTTCTAGAGCCTTCGGCTGTTAGCCATAAAGTGGTTAGCGGCCGGGTTGTTTTGCCCGGTGTTTCGAAAAGGAGCACGTTCTTCAGTATGTTCCCTACCAGCTGTGGCCGTCCCTCGAGTTACTCGCTCTCTTGGAAAGAGGTCTGTGACTGGTGGGACTTCTTCTTCTGTGCCACGAAAGCGGGCGCGTTCTTCTTCTCCTCAGATATTCTGATAGGTGAGAGATTTCTTTATTTTGCCATGTTTTTACTTTTTGTGAGTGGTCTTGATTCTCCTTTCTTGGTAGATGGTAATGCAGTCCTCCTGTATGAGGATGAAACTGAGGACGTTGATGATTCTCCCCTTCTTCGTCGGTATGTGCTGCTTTTGCTTTTTAGAATCCGGAGTGAATTTTCTTCTGTTACTTGATTTTTGGTTTTGTCTCTGTAGCCCTCGGGGAAGCTCTACTTCTTCCCTGGATTTGAGAGTCTTGCCGGGTCCTCCTTCTTCTGCCGTCGAGTTGTTGGAAGGCCTGAATGAGGTTATGCCGCCTCCGCCTTCTCGGCCTCTTCTTGCTCTCCGGCATGCTCCCCGGTAAGGGTTCCTTTTTCTGAGTTCTTTTTACTTTTCTCTGTCTTTTCATCTTAGTTTTTGTCTTTGTAGCTCGACTGTTGCTGTCTCTTCGACTCCGGTTTTTGATTCTGAGAAGACCGTGAATGTGGAGGTTGCGGATTAGGTACTTCCTGTGCCTGATTCTCAACCGGCTGTGGAATCGCCTTGGGTGGTGGCGGAGGCAGTAGCTGCATCTTCTGTGGCTACGACTTCTGTGCTTCCGGTTGCGGATGTTACCGTGGCTGCCGCTTCGGGGGAGAGCATTTGCCTATTGTTGAGCCCCTAACTTCTTCTCATCATCGGGTTGGATATTCTTCTCCTTTGTCTCCTTCTACTGCTCCTTGGGATATGATTCATGATATGAAGTTGGTGCAGGAGTTGGAGACGGAGTTTGATCTGAGTTCTCGCCTTAGGGGACTTGAGTCTGGATGGAACTCTGTCCAGGCTTCGATTCATTCTTTTGCTCAACGATTCCAGGTGAGTTTTGAATTTCTCCTTTATACTTTCTGTTGCTTGGACTCTCTTTTTCTTATCTCTTTTCTGTTGTAGGATTACGTCAGTGATTCTAATCTCTTTTTTGGCTCAACTAAGTCACAAAAGAAGTTGTTGGAAGAGCTGGCTTCTTTGAAATCTGAGCTTGAAGCGGAGCACCAAGGACGCCAGTCATCAGAGACTGCTCTGAGGGCTCAGATTGCTGAGGCTGAGCGGTAGAAGTCGGCTGCTGCTGATTCTAAGAAGGACTCTTCGAGGAAGCTGAAGCTTCTTGATAAAGATTTCCAAGGTACTTTTGTGCTTCTTTTATGCTTGTCTTTTTGATATTATTTCTTTGCTGACTTCTTTTTGTTTGTTTTGAAGCTTTGAAGAAGAAGTACTCTGAAGAGACTGAAGCTTTGAAGCTTGAGGTGAAGACCTTCCACAATGAGTCGGAGAAGGTAAAGGAAAACGCTGAAGAAGTCCTTGCCAGAGCTCGGCTGATTAGGCGTGGTGCTGATCGAGATCTTTTGCAGGCCAAGGCATCGGTGAAAGACTTGTCGGGTCACCTGAAGGCTTCAGAGGAGAGATGGTCGGCCCTTTGGAATTCTGTTCGGAAGGTTGCTGACATGCTTAGAAAACCTGAAGATGCTGGCCTGACTTGGGTTCAATTCCTACCCCTGCTGCCTAGCCGAGTTATTGGCTTTGTGAAAGAAGGTATTCAAGTCAGCGTCCAAGGTGTCTTGGGGCGAATTCGGTTGATTGACCTGAATTTGCCTCTTGAGAGGATCTTGGATGGCGTAGAGAGCGCTGAAGCTGAGCAGGCTCTTTCTCTGGCTGAAGCTGCCATCTTGTAAATTTAGAAGTCGGGTGGTGGCCAGCAGTAGTCTTCTTTATTGTAAGGATGCTTTGTGCCTTTCTGAGGCTTTTTGTAAGAAAAAATATTCTTTGCTTTGCCTCTTGATCTGATCTTTGTTTATGATCTCGATCGTGAATCTTCTTGTTACTTCATCCGAGTTCTGATAGGTCGAGCTATCTTTTTTGCCCTCATCTAGGTTTGAGAAAACGTTAGTATTTTTCAGACCGTGGGTCCTCATCCGAGTTCTGTAATCTAGAAGTCGGGATGGGTCGAGCTATCTTTTGCTCTCTAGGTCTGAAAAGACGCTAGGGTATTTCGGACCGTGGGCCCTCATCCGAGTTCTGTTATTTAGAAGTCGGGATAGGTCGAGCTATCTTTTTGCTCTCATCTAGGTCTGAAAAGACGCTAGGATATTTCAGACCATGGGTCCTTATCCGAGTTCTGTAATCTAGAAGTCGGGATAGGTCGAGCTATCTTTTCGCTCTCATCTAGGTCTGAAAAGACGTTAGGATATTTCGGACCATGGGCCCTCATCCGAGTTCTGTAAATTTAGAATCGGGATAGGTCGAGGTATCTTTTTGCTCTCATCTAGGTCTGAAAAGATGCTAGGATATTGTAAACTTCCTTTGATGAACAGGATTTTATTGAAAGAAGTTGTACAGATTACAGTGCCTTTTTGTTTTTTGGTCATGCAAAGAATCATCATAATTGGGAGATGTGCCAAGAGTTCTTTATTGGTGATCCATCCTCTGTCATCAACTCGTAAGACCCAGGTCCTGTTACTTTTGCTACTATGAAAGGACCTTCCCAAGGACTAAGAAGTTTGTGTCTTCCGTCTGGTTTCTGAATTCTTCAGAGGACCAGATCTCCGGCTTGTAAACTTCTTGGTTGAATACTTTTATCATAATGTCTTTTTAATCCTTGCATGTATCTTGCTGATTGCAGTGTTGCGTTGATTCTAATTTCTTCCATACTGTCGATTTCTAGTCTTCTTATTTCCTCTGCTTCTCCTTCATTATATTGCTCAATTTTAGGGGATGTCCAGATTAAATCTGCTGGTAGTACGGCTTCTGATTCGTATACTAAAAAGAAAGGCGAGTAGCCAGTTGTCCTGCTTATTTGAGTTCTTAATCCCCAGACTACTTTTGATAGCTCATCTATCTGTTTTGATCTATAATCTTTGAGATCTTCGTATAATCTTGGTTTTAACCCTGCCAAGATAAGGCCGTTGGCCCTTTCGACTTGTCCGTTTGCTTGTGGATGAGCGACTGATGCGTAATCTATACTGAATCCATGATCCTGTACCCAACTTTTGAATTCATTGGCTATGAAAGGTGATCCCAGATCTGTGATTATTCTATTTGACATTCCAAATCTATGCATGATTTTTTGGATGAATTCTTGTGCTTTGGCTGAACTGTATTTTACCAAAGGCTTGTATTCTATCCATTTGGTAAACTTGTCGATAGCCACGAAAATGTACTCGAAGCCTTCTTTTGATTTCTTGAGTGGTCCGACTTGATCAAGCCCCCAGCATGAAAACGGCCATGCGGGTGGAATACATATCAAATTATGAGCTGGAACGTGGGCTTGTCTTGAAAACATTTGGCAATTTTTGCAGTGTTTGACTAGTTCTTCGGCATCCTTTAGTGCTGTTGGCCAATAAAATCCAGACCGGAATACTTTTCCGACTAGTGTTCTTGAGGATGCATGATTTCCACAGCATCTGGAGTGCATTTCTAATAATATTTCTTTTCCTTCTGACGTTGGGACATATTTCAGTAGTACTTCTGATGATGCGGCTCTTTTATAGAGATTGTTTCCCACCAGGACGTAGTCTTTGCTTCTCCTGATGATCTGAGTTGCTTCGTTTTGTTATCCGGTAACTTCTTTTCTTTAATGTAGTCTATGAATACTTGCATCCATGCTGAGTTGTTTGAGCTGATTGTCGAGATTTGCTCTTGTTCTGTCTTTCTTTCAACTACTGCCTCGCTGGGTTTTTTGATGGACGGTTTATTTAGTTCTTTGACAAAGACCCCAGCTGTCATTTTTGCTCTGTCTGAGCCAAGTTTAGCTAATACATTAGCGGCGACATTTGAGTCCCGTAGTATATGATGAATTTCTAATCCTTGGAAATTCTTCTTGATTTTTCGTATTTCTGCATAGTAAGCGTCCATATTCTCTTTGGTGAAATCCCAATCTTTATTTACTTGGTTAACTACTACTGCTGAATCTCCATAGACGAGTAGTCTTTTTATTCCTAGCGACGTTGCGACTTGTAGACCATGAATAAGAGCTTCATATTCTGCTTCGTTGTTATTGGCTTGCCATAGAATTTGCAGAACGTATTTGAGTTGTTTTCCATCTGGTGCAATAAGTAGTACTCCTGCTCCTGCCCCTCCTAGTTTTAAGGATCCATCGAAGTATATTTTCGAATGGTCTAGGATGGCGTCTGGAGTGGGTTGTTGTATTTCAGTTCATTTTGCGATGAAATCAGATAAAGCTTGGGATTTAATTGTCTTTCTTGGAGTGAATTCAATCTTGAGTGCTCGAGTTCGAATGCCTATTTTGAGATTCGTCCTGTTGAATCTCGGTTTCTTAGGATATCTTCAAGTGGAAAATCTGTTATGATGATGATTTTGTGATCTTCAAAGTAATGCCTGACCTTTCTTGATGTTATTAGGATTACGTAGAGTAGTTTTTGCACATGAGGATATCTCACTTTTGATATTGTGAGTACTTCACTTATGTAGTAGACTGGTCTTTGGACTTTGTAAATGTGCCCTTGTTCTTCTCTTTCAACTACGATAGCCGTGCTTGCTACTGAAGTAGTTGCAGTGATGTAAAGCATGAGATCTTCACCCTTCTTTGGTGGTACTAGTACTGGAGATGTGCTGATATACGCTTTTAGCTTGTCGAAAGCTTCTTGGGCTTCTTCGTTCCAAGTGAACTTGTCTGTCTTCTTTAGTAGTTTGAAGAAAGGTAAGCCCTTTTCTCCGAGTTTTGAAATAAATCTGTTAAGTGTGGCCATGCAACCTATTAATTTTTATAGATCTTTTATATCTGCTGGTGGTCCCATGTCAGTTTATTTGTTTTGTGCTTGCTTCGATTCCTCTCTCGACCGACTAGAAATCTGAGTAGTTGACCGATGATACGCCAAACACGCATTTATTTGGGTTGAGTTTCCACTTTCATCTTTTGAGATTGTTGAAAGTTTGTTGTAGATCTTCTATTAAAGAATCCGGGTTCTTTGTCTTGACGACAACATCATCCACATAAGCTTCCATGTTTTTTTCCGATTTGGTCTCCCAAATAAGTCTGAATTGCTCTTTGATAAGTTGCTCCTGTGTTTTTGAGTCTGAAGGACATTGTTTTGTAGCAATATACTCCGAATGGAGTGATGAAAGAGGTCTTGCTTTGGTCTTCTTCTTTTAGCGCAATCTGGTGATATCCTGAATAGCAGTCTAGAAAAGATAGTAAAGCTGCTCCTGTTGTTGAGTCCACTATTTGATCAATCCTTGGTAATCCGAACGGGTCTTTCGGGCAATGTTTGTTAAGATCGGTATAGTCGACGCACATACGCCATTCATCTGTGTTCTTTTTGTGTACCAGAACTGGGTTGGCTAGCCAATCTGGATGTAAGATCTTTCTTATGAAGCTTGCTGCCAATAATTTAGCTATTTCCTTTTTTATTGCTTCTTTTTTGTCAGGTGAAAAGCGGCGTAACCTTTGTTTAATTGGTTTTGCTCCTTTGTTGACTTCAATTTTGTGCTCAGCCAACTCCCTTGGGACTCCTAGCATATCGGCTGGTTTCCAAGCAAATATGTCCTTGTTGTCCCATAAGAAGTTGGTGAGCGCGAGTTCCTATTTGATAGGTAAATGTGCACTGATAGTGGCGGTTTTGGATGGGTCGCCGGTCCCTAAATCAGTGAGGTGAGGATGCTTTGTTTTTTGGTCGATATCTCCAATTTTTCTGTTCTTATTTCCGCTTTGTTGCCGAGTTGATTTTCCCTTGAACTTTTGAAGATATATGTATGGCTTGTACATCGCATTCGTAGGCACGTTTCAAATCTCCTCTGAGAGAAAGTACTCCGCATGGTCCTGGCATCTTGAGTAGTAAGTAAGGATAGTGAGGTATAGCCAAGAATTTTGCTAATGCTAGTCTTCTCAATATTGCATGATAAGATGATTCAAAATCTACGACTTCAAATTTGATGAGTTCTGTACGTTAATTTGTAGGAGCTCCAAATGTCACTGGTAGTGTTATTTTCCCGAGGGGCATTGCTGGCCTTCCGGGCACTATTCCATAGAATGGTACACATGTTGGCGTAATCATCTTTGAGAATCCTGGCCCCATCTTTCTTAGGGTATCTGCAAATATGATGTTGAGTCCTACTCCCCATCAATGTGTACCTTAGTTACTGTTATAGCTGCGATCGTTAGTCTGAGTACTAGTGGGTATAGACCTACGTTTCCAATGCTTGTCCATTGATCTTCTCGCGAAAATTGTATTGGATATTGGGACCAATTTAGATATCGGGGAGTAGCCAGTTCTGCCGCCATGATTGTTCTACAGGCTAGTTTGTCTTCTTGTTTGCTTCTAGAACCAGGGACTCCTGAGAATATTACTGCCACTATTGCTCTTGGATTTTGAAATCCATTGTCCACTGGATTATTGTCTTCTTCCTTTTTCTCTCTATTCTCTGCTTTTTCCTGTCTGTCTTTCTTCATATATCTTTCTTGGAAGATCCCGCATTCTCCCATTGGCTGAATTCCAGTTGGGTGATAGATGCATTTTATCTTCTCGAGTTCTTCAAATTTTCTAGCTAGGTAGAATTTCTTTTTTCTGGTGGTAGCCACCGTGTTATCTGAACATCTTTTCTTGTTGTGGTATTCTTGTCTGTCACCTGGGTTGCTCCATCTCCCTGAGTTATCTTGTCTATCCGAGTTGTTCCTTCTATCTGAGTTATTTCTTCTATCTGAAGTTATTTCTCGTTGTCCGGGAATCTTTCCCGTGTTTTTTTTCTACCGTGATCATCTTTTTGACTGTTCTCTTGAATTCGTCGTTTGTTCAAGGGTTTTCTTTGCAGAAATCGTGGAACATCCATCTTACTCTTAATCCGTATGAGAACACTTCGATTACTTCTCTTTTGGTAATGTCATGTACTTGTGCTCTTAGCTCCCCAAATCTTCTATAGAAATCTCTAAGGCTTTCTCCTTGATTTTGCTTTAAGCCCTTCAATTTTGCTTGAGTAATTGGGTGAGTGAGTATCCCTGCAAAGTTTTCACAGAAAGCTTTCTAGAGATCGTCCCATGTTTTGATTGATCCCGGGCGTAACTTGTCGAACCATTGTAGTGGTAATGTTTCTAGCGCCATTGGAAAAAATAATGTTTTAGTGTCATCGTCTCCTCCAGCCAATTCTATTGACTGAGAGTAAATTCTGAGCCATTGCATTGGTTCTGTTTTGCCATCATATTTTGAATGATTTGACGGTTTGAATTTGTGGGGTAATCTGATCGTGAGTAGTCTTCCCACGAAGCAGGGGAATCTATCGGGTACTCTTTCTGGCTTGTAGTCAGAATCTGCCTGGCTGTTGTATCTCCGTCCAGTCGTGATGTGGTTGAGTTCTTCTGCTGTTGCTCGGGACAGATAGCCTTTCGAATGCGGACACTCTTCGACTTCTTTGGCTCGTTTGTTCAGAGGGTACGAGTCGAGGAAGCACTCGATCGTCTTGTTTTCTTTGAGCCGTAGTTTTGAGTAGATTTCTGAGCTTGGCTTGTTCTTCGCTTGTACGGGGTATGGCATCAATTTTATTAATCAATTCTTGTATTTTGTCAATAGGGTCGAGTTTGGCCCTTGTTGTGGCTCCCCTTTCTTCGGCTTCTCTTTCCGTCCTTCGTTCATTGTACTCGGCTAATTCTTCTTCGTATTTGCACCATGCTTCTCTGCGTTCTTGAACTCGGTTTCTTCTCCCTCCCCTCTTTTTGTTTCTTCTTTCTCTTGCTGCCCTTTGGCTATCAGTCTCCCCTTCTCTGGTCATGGAGTCAGGTGGGATATCAGCTTCCGATTCTTCTGAAGATTTGTAGTTAGGTTAGACCGGTGGTACCAGAGGCTGCCTGATCATGAATACTTCTCGGTGTGCCTTCGGCAAGTAGTCGGATTTTCCTTCTTTCGGAGATCTTACGTATTGAAAAGGGAGGGGGATAGAGTACCTATCTTGTTTGGAGATTTCTCGGAGTTGGATCATTAGGTTCCATCGTCCTTCGAATAATATTTTGATATGTCTGAGCTGCGTTGTTGAGATCGTAGTGAAAAGAACCCGACATCTTCTATAGTCTTAGATTCGAAGTTTCTACTTTTGTTATCTTGAGTTTTGAGAAAATTTCATGCGTCTTCGGCTTAGGTTCCTGAAGTAGCCGACTGTGGAGAAATCTTTAATCGTCTACTTCGCAGATCCAGCTTCCGAAGATGAAGGTTGAGCCCTTCGGGAAGAGCATTGTGTGTAGGTCCGCTGAGCCTTTGACGTCGAATTCACCAAAAGCCCCTACCTGGCGCGCCAGCTGTCGGTGTTTAACCACCGATAGCCTACCACGGGGTTCCCGTAGCAGTTGATTCGGATCTTGGTGAATACTAGAACTTGGCGGTTTACGCAAGAGACACTCCGTTTATCCTGGTTCGAGCCCTCGTCGTCGAGTAAAAGCTCTACTCCAGTCGGCCTCGCCCTTTTGCGTTGGATTGATGTATGATTGTGCGTTGTTACAGTAAGGGTGCTCGGGCTCCTTTTTATGAGAGAAATGAGCCAGAACTTTGATTCTAATCCTAGTCGGACTAGTAGAGAGAGTTTTGTTTCTATTACAGAAGTTAATTTCTATTTGCCTAACTAGAATAGGATGTCATCTATTCGGAATCGGTCCTTTTGCTTCTGTCCTGTGGGCCCGCCTGGGCGAGAATCATGCCGATAGAGAACCGTCTAGGTCCCGCATCGACACGGTATGATGTGGATCACATCAGATAGATGTCTGTCAGTGCATAGAAGGTAGAGACACTACTACAAAAAATCTTTTACGAGGCACTTCATTTTGGCTCTCGGAGGTGGGTAGCCTTTTGAACCGCCTTGGTTAATGGCCTCGATTAACCGAGGCGGTCATTTTTTATTATCCGAGGCGGTCACAATCAACCGCCTCGCAAAATTTATTTACGGAGACGGTTAAAAAATAACCGCCTCCTAAAATCTATTAACAGATGCGGGCCTTATAAGCAGCCCGCCTCGTAAATTCAAACCATTTTCGAAGGCGGTCGTGTTAAAAAGCCGCTTCCCTTAATAGTGGACGAGCCCACGAGAGGCCCATTCAGCCCAAAACCAGTCACCAGTGTATAAAGGGCAGGAAACCCTAAGGCCTCAAATCCACTCTCTCTCTCCCTCCCCTCGGCCGCACTCTCGTCCTCCCTCCGACTCTCTTCCTCCCTTTGACCGGTCCCTCCGGCGGCTACGCCCTTGGCGATGGGCCGCTCGGCGGCTCGGCTTCCCCCGCCGGCGCACGCGGGCGCTCACCCTTGGTGGCGTGGAGGTCCCCGGCGCGTGGAGGACCCCAGCCCGCGGCGTGGCGGCTCGGGCGGCGTTGCGGGGCGGCTCGGCTTCCCCGGCGGCGCACGCTAGGCAGCTCACCCTCGGCGGCGTGGAAGTCCCCCAAGGCACGCGGAGGACCCCACGGCGCGGCGCGGTGGCCCCCCGGGGCGTTCAACACGAGACACGGGGAAGCTAGGCGGCGGCGCTCAGGCTGAGCGGCTTGAGGCGAGCCCGCCCCGGCGTCCCGGGAGGCGACTCTCCCTCCCTCTCGATCCCCCCGCCTGCGAGGCCTCCTGTTGCGGGCGGCACCTCCACCACCCTCCGTGCAGCAGCGGTGGCGGCCTCCTTCTCCTTCAGATCCGGCGGCCCTCCTCCCCCACGCACCAGATCTGATTGTGTGGCGGCCGGATCTGGCCATCGGTGCTCCTCCGACGGTGGATCTGGGTCTTGGAGGCGCAGATCCGGTGGCGGTGCAGCGGGATCCGGTGGCAAAAGCGCGGTTAGGGGCTCGGCGGTGGCGGTGCAGGTGCAGCAGCAGCACCAACGACGGTGTGTGGATGGGCTCGGCGGGCCTGTGGATGGGCTCAGCGGGCCTATCCACCGCCTTTTTTTGTTTTTTTTATTTTGATTAACCGAGGCGGGCAAGGTAACCGCCTCCGTTGTTCCTTCATTAACCGTGACCTTCAACTGGAGGCGGTTGCCCTTGCCCGCCTCCAAAAATCAAAAGTGACCGCCTCCATAAAGTTTTGTGTAGTAGTGAGAGGGGAGGAAGAAGATAAACAGAGTGAGAGTAAAATAGACCTTTGAGAACCCTTCACTCTCTTGACATATACTCCATTTCGAGCATAAATGCATAGGTTTTGTTAGACACTTACATACACAAATATGTCTAGATATCTCTACAACTATAACATTTTCAGTGCAATTATCCCCTCGAGCGAGCAAAGCCTTCCCCAGAGCTTTGCTCAATAAATTTAGTAAATGAGTAGCAACCTCAATTTATTTACCTCTCTTCAATAATTTTCCATATTAGCTTTGTAAATAATTTTGTATTGAAAACACCAAACTATTTCTAACTAACAAAACCACTTTTAATTTCTAACTTTTTTTCACATAAAACCCTTTATTTTCTTAATTTAGTCATATGTCTAATTTACTGTCATCTCTAGAGGAAAATGCCAGAAGAGAGCGGATAGGGTGTTCCTCTCGACCGTACAAATTTACTGTCATCTCTACAACTTTCTATTTTTATTCAAGGAGGCCCTTTTTTATGAAACGGTAGGAGGAGACTTTTTTTTTTTTTAGCTAAAAAATCAACATACGGAATTGTTCACAAAACTCCCAGAGATGCTACCGCGGAGTGATTGTTGCAATGGAAAAGAAGGCCCACACTGAGTGCCTCCCATTGACAAAAGCGCTTTGGTTAGTAGCTTGTAGGACCAAGGCATCAAGTTTCTGTGCTTGCCTATTAGCAAGGAGTTGTCTAATCACCAATTTAGTAACATTGTGTATCGATCAAACTAACAGGTCTGAAATCCTTGACTTGAAGTGCCTCTTCCTTTTGGGTATAAGGGTGAGGTAATCTGTGTTTAGGACTGCCCAAAATCGTGCAATCAAATTACCACTATAGCTGCTATAACAATAGTATTTTCTTACGATAGGCCAACAAGTCTAAGAGACCATTTGGGCCTTGCGCCTTATCAAAAAGCAATTCCTCTAACGGTTGCACGAATCATATTTTTAGGAATCAATTTAGCTGTGTCTCTCGGTAATTTTTAGAGACGGTAATTAACTACATCTGTCTCTAGAAAAACAGGATAGCTTTAAAATCGTTTCTGCAGTAGTATTTTGCTTGAAACGTCTCTGTCACGTGACAGTGCTGATGATGACTTGCACGTGCTATATGGTACGGTTTTGACACTGTACATATATGCTGCTCCTTCTGTCACATGAAGTTTGTCACTTGAAAATTATGTTTGTGAGAGAGACACGGTTTTTTAACGACAAAGACAACGAGACGGAGAGAGTACCTTGTTGTAGAGTTGTAGACTTGGCTGCATTCATTTGTACTAGCAGTAATGGAACCTAGCTATATATAATAAGCACAATTATTTATCTTTCTTTTGCCTTATATGTATAATCTTGGATCAATGGCGCATTGCATGATGCATTCCTCCCGTCTCTTCTTTGATCTCTCGTCCGATCCTGGTAATCAGGTCATCTATAGCGCCCGCCATCACCTTTTTCCTTAGCATCATCTGCATGTACTGAGACAGCGTGTGCTATAAGCAGCAGAGGGAGTTTCTTCGAAATTCTGTCTCACGTCACAAAGTTGCAGGCAGTATATATAGATGTTCCGATGCGCTCATTATTGCTAGTGTCGTCAGATCTGAAAGTAGACTCTAGAAACATCAGTGGAAAAGAGCCAAAGATTAGCATAGATTCCCCAACAAAGAAACATTATTATACACGAACGTGGAAAGAAATATGAATTATCTTTCAAAAATGAAATATGAATTATATATTTTGAATTCAAGTTAATTAGAACTTGTCATTATATTTTGAATTCAAGTTAGAACTCGTTTGGCTCTTCATTCTAGTCTACCCCGAATTTACATAGTTTGGAAGGAATGAGTGAACTCTTTATTATCTTCAAGAAAAATAATGAAAAAAATGTTGCTGGTTCAACCTACACACTAGTCAGTACCCCCTCCGTCTCAAAAGAAACATAGATATCACATTCCAAGGAGTGAAATATTTTAATGTTGAATCAATATATGCAAAAATGAACTGATATTTATAATGGATAACAATTGTCATTAGATTGAACTTGAAATATATTTTTATAAAAAATTATTTAAAGATTCAAATGTTGATACTATTTTCTATATTTCTAGTCAAACTTTAAAAAATTTGATACCTTGAGAAGCTATATGCAGGTTAATTTTGGGATGGAGGGAGTGCACATCAATGTCACCATTAACTACTTTTGTTTTTAAAAAGTCATGTCAACCATTTTTGTGATACATGTCTAGTTCGGTGGACCTTCCTATAGACAATTTTGGACCTATGATTAAAAAAATAATATGCCATCAGCGATGGGATGATGAAGACTAAGGAAAAAATAAAAATAAAATACAAAGTAGCTAAAAGTATTGATGGTACTTTTCAACCACCGTAACAAAGCCCATTACTGTGTGAAGCTAGTGCCATGTGGATGCATCCTTATTTGGTTGATAGGCTAATGCCATGTGGAATCTCGAGATTTCTCATTTTAGGATTCAAATTCAAATATCAGACTCAGCAGGACGCAGCTGTACCAAAGGAAATCCTCTGGACCTTAAAATTCCTGTATGACACATTCTAGTCCCATATGCATCGATAATACATATAGGAAATTCATAGGAATTTGATTTGAAATTTGCTCGACTAGCTTGTCGCCTCGTGCACTGGATCCACGGCCACCGTACATCGATGGAGCGGCAGGCAGGACGTGACGGGCGCATCCGATACGTGGGCCAGGCCAATAATAGAGGCCTGCCGGCGTGTTGCATGCACTGACTGATTTGGTCTCTAGCAGCCAGAGCTATCGTAATCATGCGCTTTTGACGTTCAGGTAAAGATTACAAGATGTCAAGGTACTGTGGCACACCGGCTTATACACGAAAACATTACAGGGCTTAATCATACACTGTCGTCCTGTATCCTCACTATCCTCTTACGATTAGAGTCCACCAATATAATATTTAATATCTGAAACAGGGCAGGTAGGTAGCTGGCTTGAATATAATGAAGCCTTTCAACGAGTTGAAGACGATCTCCTTGATCTCGCTCATCCTACCCTTTCTTTCTCCATTGCCTTGAGTAGTAGAGACCACTTCAACAAAAATGATAAAAGAGTCGTCACGTAAGAAAAGAGAGATGAAAGCATGCTGTGGATCCACCTTGGTAAAATTTTTCTCTGCGTGGTAAAATCTTGTCAAAAAAGGGAGATCAAGTTTTCTATCGATCCACCTTGGTAAACTTTTCTCTGCGCAAGTTAGACCTCGACACAGGATGGGAGGACAAACTCCACGTGCTCTCTGAATGCACGACGCGAGTCTCGTCACACGTAAAGAAAATGTGATCAATGTTTTCAGGCTTGCCGCATAAACAACAATTCACATCTCCTTTCCCGCACTTCTTCCTAACTTATTAGTACCAACATAGGTTTTAGTATATTGTTAAAAGTCGTGTTCATACGCGAAAGGGCTGACAGCTTAGTGGTAATAAGGATCTTAATAGTACCAGAGGTTCTAAGTTTGACTCTGGTGACTTCATCAACCTTGTCTCGACCGGTCCAGTCTTCCAAAGGTATTCATAGGGATAGGGGTTTGCATATGTTTATTGAAGTGAGTGTACTTACTTTGTGTTCACACTCAGGGACGGATCTACCAATATGGCGAGGCCTGGCGGCCGCCAGACCTCCTCCCCGGCGAGATACCCCCCATACCAGGACTCTGCTCCCCGCCCTTTCCTGTGCTGCGGCGTTCTATCCTGTTTCATGGAGACTAGGAGACGTCGGGAGGTACACGAAGGAGGACGAGGCTAGCGAACCGTTTCCTGGCTTTGGTTTGGGCCATGTCTGGGCCTTATAGCAATAGAGTAGTAGCCTAGCCTAGTTCAATTGGATCAGCACAAGTCGAACAGTTCTGGCCTTCTGTGCTCTGCCGTACGAAGAATGAATTTTCAGTGTCCTCCACGACATAATTAATTGGTATATATGTTCATTTGGCATCACTAGGGTATGCGATGTTTGATGTTTTTAGGGTTTTAGAAGTTTATTATGAGAAATTACTAACAAAATTCTATTTTATAATTAGGACATCATTTATGAGATTGTGACAAGATTTCTAGATATGTATTAGTATATTGTTATTTTGCCACGTTATTATCTCTTATCTTCTTTAGAAACACTTTATTGCACAATTTAGTAGTACAACAGTTCGCCATAGGTGAATTTTTGTCATGGATCCACCACTGTTCACACTTAATGTGGTTCAAGTAAAAATTTCGCATCCAAATACATGCCTAGCATATTGGCAACTTTTACGGAGCTTCCATACTAGCCATAAGTTAGTATTTACAGAGATTTGGTCAGGCATGCGCACTACAAAGATGGAAACTTCTACGACAATTTTTGTATATGTCACAAACTTTATGGCTAGTTTACAAGAATTACGGCTACGGGTGGTAACTAGCCACATGATTTGACAGTTATATTTTTATGGTTGCTTATAGTGTTTTTACAGTTGTGTCGAATAACTATTTAACACACCATATGCTTTACAGTTGTGTCAAATAACTATTTAACATACCATATGCTGAATAGCAAATATACACATATATATATATATATATATATATATATATATATATATATATATATATATATATAGTTATTCTATATTGTACCACAGGTACTAAATAATAATTAGTACCCGACCCTAAATCACCGAATCGAGCCAACCCGCGAGAGCGGTCATTCTCCGTTTTTTTCCCCTGCACCTATACCCTCCTTACCGTATCTTTTTTTTTCGGTTCCAATCTAGATCGTGGCATCGTGGGCAGGACCGAAGGAGACGCCCGGTTTCGCGGAGGTCACCGCCACCGCCGCCGCCAAGACCCACCCAGCTCGCCGCCGCCCCTCCCTCCTCAGTACTTAGGAGCCCATCTCGCCGCCGCCCGTCTCTGCAGCCTTCGACAGCTGCCTCTGGAGCCCGGGCGGCAGCCTCGTCGGTGGCGCTGCGGGGCGTCATCTTCGGCGGCGTAGGGGTGCCTCGGCGGTATGCGCAGGAGTCGGGCGACCGTTCTTTTCGCTGGGGGTGCGGGCGGCTCGGCGGTCTCGCGTGGAGTGCGCGGGGCAGCTGCCGTTCTCCTCGCCTGCCCACATCTGGTGTCGCTGCACCCAGGGCGGCCATCCTCCTCGCGCCGCCGCTGCGGGCGCACCCGACGCCAATGTCGTCATCGTCACCTCACTCCATCAGCTTGCCGTCGTCGTGGACCGAGGTCATTTCTTCTATCGTATCATTATCTCACCCCTAATGATTTGTTTTTGTTTTTCCCTAAATCTAGGAAATTAGTTGGATGATCCCCTCCCAATTTCATCTAGATCGAATGTGTTGCCTCCTTTATCGCAGAGGCAAGCCTGGTTTTTTGGTTCCCGTTAGAACCCTAGAGGATTATGCAACAATATAATTGTTTTTTTTTTTGTGCAGGTGTGCTGCTGAGGAAAACATGAGCGGCAGGATCGCCTGTGAATTTCTCCCATCCTCCTGGTGCTGCAGGCCTGCTCAGCATCCATTTTGCTTGGCTGCGCAGGTCTTCTTCGATTGTGCTGCTATGATCCAAAAATAGTATATTCTCTTATTTTCTTGGTTTCCCCAAGTAACATAAATGTTCTTATGAATTTTATAAGAAATAAATGGTTTAAATCTAGCATGACATAAATTTGAGAAACTAGATTGAAAAGTTGTATTAATAGCTAAATCTGCTATGATCCAAACCTCCTTTAAAACTGAACCCATTCCTTCTACTCCTTTTTCATTAGTTTTGGCCTATTTCTCATTTACTCACGGGCTTCAAAAGTCTCCTAGCTTCAACCTGCCCATTTGAGCCGCGGCCCCATCTGCCACCACCATTAGCAGCCCAACTCCTGGACACCTTCCCCCACTAAAAAGGTGAGACCGCTGGCAAGGCATCTCGCCGTCTGAGCTCAGTTTAGCTGATGTTCAGCTAGTTTCCACTCACCACACAACCAAAGAGTGATTTGAGAGAGGGACTATAGCTTCAATATGTCCCTCGGGAGGCCCCTAGGGTTCTTGTACTCTCGCTGATTGTTAGCGTGAGTATTACCCTTTCCTTTCCCTTTTGATTAGATTTGCACTTGCACGAGTCTCCCACTCGCAATCCGCACTACTACATAAAACTTAATGGAGGCAGGCAAAAACAGTTAATCGAAGCGGGCATTCCAACCGCCTCGGACATATCGTCACGGTTAATCATGGCTTAACCGAGGCGGGCACGGTAACCGCCTCGGTTAACATCTTAACCGAGGCGGGCAGGTTACAGTAACCGCCTCAGTTAATTGTCATTAACTGAGGCGGTTCCTTATAACGCCCGTCTCGGTTATTAAATTAACCGAGGCGGACATTCTTAGTCGCCCGCCTCGGTTATATGATTAATTGAAACGGTTATATGTAATTAGCCTGCCTCGGTTATTGATTTTCATATTAAAAAAAGCTTTTAGTAAATTCAAATTTAAATTTTGAATCAAATAAAAGAGTAAATAAGTTACATATGAAGCATAGAATACACTAGAAAACACTTATACATTGAGAGAAAGGTTATAAGTTTATATACATGTCATCCACAACGTTCGTCGATCCACCACAAAATTTATATTACACACAAGCATATGATACATACGAGAATCTAAGCTACGGTCTACTAGAGGATGTCCGGCAATATGTAATCCCTCATGTCTAGCATGGTTCTCCAGTTCCGTAGCTTCTCGTACTTCTCCGTAGTCGCTAGCTCGCTTTCCTCGTTGAAGAACTTTCCGCCAACATGAGCAACTTCGTCTGTTACAAACTTACAGATGTTGGCTATTGTTTGTTTGATGTGAGCGTTGTCCACCCTTGAATCTCTCCAACATTTTTTTTCACTTTCTTGAGCTGCCGCCAACTTTGGTTGTAGGCTGCTGCACGCCCTCAAGTACTCACAAGCGTAGTATCCACATAAAACTAAGGCATCGAGTTGTTTGGCACACTTGCATGCAATGATATAACAAACCACATTATTAATCTTTACAACTATTAATCCTCATAGCCATTGCCTCAGATTTAGTTGCCATTTCATTTCACATTTGGACTTGGAGCGTAAGGAACAAGTACATCATCGTAGGCATGAAACCATGTGAGACATCCAGCCCAGCCATCACCTTCACATATTGATCATTATGTTGCTTGGGCATGGACGTCTCACATGGTTCGATGACTACCATGAACATCACAATAACAAGATAGGCCAAACAATGCACAGTACCTCACAAGTCTCAAATGATAATCAAAGTACAACCACTTATGGCATTCTAATCATCATAGGCAATGAAACAAATGTGAGAAACAAATCATGTGTTACATTAAAGGCAAAAGCTGGCCACAGCTGCATTCCACAAAACGTTTTCAACTCATTAGAGCAATCATCATAGGTGGCAAAGATGTCAAATAGGTTAGCGAAGTTTATGGTAGCCATGGAACCATGGGACACGTCCACCCCAGCCATCAGGTAGCTAGAGGCATGCCTAGAACAGTTGCTTGGGGATGGACGTGTCTCATGGTTTGATGACAAACATGAAAGAATCAAGATAATATTGCAACATAAAAGTAGCCACCTCAGAATGCCATAAGTTTGCATCATAGGCCAAATATCCATAAGAAAGAATAAACAATATCCAATACCACACAAGTCCAATATGTTAATGTAGGTAGAACCTCTCATGGCCTCAGCTACATTCGACATAACTTATTGAACTCACTAGAAATCATCACTGGTGGCAAATAAGATGTCAAATAGGTTTACGAAGGTCATGGTAGCCATGGAACCGTGGGACACGTCCACCCCAGCCATCAGGTATCTAGGCATGCCTAGAACAGTTGCTTGGGGATGGACGTATCCCATGGTTTGATGACAAACATGAAAGAAAGAGCCACCTCAGATATCTAGTGTTGCATCATTGGCCAAGTAGTAAAACAAAGTAGTATCGATTGCCACTGCCTCAGCATAAAAGTTTGTTGACATCATTGCATAAGCCACTGCCTCAGCAACATTTTTACAATTCCAAAAGTTTCATCATTCCATAAGCCACTGCCTCAGCCCAATTTTACAAGTTCACAAGATTAATCATTGCATTAGCCACTGCCTCATGGCCAACTAGTATAGTGTGTAGTATAGTGTGCAGCACCTAGAGAAGAGTAGGAGTATAGTACTAGTAGTATTAGTAGTAGTATAGTATTACTAGGAGGAGGAGGAGTAGTGTGCAGCCAAGGAATAAGAGAGTAGGAGTAGGAGGACAGTAGTAGTAGGAGAGTAGTATAGCAGTAGATTGAGAGGACAGCAGAGGAGAGGATAAGAGTTGTATGTAGTAGTAGCAGTAGAGTAGTTAGGATTCGAAGATAGGGTGAAGTAGATAAGTAGTAGTGTAGTACTATAGTATATAGTATGTGTACAAGTAGAATACTAGAGAAGTAGAGTACTAGCAGTAGAGTAGTTAGGTGTAGAAAGGGAGTAGTAGATAAGTAGTACTAGAGTATTAGCACATAACATAACAGTAGAGTCTTCTTAGCAGCCATAGCAGCCACCATAGTAGTCAGCATCAAAGGCAAGCAGCATACCACCATAGACACCATAGCAAGCAGCATACCACCATAGACACCATAGCAGCAGCCAGGGAAAAATATATTGGCATTAAAGGCAGTGGCTTAATGCTCATAAAATTAAATTGGCATCACAGGCAGGGAAAAATGAATTGGCATCACAGGCAGGCAAAAATGAATTGGCATCACGGGCAGGCAAAATTGCATCCCTAGCAGGACAAATGAACAAGTGGCACCTCAGCAGCAGAGGAACCAGGACAGGGAGGGCGCGGAGGAGCTTGTGGATGGCGCGGAGGAGTTGGCTTCGAGGAAGACGACCCGGCTAGGCGACGGAGGAGCTCGCGGGAGGAAGACGGCGGGATGGCGCCCGGACCTCGGGAGGAGCTCACGGAGGGAGGTCGGGGAGGCGCCCGGCGTCGAGGAAGACGGCCGCGGCGGCTAGGGTTCCGGGACCAGCGCGGGAGGCGCAGCTCATGGGACTCGGGGAAGCACCGGAGTCGAGGAAGACGGGCGGGATCCGAGGCGCTGGACCTCGGGAGGAGCTCGCGGAGGGAGGTCGGGGAGGCGCCGGCATCGAGGAAGAAGAAGGCCGCGGCGGCTAGGGTTCCGGGGACCGGCGCAAAGGCGTGAAGCGGACTCAGGGAAGCGCCGGAGTCGAGAAAGATGGCGGGATCTGGGGCGCCGCACCTCACGGAGGAGCTCGCGGAAGGAGTTCAGGGAGGCGCCGGCGGCGAGGAAGATGGCCGCGGCGTGGAGGCGCAGCTCACGGACTCAGGGAAGCGCCAGAGTCAAGGACGACGGCGGGATCCGGGGCGCCGGACCGATACATCTGATCACAATTGGAAGGAACACTGTAAGGATGACATGGCAGTCATGGGAGTTGAAGTTGGTAAGAGTGAGATCTTTTATGGAGACTAAGCTCTTGATGTTGAAAGAGAAACCAGTGGGCACCTTGACTGCCCTAAGCCACTTGCACATAGCCCTCCATTCATCTAACGTCAGGTTATAGCTCGCACCCGGAAGGTCTACTTTCCCGCTCTGCGCCGCGGGTGTCGGGTGAATTTCGGGCCTGATGCCTTGGTTCACCAAGATCCTGATGCGACTTCAGACCATCCTTCGTCTTTGTTTTGATGTTTAGTAGGATCCCGATCGTGCTCTCAAAGACATTCTTCTCCAGGTGCATGCAGTCGATGGCATGGGGCGTATCTAGCTCCTTCTAGTATGATAGATATTTGAAGAAGCATGACTGCTTCTTGAAAGGTACAGTGGGGACAGGCTCTTCTTGTGTCTCCTTTGTATCCCGCTTTCTCTTCTTTATCTTTGGTTTGCCTTCATCTTTTTTCATCTTTCCGAACTCAATGTTTATGTCCTTCACCATTTCAAACACCTTTTGCCCATACCTCGTCTTCAACGGCTCATCAACTTGAGGTTCTGCCTGGTTGTTGAAGTACTTATTCATCGTAGGCTATCGGTATCTGTGCTTTCTGGAGAGGTATCGCCTATGTCTCATGTACGCCATCTTCTAGGATGCGCTAAGGTAAGTGTAGCAGGTACCATCAATGCAAACACAACAACCGGTCTTACGTTTAATTTGTCCCGACAATGAAAACAGACCAGGGTAGTCGGTGATTGTTACAAATATGATGGCTTTTAAAGTGAAGTCCTTTTTTAAGAACGCATCCATCAACTTCACCCCTTTTTCCCATAATATCTGCATTTCCTCCATCATTGGCTCTAGAAACACATCTATATCATTGCTGGGCTGCTTTGGTCCGGAAATAAGAATGGATAGTAGAAGGTATCTACGTTTGTGACATAGATGGGGAGGCAGGTTGCATATGGTGAGAGTTACTGGCCAGGTGCTATGCGTGCTGCTGAGGTCACCAAATGGATTCATCCCGCCTGTACTCAGCGCGAACCTGACGTTCCTAGCTTCATCGGCAAATAGTGGGAACTTGGTGTCAAAACTCTTCCACTGCTTGCCATCGGAGGGGTGTCGGAGCTTGCCATCATCCTTCTTGCGTTCAGGTGATGCATGCCAGAACATTAACTATGCATCCTCTGGGTTCCCGAAAAGTGCACGCAAGCGATCAATCACAGGCAAGTACCACACAGATAGGGCCGGACTTTTTCTCTGTGTGTAACCCTCTTCTTCCTCATCCTCGACATGGGTCTGCTTCTTGGTCGTCTTCTTCTTCTTTGCCCCTCTAGCCGCCGGTCCGTCCTCATGCTTGGCGTCCGATGCGACAACCAAATTCTTCTTGTAATGACTCGCCCACGATGCGGACAGCTTTCCAAGTTCTCATACTTGCCCCGAAATAACATACAGTGATTAGGACATGCATGGAATTTTCTAAGCTTCATCGCCACTGCCGGATCAATTTCTTCGCCCGATAGGTGTTGGCAGGCATCTTGTTACCCTCCGAGAATGTGTCTGCGAGGATACATAATAAGTCATTGAAGCTTGTGTCAGACCACCCATAGCGGGCCTTCAGCATAAGCATCTGCAGGTTAAAACGTAACGCCGTCCAATGCTTCAGACAGTCTTTGTAAAGGGGATCAATTGCCGCCTGCTTCATCTGTTTAAAATTCTCTAGCCACTTAGGATTTCCAAACAGAACATCATCTTCATCCATACAATTAGCAAGTCTATCAAAAAGCTCTACATCTTTCGGATCCATCACATCCGCACGATCTTCACAGCCGCAATGTCATCACCTTGTAGCAGATCATCAATCGTAATGTAATCACGATCTCCTTCTTGGTCACCGGCTCCTGGGACAGAGGTAGATGGTGGAGGCACCTCTAGTACTTCATCATTTAACTTGGTGGACGAGTTTGGCCCACACGAAGTCGTGGACGCTGGATTTTGCTCACCATGGTGCCTCCAGACGGTGTAATCCTTGACGAAGCCATATTGGTTCAAGTGAGACTGTACAACGGTATCTTCATGGACAAACAAATTCGTGCACCGACTACACGGACAAATCATGTGATCCCGGCCCAGATTCAGTCGATGTTTTTTTGCTACGGGAATAAAATTTTTCCTCAGCTGATCCAGGAAAGGCGGATCTAGCCTCGATGTCTTGTACATCCATTCCCGGTCCATGATTGCAACCATACGCACGCAAGCACCCAAAAAAACGTGTTAGCCTTCGTCTAGATTTGATTTTCAATCAATACAAATTGCAGATCTACTTTTCTCTCTCCTCCATTTGGATCTAGATCTAGATCTAGAGAAGAAGCCCCCAAACATGGAAAAGAGAGGAAAATAAGTGGAGAAGAGTAAGATTTAACCTATTGCGGTGTCCCCCTTCAATAAATCCAAGAGCAAAAGCCCCCTAGAAAATGGCCATTTTCGGGTTTTGGGAGCTCAAAACCCAAAAATGGAGGAGAAGGTCGTGGGGAAGAAGAAGGTCGGGGGCTGGTTATATAGCCCAGACTTAACCGAGGCGGGCGTTGTAAGACAAACTGCCTCGATTAATGTCCATTAACCGAGGCGGTTGTGTTACTACAAACGCCTCGGTTAATCTGTTAACCGAGGCGGTCCACCAATGACAACTGCCTCGGTTAATGGACATTTACCGAGGCGGTTTCCTAAAGGCGACCGCCTCGGTTAAACTATTAACCGAGGCGTTTGTTGTAACTCAACCGCCTCGGTTAATGGACATTAACCGCGACGGTTATTTTATAACGCCCGCTTCGGTTAACCTATTTACCGAGGCGGTTGCTTTGGAGCCGCCCGACCCGACCTCGGCGGGCCCACTAACCGAGGCGGGCCGGCGGCCCAACCACCTCCGAGCCCCAAATTGAAAGGTTGCAATTAAGTTTTTTTGTAGTAGTGCCGGGCTGGTTAAAGGGCAAACATTGGGTTTGTTTCTCGGCCTTGGTTGTGATTTTGGGGGAACTTGTCTGTGGCATAGTGTTCATCTGTTCAAATAGGGAGATGGATAAATTCGACCCTGGATTGCAATATGGTGAGAAGATTGAGTGTGAGCTGGATGACTTACTACAGCATTTGGACATACGTGAAGATGAAGATCAAGAAATTGTCTTGGAAGAGGACCTAGAGGAAATGAAGGTAGGGGCATGCTGGACAGTACTAGCAAAGGTTAATTCCCTAAAAACCTTCAGCCATTCTATGTTTTTAGCTAATATGAAGTATGCTTGGGGTCTAGTAAGAGAGTTTAGCTTCAAGGCCATAGAGGAGAATTTGTTTGTTTTCTAGTTCTCATGTCTAGGAGATTGGCATAAGGTGATGGAAGAAGGCCCATGGTTATTTAGAGGGAATGTTGTCCTATTAGAGAAGTATGATGGGGTTACAAAACCATCCATGGCGAAATTTGAGAATTTGGCTATTAGGGCACATGTCTATGATCTACCAATATGTTTTAGAAATAAGAAAATTGTATGTCAACTAGGTGACAAAATTGGTAAAACTTTGTGGGTAGAATCAGATAATGATATTAAGGGATGGCGAGACTATTTGCGCATCAGGGTAAACTTGGATATTGATAAGCCACTCACAAGGATTGTCTATGTGTCTTTTGGAAAAGAAAGGAAATGGGAAGTATTTAGTGTTAAATATGAGAAGTTTCCTAAGTTTTGTGCTGTTTGTGGACTGAAAGGGCACACTGAATCTGAATGTGGTGATGGTGTGCATGACAAGAAGGCTATGCAGTATGGGGATTGGTTGATTGCTAAACCAGAAAGGAAATGGAAGGCAAAGGGGAGCAATTCATTAGGTTCAGCAAACATAAAAGGGTCAGATTTGAGGGAGTCGGCTTAGGGTATCCTTCTAAAGGAAGGCTCTGAATTTAAATGTGGAGAAGCTAGTGACAAAGAATCAGTTGGGGAAAATGATGATGTACATGATGATGCATGAAGTCTCATGAAAAGAGGTAGGGACCAGCAACTAAAGCCTATTGTGAAGGGGGCTTCCAAAAGTCTAAGCTTAGAAAATGGAGGAGAACATCTTGATGTTAATATGACCATGGAAATTATTCCTATTTCTGATCAGATAGAGAATTTGGGGGATAACTTGTAGAAACATGATGATATTTTGTTGATGCCAAATGATGATCTTGGGGATTTGTGCAAGGATGGAGATCCAAAAGGGTGAGGCTCCAAAAGGTTCAGAAAGGCAGACACAAATGACTGTTGATGGCAATGAAATGAGATCGGTGGGCTCCCTTGGGGAGTGCCACCGGGAGAAATGAAAGCACTATGTTGGATCTGTCGCGGAATTGGCAACTCCGCGACAGTAAGAGAACTTCACGATCTTGCGAAGGGATATGCCCCCGGTGTTGTGTATTTTGGAAACACAAATTGCTAAGACTCAGGTGGAGAATTTAAGGTATTTAAGGGTTATGATAATAGCTTTGCTGTTAGTAGCAAGGGAAGGAGTGGTGGTCTAGGTATCTTCTGGAATAATGAGATATTTCTCAAGGTCACAAAATACTCTCAGTACCATATTGATATGGAGATACATGAAAAGGAAAAGGAACCTTGGAGGCTAACATTTGTTTAAGGAGAAGCTAATTGTACGGTAAGGCACAAAACTTGGGATCTACTTAAATTCATTAAAAGTGATAGTCATTTGCCTTGGATATGTATAGGAGATTTCAATGAAATTTTGCGACCAGAAGAATAGTTTAGCCCAAATCCGAGAGAAGAATACCTTATAGAAGGTTTTTGGGAAGTAGTAGTTGTGTGTGGCTTTTGTGACATTGGTTACATGGGCGTAGACTGGACTTGGGAGAAAAAGGTGGCAATGGTGTCTATGTTTGAGTTAGGCTGGATCGTGCACTTGCCACAGCCGATAGATGCAGCATGTTCCCTATGGCAACTCTGAGTCTCTGAGGCATTTAACTGTGGTGAAATCAGATCACTGCCCAATACTGTTATGTACGGAGCGAGAAGTTTTTTGTGCTCATGGTGCTTCTAAAGGAAGACCATTTAGGTATGAGGTTATGTGGGAAACAAATAAAGATCTTCCACCATTGATCTTACAAGTATGGAAAGATGATATGCATTGCGGAAATCTTATGGAGTTAAATAGAAAGCTGTCCCAACTAACAAGTATGCTCCAGCAGCGGAGTGCTACATCTTTTGGTGCTGTAATAAAGGAGCTGCGAACCATAAGGAAAAAATTAGAAACACTTCAAGCACATCCACAGAGAATAGGCCCATCTACAGAAGAGAAAGATATAGAAGAAAAGATTGTAATGCTAAACTTGCAGGAGGAAATTATGTGGAAGCAACGGTCCCGTATCCAGTGGCTTTGTGAAGGGGATAACAACACAAAGTTTTCCACCAGAAGGCCGGTCGTAGACGTAACAAAAAAATATGATTACTCGGTTAACCCGTGCTGATGGTACCATCAGTGAAGATATTGATGAGATGCAACATATGACAATGGATTTTTACAGAAATCTCTATTATTCAGAAGGCGCCACAAATATAGAGCAATTGTCACATGTACCGAGAAGGCGTAAATCGATAGGATGAATGCCTACATATGTACACCATTTACTGATCAAGAGGTAAAAGAAGCTTTATTTCAAATGTTCCCACTAAAGGCTCCAGGTCCAGATGGATACCCGGCTCATTTTTTCCAAAGGAATTGGGATATATATGTGGAGAAGATGTTACCAGGCCAGTGCTATGAGTTCTTAATGGGGATGAATCGCTTGAAGACATTAACGACATGTTCGTCGTCCTAATTCCAAAGGTACCTAATCCAAATTTGATGGGGCAGTTCAGGCCTATAAGCTTATGCAATGTGGTTTACAAAATTATTTCCAAGGCAATAGCTAAGCGGCTCAAAACTGTTCTCCCTGACATCATCTCCAAAGAATAGTCTGCATTTGTCCCTGATAGAATTATTTCTGATAATATAATTGCTGCATATGAGTGTTTGCGTTTTATGAGAACAAATAGCACAAAGAAAAATACCTACTGTGTATTAAAATTTGATATGTCCAAGGCCTTTAACCGGGTGGAATGGTCCTATCTAGCAGCCATAATGGTCAGGCTAGGTTTTAAGAAAAGCTGGATTGATTTAATCATGAAATGTGTAACTACAGTTTCCTTCTCAGTACTCTTCAATGGAGAGATCCTAGAGAAATTTAAACCTTCGAGGGGCATTACACAAGGTGATCCAATGTCTCCGTATCTTTTCCTAATCTGTGCTGAGGGATTATCATGTCTTTTAAAAAGCAATAATCGGCAAGATATGGGGATTGTGGCGGCTAAAAATGCTCCTAATATCAGTCATTTATTGTTTGCAAATGACAGCTTTTTGTTCTTCAAGGCAAAGGAATATGCTGCGAAAGATACTGAACTACTGCTCAATGCTTATTGTGCTGCATCAGGACAGCATATTAATTATGATAAGTCATGTATTTTCTTCAGCAAGAAGTGCAGTGAGAGCATAAAGGAGGCCGTGAAAGGAAAGCTGCATGTGTTTAATGAGGCACTCATTGAATGCTATTTGGGGCTACCTACTAATGTGGAAGATCAAAAGGAGGTGCCTTTAAATATCTTAAAGATCGAGTATGGAGTAAGGTGCAAGGGTGGATGGAGCAAAACCTATCAGCTGGTGGAAAAGAAGTCCTGATTAAAGCTGTAGCTCAAGCAGTTTCCACATATTTGTCGATACAGGACGTAGACGGCTACTCACCAGCACGGCTCCCGTCAGGACAAGAGCAAGAAGATCGGATCCGAGTAGATTACGGATCAACCTAGTTAGGCGGATAGAAAGTAACCTCTGTAATAAGAACAGAACACTTCCTACGAGTCCGACTAGGATTAGAAACCATAGCTCTGGCTCTTTTCCTCTTATAAAAAGGAGTCAGAGCACCCTCATTTGTAACAGAGAAAACAGACGAACAACAGGCAATCATACATCAATCCAACGCAAAAGGCCGAGGCCGACCGGAGTAGAGCTTTTTACTCGACGACGAGGGCTCGAACCAGGATAAACCGTGTGTCTCTTGCGTGAAACCGCCGAAGTTCTAGTCGTTCGCCGAGGTCCGAATCAATCGCTACGGGAACCCCGTGGCGTGGCTATCGGTGGTCAAACACCGGCACCGGGCGCGCCGGGTAGGGGCTTTCGGCGAAATCAACGCCAAAGGCTCGACGGACCTATGCATGATGATTTTTCTGACGGGATCAACCTTTGTTTTCGAAGCTGGGTCTCGGGGCGCGGCGCAGCAAGGGAATTCTCCATAGTCGACTACTTCAAGAACCGAGCCGAAGATACAGGAAATTTTTTCAAGACTCAAGCTCACAGAGGAAGCTGAAAACTCAAATATACAAGACAAGCCGAGTTCTTTTCACTACGGTTTCAACAACTCGGCACGAATATATCAAAATATCACTCAGAAGGCAATGGAATCTTACGACCTCAACCGATGGAACATCTTCAAACCAGATAAGTACTCTACCTTCCTTCCTTTTCAATACGGTAAACCTCTAGAAGGAGAAGAACTCGACCATCCACCCAATACACACGAAGAAGTGTTCATGATAAGGCAACCTCTAGTACCACCAGTCCAACCCGACTCTGAGATCTTGAAAAGAATCGAAGTCGATATTCCAAAGAATTCCGTCACAAGAGAAGGAGAGACCGACGAAATTTAAAGCAAAGAAGAGAAAGAAGAAACAAGAAAAGAGGAGGAAGAAGGAACCGAGTTCATGAACGTAGAAAGCATGGCGCAAATATGAAGAAGAGTTAGCCGAGTACAATTAAAAAAGCTGAAAAAAAAGAAGCCGAGGAAAGGCGAACTGCAGCAAGGACAAGACTTGATCCTATCAACAAGATACAAGAGTTAATTAATGAAATTGACGCCATACAACGACCAAGTGAAGAATAAGCCAGGCTTAGAAGTCTACTCAGAGATACCGCGCAAAGGATACAAGACGACCGAGTACCTCTCCGACACATACCATCTGAACAGACAAGCCAAAGAACTCGGAGGATTTCCGCTTTTGAAAGATTATCAACTCCAAATTATGAGAGAAGAGCTCAACCTCATCACGATTTGATAGAAAAAACAGGGGAAAACAGGGGAAGATCTCCAACACCACCCGAAGTCCCCCCCAGATTATTTCGAGATATGACAACGAGGCATTCCGACTACGCACTGAAAAAAGTACCCGATTATTTTCCTTGCTTCACAGAAAACTACTCACAGTCAAACTACCTCACAAATTCAAACCATCCAATCATTCAAAATATGATGGCAAGACTGAGCCAATGCAATGGCTTAGAATTTATTCTCAATCTATAGAACTAGCCGGAGGCGATGACGACATAAAAGCCTTATTCTTCCCAATGGCCCCGAAACATTACCACTCCGGTGGTTTGATAAGTTACGACCGGATCTATCAAAGCATGGGACGACCTCCAAAAAGCCTTTTGCGAAAATTTTGCGGATACTTGATCCACCCAATAACGCAAGCCGAGTTGAAAGGTTTAAAGCAAAATCCGGGAGAAAGCCTCGTAGACTTCTATAGAAGATTTGGGGAACTCGAGCACAAGTACACGACATCACCGAGAGAGAAGTAATGAAGCATTTTCATACGGCTTAAAAGTAAGATGGATATTTCACGATTTCTGCAAAGAAAACCCTCGCACAAATGAGGAGTTCAAAAGAACAGTTGAAAAGATGATTACAGCGAAGAGAAGACAAGAAAAAGATTTCCGGACAAATGTAAAACAACTCGAAAAGGAGAAATAACACGCATGTAAGAAACAACTCGAACGATCAAAACAACACAAGATGGAACAACCAAAACAACTCGGGTTATCAAGACAACTCGAGATACCGGGACAACTCAAGGTATCAAGACAACTCAAGAAGATGGAACATTCAAGACAACAGACAAGAATTCCACAACAAAAAGAGATATTCGACAACATGGTGGCATCCACCGAAAGAAAGAAATTCTACCCGGCAAGAAGATTTGAAGACCTTGAAAACATGAAATGCATCTATCATCCAACAGAATCCACCCAATGGGAGAGTGTCGCATCTTTCAAGAAAAATATATGAGAAAGGACAAACAAGACAAGGAAGAAAACAAAGAGAAAAAAAGAAGATAACACAACCGATAACGGTTTTCAAAATCCAAGAGCAACAAATATCGAGTAATATTCTCGGAGTACCCGGTTCTAGGAGCAAACAAGAAGACAAGCTTGCTTGGCGAACAATCATGGCAAAGAGCCAAAGAACACCCGATATTTAAACCGGGTCACAATATCCAATTAAGTTCTCACGGGAAGACCAATGGACAAGTGTTGGGAACGCAGGGCTATATCCATTAGTACTGACCAACAATTGCCGCCATAACAAGAACCAAAGTACTCATCGATGGGGGCAGGACTCAACATCATATTTGCGAGACACCTCAAGAAAATGGGAAACGTAATTCTCAAAAATGATCACACCTACAAGTGTACGCGTTTTATGGGATAGTACCCGGAGACCAGCTATGCCTCTCGGACAGATTACACTTCCAAGAATATTTGGAACTCCCACAAATTACGTGACGTAGCTCATCAAATTTGAAGTTGCAGATTTTGAATCATCATATCGTGCGATATTAGGAAGACCAAAGACTAGCAAAATTCTTGGCTATACCACACTATCATATCTACTACTCAAGATGCCAGGACCACACGGAGTACTCTCTCTCTCGAGGAGACCTTAAAAGAGCCTACGAATGCGATGTACAAGCAATACAAATATCCTCAAAAGTACAAGGTGAAATCAACTCGGCAAAGAGCGTAAATAAGAAATGTAAGAACTAGAGATACCAGCCAAAAAAAAAAAAGTACACTCACCACAGCTGAGGGAGAGGGCACCAAAAAGATTGATCTAGGGACAGGTGATCCATCAAAGATCGCCACAATCGGCGCACACCGCCTATCAAATAGGAACTCGCGCTCACCAACTTCTTACGGGACAACAAGGATATATTTGCCCGAAACCAGCCAGATATGTCCGAGTCCCAAGGGAGTTGGTGAGCACAAAATTAAAGTCAACAAAGGAGCAAGACCAATCAAACAAAGACTACGACGTTTTTCACCGACAAGAAGGAAGCAATAAAAAAAAAATAGCCCGACTACTAGCAAATAGGGTTCATTAAAGAAATCTTACACCCGCATCGGGTTGGCAAAATCCTGTTCGGTACACAAAAAGAATACGATGAATGGCGTATGTGTGTCGACTACACGGACCTCAACAAACAATGTCCAAAGGACCCTTTCGGATTACCAAGAATTGATCGATAGTGGATTCAACAAATAGGATCAGCTCTATTATCCTTTCTAGATTGCTACTCGATATCACCAGATTGCACTAAAAGAAGAAGACCAAAGCAAGACTTCTTTCATTACACCTTTCGGCGCCTATTGTTACAAAACAATGTCTTTTGGACTCAAAAATGCAGGAGCAACATACCAAAGAGCAATCCGCAGACTTGTTTAGAGATCAAATTGGAAAGAACGCGGAAGCATATGTGGATGACGTAGTCGCCAAAACAAAGAACCCGATTCTCTCGATTGAAGATCTACAACAAACTTTCAACAATCTCAAAAGATGGAAGTGGAAACTCAACCCCAACAAATGTGTATTTGGCGTATCATCCGACAACTACTCGGATTTCTAGTCACCAAAGAGGAATTGAAGCAAGCACAAAACAAATCAAGGCAATAACCGACATGGGCCCACCAAATAGATATCAAGGATCTACAGAAACTAACAAAGTTGCATGGCAAAGACTCAACAGATTCATCTCCGGACTAGGGGAAAAAGGCTTACCTTTTTTCATTACTAAAGAAAACAGAAAATTTACCCGGAACGAAGAAGCACAAGAAGCCTTCGACAAGCTAAAAGCATACATCAGCACATCTCCAAATTAATACCACCAAAGAAAGACGAAGACCTCATGCTCTACATTACTGCAACTACTTTCCGGCCGTTAGCACGGCTATTGTGGTCGAAAGAGAAGAACAAGGACACATCTACAAAGTACAAAGGCCAAGATACTACATAAGTGAAGTACTCACAATATCAAAAGTGAGATATCCTCACATGCAAAAAACTACTCTACGCAATACTTATAACTTCAAGGAAGCTCGGGCATTATTTTGAAGATCACAAAGTAATCGTCGTAATGATTTTCCACTCGGAGACATCCTAAGAAACCTAGACTCAACAGGGCCGAATTTCAAAATGGGCGCTTGAACTCGGAGCACTCAAGATAGAATTTACATAAAGAAAGGCAATCAAATCTCAAGCATTGTCCGACTTCATTGCGGAATGGACCGAAATACAACAACCTACTCCAAACGCCATCCTAGACCATTGGAAAATGTACTTCGATGGATCTCTAAAACTAGGAGGGGCAGGAGCAGAGTACTACTTATCGCACCCGATGGAAAATAACTCGAAATGTTCTACAAATTTTATGGCAAGCTACCAACAATGAAGCAGAGTACGAAGCACTCATCCACGGCCTACAAATCGCAACATCACTTGGAATCAAAAGATTACTAGTCTACGGAGATTCAGCAGTAGTAGTCAAACAAGTCAATAAAGAATGGGATTGCACCAAGAAAAACATGGATGCCTATTGCGCAGAAATCGAAAAGCTTGAGAAGAATTTTCAAGGTCTAGAAATACATCATATATTACGAGATTCAAATGTTGCAACCGATGTGTTAGCCAAACTAGGCTCGAGATAGGGCAAAAGTACCCGCTGGAATTTTCGTAAAAAGAATTAAACAAACCATCTATCAAGTCGACGAAAAAAAAAGAAGAGAAGAAGAAGACAGAACAAGAGCAAATTCTAATGATCAGTACAGATAACTCAATATGGATGCAAGTATTCATAGATTACATCAAGGAAAAGAAGTTACCCGGAAATAAAGCGTAAGCAACTCTCGGGTCATCGAAGAAGCAAAAACTACGCCTTAGTAGGAGATAATCTTTACAAAAGAGCAAATCATCAAAGTATTATTGAAATGCGTATCAACAACAGGGGGAAAGAAATATTACTAGAAATGCACTCGATGGATGCTGCAGGATCATGCATCTTCAAGGACACTAGTCGGAAAAGCTTTTCGATCAGATTCTATTGGCCAACAAATTAAAAAGACGCCGAAGAACTAGTCAAATACTGCAAAAACTGTCAAATGTTTGCAAGACAAGCACACGTTCCAGCTCACAATCTAATATGCATCCCACCAAAGATGGCCGTTCTCATGTTTGGGGGCTTGATCAAGTCGGACCACTTAAGAAATCCAAAGGAGGGTTCGAGTACATCTTCGTGGCCATCGACAAGTTCACCAAGTGGATAGAATACAAGCCATTAGTAAAATACAGCTCAGCCAAAGCACAAGAGTTCATCCAAGAAATTATGCACGATTTGGGATGCCAAATAGGATAATTACGCACCTAGGATCACCATTCACGCCCAATGAATTCAAAAAGTCGGGCTCAAGACTGCGGATTCAACATTGATTATGCATCAAGAGCTCATCCTCAAGCAAACGGTCAAGTAGAAAGAGCAAACGGTCTCATCTTGGCTGGATTGAAACCAAGACTATATGAAGACCTCAAAGATTACGGAGCAAAATGGATAGATGAACTACCCAAAGTAGTCCGGGGACTAAGAACTTCGATAAGCGTAGCAACCGGCTACTCACCATTCTTCTTGGTATACGGATCGTAAGCCGTATTACCGCCAGACTTAATATGGACATCCCCCAAAATTGAGCAATATAACGAAGGAGAAGCAGAGGAAACCAGAGACTAGAAATCGACAAACTTAGAAGAAGTCGAGTCAATGCAACACTACAATCAGCAAGATACATGCAAGGACAGAGAAGATATTACGACAAAAGCGTTCAATCAAGAACCTTACAAGCCGACGATCTATTTCTCAGGAAAATACAAAAACCAGATGGAAGACACAAACTATTCAGCCCATGGGAAGGTCCCTTCATAGTAACAAAAGTAACAGGACTAGGATCCTACGAACTAATGATCAAGACGGAGCCCCAATAAAAAATTCATGGCACATCTCTCAATTACGACGATTTTACGCCTAGATAACAAAGACATGTACTACTTCTTCCAACAAAGATTCATTATACAAAAGAAAGATTACAGTATCCCAGCTTCTTTGCAGAACTAGATCCCGACTTCTAGAATAAGGAACCAGAATAAGGACAGCACTCAACCTCCCGGGCAAACCCCGATGAGAGCAAAAAACGCTCGACCCTCCCGGGCAAACCCCGATGAGAGCAAAAACGCTCGACCCCCGGGGCAAACCCCGATGAGAGCAAAAAACGCTTGACCCTCCCGGGCAAACCCCGATGAGAGCAAAAATCGCTCGACCCCCCGGGTTGTTTTCACAACACCGATGAGAGTACGGCTAAAGAAGTCAACACTCGCCCTATCCTAGCTCTTTTCAGGACTAGATGAGAGCCAAGAGAAAGCTCAACCTGTCCCGACTTCTAGATAAAAGGAACTCAGATGAGGGCCTACGGTCCGAATTATTTGTTGAAGTGCAAAATGGCTACAACCTAGCCTGAGCCCAACTATTCCGGGTTGTTTTCACAACATCGATGAGAGTACGGCTAAAATAAGTCAACACTCGCCCTATCCTAGCTCCTTTTCAGGACTAGATGAGAGCCAAGAGAGAGCTCGACCTATCCCGACTTCTAGAGAAAAAGAACTCGGATGAGGGCCTACGGTCCGAACTAATCATTGAAGACGGCTACAATATTAACTATTCTTAGATGGATTCACAACACCAAAAAGGAGTACAACAGATAACAAAAAATATTCACATTTCAACTCAAAGAACAAGATATTTGACCAAGATTCAAGAAAAGAATTTCTTTTTATACAAAATCTGGGAAGGCATCAAAGTTTCATTACAACAAAAGTTTACTACTGATGATCATCACCGTCATCAGCACGCACTGGCGTAATCTCTACAAGATCAGTAAACTCCTGAGCTAAGGGCAGAACAGCAGCTTCAGACTCCGCGAGTGCTTGTTCATCCTCAGGAGTATGGGTCCCATCCATCACTCTATCAAGAGGAAAGTTGGGATCAACAACTCGGATGCGAGCCAAGACACCCTGAACGCCAAGCAACACTGCATCCTTGGCAAAATTAATGGTCCGCTCGGTCAGTCGAGGAAGGAACTGAACCCAGTCGAACCAAAGATCTTCAGCCTCCTCAAAGATAGTGGCAAGACCTTGCACGTAACTTCCAAGCAAGATTGACCACCCGCCTTCCGAAGCCTTCGACGGACGGACAAGTCTTCAATCGATGCTTTAGCCTCGCAAAAGATCTCGATCAGCACCACGCCTAATCAACCGAGCCCGGGCCAAAGTTTCTTCAGCATCCTCCTTTACCTTCTCCGAGTCATTACGAAAAGTTTTTACTTCAAGCTTCAAAGCTTCATTTCTTCCGAGTACTTCTTCTTCAAAGCTGCAAAAGGAAGAAGAAAGAAGTCAAAAAAAACAATGACAAAATTATACGCAACAAAAAGCATTTACAAGTACCTTGAAGATCTCGAGAAGCCTTTTTCTCGGATTCAACGGCAAGAACTACTTGAGCTCTCAAGGCAGCCTCCGAAGATTGACGCCCTTGACGCTCTTCATCAAGCTCGCCGCCGAGAAAGCCAACTCATCCAACAACTTCTTTTGAGACTCGACGAGCCAAAAAAAAGAGGTCGGAATCACTGACATACTCCTGCACATAAAGCAAAGGAAGGATAAGAAAAAGACAAGACAGAAAATAAAGAAAACAAGTCATCCTACTTGGAATTGTTCAGTAAAAGACTTGAACCCGGCCTCAAGTTTCTTAAGGCGAGAACTCGGATTGAAGTCTTCTTCCAGCTCCTGCATCAACTTCAGATCACGAACAGTAATCCCAAGGAGCATAAGAAGGAGACAAAGAAGGAGAATTCCCAACCCTAGAAGAAGTTAGGGGTTGGGCAAGAGGCAACTCTTCTGCTACAAAAGCAATCGACTCAAATCCTTTCAAGAACCGCAAAGAAGAAGTCCCAAAGAAGCAGAAGATGAAGCCACCACTCGGGACGTAATCCATTACCGGATGAGGATCGTGCACGCATTACACGACCCATAGCTCCAACACTCACGGTCTTCTCGAATCAGAAGCCGGAGCTAAAGACCTACAAGAACAAAAGAAGCTAAAGACAAATGATACCAAAAGGAAGAAAAGAAGTCAGCACTTACCTAGGAGCACGACGAATAGCAAGTCGAGGACGAGGAGGCGGAGGCGGCATAACCACATCCAAACCCACCAACAACCCGGCGGTGGAAGGAGGAGGACCCAGCAAGGGCCCCAAGGCCGGAGAAGGAGAAGAAGTTGCACGGGGGCTACAAAAAGCCAAGTCAGAACAAAACAACAAAGAAGTATGTATACCAAAGCCAAAAAGACAACACTTACCGACGAAGAAGAGGAGAATCATCAACATCCTCAGCCTCATCTTCAAAAAGAAGAACAAATACACCGCCTACCAAAGAGAAGAATCAAGACTACTTTCCAAAAAAAAAGAGCGAAAAAAGTAAAACCAAACAACCTCTCACCTATCAAAAGGTTACCCGATGGCCGAGGAGAAAGAGAAGAATGCGCCCGCTTTCTCGAGCCGCCGAAGAAGAATCTCCCGCAAAGCAGTCTCTTAGCACCGCACGAGTAACTCGAGGAAGGGCCACCTACCGATAAAGAACATACCAAGAGAAGGCTCATCAAAGAAATACCCGGCAAAACAACTCGGTCTTCAATTACCTGATGACCAAGACCAGCCGGAGGAGCAGGAAGAGGAGCAATCTCCCCATCAACATAAAGGGAGGCATCAACGTTAAAATCCCTGCCAAAGGCTTAAAAAAGACAAGAAACTAGTCAATCTCAGTCAAAAAGAACTCAAAAATACAGATATAAATAGGAAGAAACACTCACAGCAGGGGGAGGCTTATCAGCGGAGTACTCGAAACCAATCATTGGGACCACCGACGCGCCTTTCAAAATCTTCTGGAGACGAACAAGCATCTCCTCATCTGACAACTCGGTCGTGGCCACCATACGAGAGGATCCTCGGCGCCCGAGTACTCAAAGCCAAAGTTCTCACGCGCCTTCAAAGGTTGTACTCGGCGACGGAGGTAACTTGCCACAATAGCAAAACCGACAAGCCATTCTGCTTCAAGTACCTAATCCTATTGAAAAGAGGTTCAAGAAGAGACAACTCGGCAGAAGTGAGTCGCTCTCTCTCCCCACCGATCATTAGGAACAAAGGGGACCCTCGAGTAGGTTTGGAGTGCCGGAGCACCAAACCACCATCAAGATTACCAAAGATAAAACCACTCGGACCGCCAATCCTTCACGGATTCAACAAGATCGTACTCAAAGAAGTGGCTCGACTTACACCCCTGCCGGAATTGAATTCCACATCCACCAAGGGTGTGGAGGGAATCATTGCGGGGCTGCGGCTTGAGGCGGAAAAGAATGCGGAACAGATTTAGGGAAGGAGGAATGCCAAGGAAAGTCTCACAGAAATGAACAAAAACAGAAAGATGAAGAACCCCATTCGGGGTAAGATCATGAAGGGAGATGGAAAAGAAGCGAAGAAAACGATGAAGGAAGGAACAAGCCGGCAAACAAAGCCCGACACGAATAAAAGAAACAAAAAGTACAATTTCCCCTAGGCGAGGAACAGGAACACGATGCTCACCAGGAGCAACCCAACCGGAGAACTCCTTGGGCTGAATCATCCCCCACTCCTGCAGCTCGACCAGATGCTTCTCCTGAGTAGTAGGGGCGGGGAAGTTCTTCGCGATGGCCTTCATAGCAGCAAACTCGGGATTCAACTGCTCGTCGACCTCCTCCTCAAGAACAGGCTTCTCAACTACCGACTTCTTGGAGGCCACCTTCTTCCTTCCCATGCAACGAATCAAGCACCCAAACTAAGAGGAGGATGCGTGGCGGCAATGCAAGAGCAAAGATTTGGGGATTTTTTTTTCTACGGCGCTAGGGTTTCAGGAAGCAAAGGCAAGGTGAAGAAGAAGAACCATAACCGCAGCTAATTTATAGACTGGTCTTAAAAGGCCCACTTAAGGGACAACGGTAAAAAGGCCAACGGATACAAGGCGCAAGAATGTGAAAGGCCCAAGAAAACCCTTAAATCACGGGATAATGGTCCTTATCCCGTTACCCACCAACGGTAAAGTACTGTGTCGTTATAAGGAAAGATAGCTTTGCCAATATTATCATAACAAGTCGACATAAAAGAAGACGGCCACCAACAACTCCAGTCGAAGGAAGCCAGTCAACTTCTGAGCCAAAACAAGTCTAGTAAAAGATATACAGTCTTCATATCAATCAAAAACAAGTCGGCTCGAAGGTGGACAACCATAAAATTAGGACAAAACAACTCGGATCATTGCTGGATCAAATATTCTTCAATATTACAGGATACAAGGTTTCAAGTCTTACAAGACCCATCAAATTCAGAAGAAAACCAAAGCAATAGCTACAAGGAACCCAGTGGAATTTTGCCATAGAAAACAATTACGCAGAATCCAAGACCGTCCTCGTTGCAGACCCAGACTACCTCTGAGGCAGAATGAGCCGAGCAGATCCAAAGCAACCTGGATACACCTACGCAGTGCATCCAAGACCGCCAAAAGGAGCACTGACTGATCAAGCATCACATCGGGCCTCTCCAAGAACAAGTCGGATCGAACTCCATGTGAACAAGAGAGCTCCAGCTTCTGCGTCGGGCGGTAGTCGATCCGCACCGCACGCCTAGAAGACTGTGGCGGTTCGGCAACCTTCCCACGCTTGAGCATATATCCGGCAGAGTGGAAAAGAAGAACTAAGAGTGCAAAATGACCCAAAGATAAGGCACATCTCAAGACTTCTTCTACCTACCGGAACGAGCCTCCAATCACAATGCTACTCCGGGATTAGTCCGCCTCTAATCCCTATCTCAAGAATTCTTCCGCCCACTAAATGGACCATACTGGAAGAACAAGAAAGAAGCCCGGGGGCTGTTCAACCTCGCAAACTATCATTGTCACAAGAACAGGAAGAAGCATACTACAAGACTCTGAAAACAACCGAAAGGGAAGTGCAATTTATAGACCAAGATCGGTGTACATAGACCAAGTTCACCAATTCGTAGAAACATTGACAAGGACAATAAAAGAAGGCAAGAAAGAGAGCAAATGAAGAGTATATTCCAGGCATATCCCAAAGACAAGAAAAAGCCTTTATACCACCACCGCCAACGCCCAACCATAAAAAAGCAGACATAAAGGACAATAAAAGCAAAGTCACGAGCCGTTTTCCGTTTCCCACACAGGAGAACTCGGAAAAAGCTCGGGGGCTGCAGCTAAGGAAGAACTCGGGAAAAGCTCGGGGGCTACAGCTAAAAAAGAATTCAAGCTCAGGGGCTACAATTTCAACCCTCCAACTCTTTGTTCCAAAAAGTAAGAGGCTCGGGGGCTACACTCATTGAGTGCGCCTGTGGGCGCACGTCAATCAAAAGTCACCACCCGACTACTTTTGAAGAAAAGAATTCAAGTTCGGGGCCTACAATTTCAAAGACATCATGCTACTCTAGACCCTCCAGCTCTTTGTTCCAAAAAGCAAGAGGCTGGGGGGCTACACTCAATGAGTGCGCCTATGGGCGCACGTCAACCAGGAGCCATCATCCGACTACTTTCAAGAAGAAGAACTCAGGAAAAGCCCGGGAAATACGGCTAAAGCAAGTCACGAACCTTCGCCTCATTTTATACAAAGAACTAGGAAGAGCTCAGAAGTTACGCTTAAGGAAACACACTTACAATACCAAACAAGCTAAAAGCCATCGCCCGACTTCTTTTCTGACAAAAAAGAAGTCGGACGAAGGCTCGGGGGCTACAGGGCATACACCATCAACTTTTTCTTTTTCTCTCAAGATCCTCCAGCTACTTATAAATAAGTAGCGAGAGGCTCGGGGGCTACACTCAATGAGTGCACCTACAGTGCACGACAAAGGAAATCTTCAGCTAGACCACTTCGAAGCATCACTCCAGAAGCAAGGCGCTCCCCGAGTTCTACTTCGAAATGCTCGGGGGCTTGTCGATACAGGACGTAGACGGCTACTCACCAGCACGGCTCCCGTCAGGACAAGAGCAAGAAGATCGGATCCGAGTAGATTACGGATCAACCTAGTTAGGCGGATAGAAAGTAACCTCTGTAATAAGAACAGAACACTTCCTACGAGTCCGACTAGGATTAGAAACCATAGCTCTGGCTCTTTTCCTCTTATAAAAAGGAGCCAGAGCACCCTCTTTTGTAATAGAGAAAACAGACGAACAACAGGCAGTCATACATCAATCCAACGCAAAAGGCCAAGGCCGACTGGAGTAGAGTTTTTACTCGACGACGAGGGCTCGAACCAGGATAAACCGTGTGTCTCTTGCGTGAAACCGCCGAGTTCTAGTCGTTCGCCGAGGTCCGAATCAACTGCTACGGGAACCCCATGGCAGGCTATCGGTGGTCAAACACCGACAATATTCTATGGGTTGTTTTCGTTTGCCTAGAGGGCTTTGCCAAGCAATCAATTCAATGATTCGAAAATTTTGGTGGGGCAGCAAGGATGGCAAAAGGAAAACATGTTGGGTCTCTTAAGAGAAGATGACTCAACCGAAGTATCTTGGTGGGCTTGGATTTCAAGATATTGAACTGTTTAATCTTGCACTGCTTGCTCGACAAGCTTGGAGAATTATGCAAAATTCAGAGTCACTAAGCACCAAATTGTTGAAAGCAATATATTTTCCAAATGAGCAATTCCTGGATGCTAAATTAGGAAGTCAACCGTCACAAATTTGGAGAGGCATTTTTGATGGATGGGATGTGTTAAAGCAGGGTTTGATTAGGAGAAGAAGAAATGGTGAGAATACAAGTATTTGGGAACACAATTGGCTTCCAAGAGATGTAGGTATGCGACCAATCGCAGCTAAGGCACCAAATCCACCTCAACGTGTATGTGAACTAATAGACCATACATCTATGCAATGGAAAGATGCTGTTATTCTTCAAAAATACTTCTATGATATGGATGCTTAGGTAATTAAAAATATTCCATTGAGCTTTACTGGGCAACATGATTTTTGGGAATGGCATTATGAATGCAATGGTATTTTCTCTGTTAGATCAGCATATAGAATGCTTATTCACATCCGGAACCAATGTGAAGATTGGCTTGACTCTAAAGTTGAAAATTCTGATATTGAAGGAAGTAGGATGAGATGGAAATTATTTTGGAAAGTTAGAGTGCCATAATTAATTCACATATTTTCCTAGAGACTAATTCACAACTCCTTACCAACTGGGGAAGTGCTTAAAGAAAGATCAATGACAAAACAGAGCTCATGTAAACTGCGTGGTGCTGATGTAGACTCTTGGCGGCATGCTCTTTTTGAGTGTACTATGGCAAGATGTGTTTGGGCTTTGATGGATGAGGATCTCTCTGACGTATTTCTGTAGTTCAAATTAATAATCCAAAGCTATGGTTGTTCTTCATGCAAGAAACACTACTTGCGAAGGATTTTTAGAAACTTCTAGTTATATGCTGGGGGTGCTCGGAGGAAGGCTTTATATGATGATGAATTCCAGAGCCCGCTGTCAAATTTTTATTTTATTTCAAAATTCCTTGATGATTTGGAACTGACTGGGCACTACAAGAAAAGCACAGCAACAATGTCAGTGAAGACTAAAAAACATGCTATCAAGTGGATAGCTCTGCCTGAGGGTTTCTTGAAATTTAATGTCGATGGTGCAGTGGCACATTCTGGTGACAAAGGAGCAGTAGGAGTGATATGTAGGGATAGTGTTGGGAACTATATTGCTGCTAGTGCTAATGTCATCAATGGGTTTGTCGATCCACCCTCTTTGGAAGCAATGGCCTGCAATGAAGCGATATCTTTGGCGCTAGATGTTGATGCACGGAAATGTGTAATAGCTTCAGACTGTTTGGAAGTCATTGTGAATCTTCATAAGCAAAATCTATGTGCTTATTCCTCGATTAAGGGATATTAAAACTAGGAGTATTTTATTTCATCATGTAATTTTAAAGCATAAAGGTAGGTGCTGCAACAATGAGGCTCATGCAATCGCTAAAAGTATATGTAATATGACGCCAGGAAGATATGTTTGGCTCCTTGAGCAGCCAAATATATTAAATGTACCTCAAAACATTATGAGTGTTAATTAATAATGTGCCTGCCTTCCTCTAAAAAAACTGAAAAGGTGAGAATTGCTAAAAAAAACTAAAAAGGCCATAAAACAAAATACAAATGCTTCCACTATCTTTCGAACTCTAGCCCTAAGGTTCCAACGGCAAGACCTCCTACAACTACAAACAAAAATGGATTAATGACATGTGCAGTCAGCCGACGTATTTGTATTAAGTTACTGACTTAAAGTAAGGAATAAATATTCCATTCATACATGTGCACCTTCTACCACTAATAACACGAATTTAATTTTATATTATATATGCTTAAGTTAGAATGTTTTAGGTCTACAACATTGCAATTGATGTCTTTTTTTTACTTCAAATCACTTATGATCCCAAAAATTTTATTGAAGTTCTCATATTTTAGAATTTAAAATTTTTAATTGTTCTAACGAACACGGCTAGAGAAAGGACTAACACTAAAGTTGTGGATCTCGATGAAATATATAATTTTAAGCTAATGCCTTTTTTATTGGAAATTGTTTATTGTCCAAAATTTATGTTTGAAATTCTTATATTTTGAAATATAAATTTTCAAATGGTTCAAACAAACTCGGACGGAGAAATGACCAAAAGAAAAGTTGTTTAGAACATGATGAGACCTACAACTATGAAAATTCTATTTGAATTTCTCATATTTTAAAATCCAACTTTTGTGAACTGTTCAAATGAACTTGTATGAAGAAATAACCAAAACAAAAGTTATAGATCGTGATGAGACCTTCAACTTTGTAGTTGACAACTTTTCATATAAATCCATTTATTGTGCCAAAATTTAGATATTATTGCAATTATGTGGTGGAATAACCATATAATAATTGTAATAATATCTAAATTTTATTAGAAGATTCATACTTTTGGTGTATAATAATTCCATTAAGTTTCAAATGAGTTTAAGAAAGCGATAGTATACATTGTTGATAAATTGATATTTTCTCATATATTTTATGATTAAGTGAGAGATGTATCTATTTGTGAACAATGCATAGTTCCACTCTCTTTAAAATGTTTGAAATTTTTATTAGATGATCTTGGACCAAAATTTACAATTATTTAGTGGAATTACCATTAATTGGAATAATATCAAATTTTGTTATACAATTCTCAAAACTCGCCTGGTGATTGGTGTATAACCATTCCATGAAAGTTTCAAATGATTTTAAGAAAGTGGTAGTACAATGCATAGTCTCACTTTCTTAAAAATGTTTGAAATTTTTATGAAACGATAATGGACCCAAAATATGTTGATGTGTCCATTTGTAGAATATTGTGAACAAGTTTAGATATTATTGCAATTATTTTGTGGAATTACCATTTAATAATTGTAATAATATCTAATTTTTGTTAGAAAAATCTCCAAACTTGCATGAAAATATGTTTTTGGTGTATAACCATTTCCATAAAATTTTGAAATAATTTTAAGAAAGTGGTTGTAGGCATCGTTCACAAATGGATATATCGCTCATATAGTTATGTGACTTAGTGGAAAATGCTTTTATTTATGAATGATGTATAGTCCCACTTCATTAAAATTGTTTAAAATTTGTATGAAATGTTTGTGATCCAAAAATTGTGTAAATTTATGAAATGGTTTAAAGGAAAGAACCCACTCATTTTGAAACCCGTGCTCTCTAAAGTATATAAGGGTGGCATATCCTCCTCTAGAAGGGACCAAAATGAACAGTCAACTCAGATGATGTGTAGAGATTGATCTACTCAAGGTAGAAGCTGAACCTAAGAACCTTAGGATAGCATCGCGCAATTCACTATCAAACTCTCTCTACTACATTGTCGTAAGAAACGAATAGGCATTTCTAACACAAAGAACATAATACTGCTGGATGTAGAGCGTAAAACCCATGGAAGGATAAAATCGGCCATGTCTCTAAGAGTTTTTGATTGTTTGATCGACTAGAGAGCAACACATCAACTTTCGAAGAATTAGTCGATGCTTGTCACGGTTCCAATCCCACGACACTGGCCTAGGCTAGTTTTGCCTGTTTGAGGAGGATTCAAGATTTTATCAATGGAAACTCACTGGAGCTTGTGAAAAAGTTTCAAAATACATCTAAAAATAGTTTTTATCAATGGAAACTCACCGGATCTTGTGAAAAAGTTTCAAAACATCTAAAATAGCTTTTCTATAGGGTCTGTATGGTTGAGCTATGGCCATGGGTAAAATATTGTGGATTGCGAGCTGTGAAACGGCTTTTTTTAGCTTTATTTCTCTTGAGACAACTATAAAAGAGTTCTTTATTCTACCCATTTTAAAAAGTAGAAAGCCAAAAGCCACAAAATAGGATCTAAGGTGCTTTCAAAAATATACTACAAAAGTACGACTGCATCTGAACAAACTGCCTGCAAAGGCAGCCACTTTGATTAGGTTTTTAGTTTTTTATGAAACAAAAGCATCCCAGAAAGACCAACCAAATAGAATCCATGTTAACACTAGTAATCCCACTGGTAAGGGCCACTTTGTGAAGAATTTATAATCAATATATTAACGAAGTCACCGTAGACGTCTAGCTATCGACGAAAATGCCGCTTATCACTGAAAGCACAATACCGTTAAATCCTAAATAGAAAACTCGCTCTCGCAGGGAGTTGAAACCAGAACATAAGCTGCTACTGAGCCTCTTGTAAACACTAGCCTACATGTCCTTTCAGGAAAACATGTGTTCCTTGTTGTAACACACTCCACTAATTTTCTCGTACTCGTGGAGAGAGAGAACTTACAGAAAAAAAAATGACTTTAAAAATGACTTTTTTATCCCTTATCTTCAACGTGCGTCGGTTCAAAGTTGTCGCCTCCCGAAACATAGTGAACCAAAATTAATGCTGAAAAAGTTCAAAGGTATTTTGCCTAGAAAAAAACCCAAATTAATTCAATCTATTTTTATAAACATATATAGGGGAGTCCCAAAACAGAGAACCAAGCTTATGGATCTTTTCTTTTTGAATATTATTGCGGATCTCTTCAATAGTTCAATGATTCTTTTTTTCTCGAATACGCAAAAGATTTGCGCATCTTTGTAATTAAGAAAGGAGTTTTTTAGTACATTGTTCAAACGGTGCGCTTGGGGATTACATGTAGTACAAATTGCTCTCTCCCTAAGCGCCGAGCCTAGATGCTATTACTCGCGAAATAGACAACAAAGGTCGGCCGCCTCAGCCTCGAGGTCACCTAGGCGTGTGAGCCACCACGTCTCCTCTGCCGCGATGGACTGGACAGGTCGGCGAAGAGCACCCTTATGGCCTCGGCGTGCGATGGGAGAGCTTGTCAACGAAGATGCCGTCGTATGCCTTCTTCGCCGCCGTGTTGGCTCGGGCCGCGCCTTCCTCCAGGAAGCCCAAGCGCTTCATGGCGAGGATCTCCCCGCGCTTGGAAACTGGCACCCTCGACAGGGGTTGCTCGGCGATTCTCCGGCTCCGCTTCGGCAACCAGGGCTGCGGCGATGCTCGAGAGATGGCGGCAACGGCAGCAAAGGCGAGGCGTTCTTGGCGCACGATACACTTGCTGGAACTTCCTAAAGGCGAACCCGGTGGAGGTCCTTCGACCTGCGGAGCCGCTCCGGTTGGAGGCTCCTCCCAAGGAGAGGCCTGCCGGGGTGAGGCGGGTGCGTCTGCCTGCGGCTCGAACCCTGGCGGTGGCGAGAGGGCTGGAGCGTCGCCCGCCACCGGGCGTCGGCCGCACCTGCCGGATCTGGCTCTCAAGACCGCGCCCGGCAAAGGTGATCCCGGGGGCGGGGAGGCTTCCCAGGGCGGGGGAGGTGCTTCCGTGGCAGGCGCATCCTGCTCCGGAGGCTCTGGAGTTGCAGGCTGGGCCTCCCGGGCGGGTTGATCGATGGTCTGGGGACATGCGGGAAGCGACAGCGCCCGGTAGGGCTCCACGGCCGGCGGCTGGAGGGGTGGACGTCGACATGGTGCGCTCAGGGGCGGCGGCCGAGGCGGTGTTCAGCCCGGCCTGGAGCGTTTGGCGCCTTTTGGCGCTGCACCCGGTGCCAAGGGACAGCGCCGCTTGAGGCCCCTTTTCCTCGTCGGCGGGCGCCCGGGCGTCCACGGTGGCGCCGTCTTTGTCCCGTGAACTCGGGCGGCAGCACACCGGGGATGAGGCGAGGCGTGGGGCGGGCAGCCGGCGCCCTCGGCCGGGCTGGGCGCCCCCCTGTCTCCGGTCGTTGCCGGCTTCGCGGCAGCGCGGGAGGCAGGTGTCGATGGAGACTACCTCGATGTAGGTGCGTCCCTCGCCCGCGGGCTGATCGCTGGCGAGCCAGCCCGCGTCACCGCCCGGGTGGTCACGCCGTCGTTGTCCGCATCCTCGCGTGGCGGTGGAGCTGCACAGCCGGGGCTCCATGCCGAAGTGGCGGATGACGACTTACTTCGGCCGCAGGCCGGCAGCCGAGGCGATGGCCGCGCGGGACGTCCTCAAGCGGGATGTCGGAGGGGCCGCAGCGTGTCCGGACAACCCGAGAAACACAGACTCGCCTCCTCGCCGACGGTGCCGGCGTCCCGCTTTCCTCCGCCGGCGTCGATGGCGGGTCCAGCGAGTGTGGTGGCGAGGGCGTCGCTCCCCCGAGCACCACGGGGGGTCCCGGGCCACCCCCGGCGCCCGGCGAAACGGCCGTCGACCCGCCCAGCGGTTCCGCGGCGGGACGGCGCGGCCGCATGCGACCCTGCGAAGTGGTTGATGCCTCTACGCTTGAAGCGCCGCGGGGCCTCCTACAGGTGGCTACGCGGTGAGCGGCGGAGAGGCAGTTGAGGCAGCGGTCCTGCACTTCCCGCGGACGCATCTCGGGTCCTCCAGCCCGGTGGGATGGTGCTGTCCCCGCCGATGTGCAGCCGCACGCGCCGCTAATCGAAGCCGGGTGCTGCGGAAGGGCGACCTGCCACCCGTCCTTGTCCGGGCCTTTGGCGCGGGGGGTGGGCCCGGAGCCGCTGGTGCACCGGCACCCGAGCCGGGGCCATCGGTTGTCGGCGGCATGCGGCTGGGCGGCACCCTGGCCAGCGCCGCCGTCCCCGGCGGCGGCGTGGACGCCGGGCGCTTTGGGCGCCCGGCCTCCCGGCTTGGGGGGGGGAGGGGGCCACGGCGTCACCCCCCCGTGACACGGCCGCCAAGCCTCCCCGCCACCCTGCTGCGGTGAGAGGGCCCCAGCCAAAGATGACCGAAGCTGCGCGTTGGCGCCGTGGGGGGCTATCAGCGTGCCGCCCGCGGTGGGGCTCTTCCGGCTCGATGAGGAGGTCGCCGCCGTCGCCGGAGCAGTCCGTGAAGCAGCTGTCGTCCCCACCTTGCCGCCTTGGAACGACCGGATGGTGCGGGGAAGAAGGGGGCGGCATCCGGTGAGAGGGCCCGACCGCGCAGGGGGGCGCACGAGCTTGCCGACGGGGGACTCCATGGCTGGGCCGGAGCGGCGCGGCGAGGGAGGGGCGTCCGGGCGGGTGGCGGGGGAGCCATGGCTGCCGGGGAGGTGGCGATGGTCCGATTCCCGCGTCTCGGGGGTTCCGCGCCGCTTCACGGGGGCAGGTCGCGGTTGAGGGAGCCCGACGTGGCCATAGCTGCGGCGGCGGCGTGCTTGGGCGATGGGGCGCGGCGTCGAACAGTGGTGGGCACTGGGGCGGAGGGGAGGCAGCAGGTCGCTGGTGGCGGGTGCCCGCCGGGCGCGTGGGAGGCACCGCGGCGCCCGCGGGTGCTCCGGCCTTGCCGGCAGCGGCCTCACCGGGCGGCGCCCAGCCACGGAGTCGAGGGGGTGGCGGCCACGGGCAATGGCGGCGACCCGCCGGCGCTCCCGGAAGCGTGGGGGAGGCCGAGCCCCAGCGCCCGGCGCCGCCGCGCCCCACGCTGGGGGGCCGCCGGGCCACCACCCTTGGCGAGCCGCGGATCCGGCGGGCTCAAGCCCGGGGGGCGCAGCGCCAGCGGGCGGCGGCGGCGGCATGGCCGGGAGCGGCGAGCGGCCCGCATGGCGAGATGGCACAAGAGGAGGAAGGGGAGGCAGGTGGGACGGGGGGGGGGAGGCGCCCGGCGCCAAGGTGGCGGCCCGGCGCCCCGGGCGGCGGCGGCGGAGGGGCCCGCCGGGGCTAGGGGTTGGGGAGAAGAGGTCAGCATCGGTGCCGAACGCCTCTGGTGACTGGTCTAGTTCAATGATTCTTATTACAATGTAATGAAGTTCAAACAGAAAAACCCAACAACGGCAATTAGGAAACGATAACACGGAGTGTTATTAGAAGAGGCACGGAGGGATATAATAATCTAAAAGCAGTTCATCTCAAACAAAGTTATCACTGACACATGATGGACAGATCTGCCATTGGATAATCGGGCTCGTGTTGCGTGCCATTGTCATCCTAGCTTACCCAATGTAATAGATGGGATCGGGCAGCTTGAAAGTGCGCGCGCCCGCCGGTGCGCCGAGAATGTCGCTCCACTGGTCGCCGATGTTGCCGACGATGACGTATCCCGCGTCCTGGAGCTTCTGGCGTGCCCTTGAAGCCGACGGGCTTGAGCAGCAGCTTCTCCCAGCCGAAGTAACCCTGGCGGCGGAGGTTGGCCAGGGTGATGGCCCTCTGGTCCTCGGTGCGGCCAGTCAGGAACACCGGCTTGATGCCGAGCGAGATGAGCTTCTTGAACAGCCGCTGTGTCTCCGGCAGCATCGGCGCGCTCCCCTCCAGCACGTACTCGTTGAAGCTCGTCGCGTTGTAAGGCTGAGTGCTGTGATAAGGAAAGATTCAAAACACACGTAATAATGAATAGGAGGACCATACATCAACAAACTTGCTGTACGCTGACTAATATTGACTGCTAACTACTACTACTTCTGTTTAGAAATGGATGCGTTAGAAATGGTCCGTGCAGGCATCAGCAGTAGGTTACAGTTATTTTATATATATACATCAATGCTATTCTACACCTTAGGTGTATAATATTATTCTACACCCAGCAGCTAATACTGACAAATAAACCTGTTCAGTGTCAATTAGTAGTTGACGTGAGTAGTTGTCGGTACTCCAGAATACTCAATCATACGGACACACAAATACTCAACAATGCTAAATTTGTTCAGTACTAGTCAATATTAGATTACGTCGACATCCCGATCTGCCATTTTTTCCCTGATGCGACATGGATTTTCCAAATGTTCAACACCATTTGTCCTTTATTATTCCCTGCCTGAGACAGTGGAGAAATAAAGGAGAGATGTTCAACGTTTTTTACCATCTTAATTAAACGAGAACCAAATATAATTAAACAAGTTAGATAAAAATTTGCATTAGCCTAACAACACAAATCAGGCTCCTAAAACATATTAGTGTAAAATTATGCTTCGTTGCACTGGTTAGCTTTGGCCTTTAGTTCTGATGATCGACTTCATTTTGTTCCCATGGATATGTGGATGCAAACTACTTCCTCCATGTCAATTTATAATAAGTTTGACTTTTTTAGTTTCAAGTTTAACCATTCATTTTATTTAAAAAAATTGTATAAATATAGTCAAATTTAAGTTATTTTTGAAGATTTTTTCACTGATAAAGCAAGCCATGACAAGAGAAGTGATATTTTGCATAAACTTTTAAATAAGACGAGTGATAAAATTTAATGTCAAAAAAGTCAAACGTCTTATAAATTGAGATGGAGGGAGTAATTAATAACTTCGCTGGAGTGTAAACTCGTGCCAGCAAAAGTACGTTCCAATGCAACATATATACATACATGTACGTATATCACCAGGCACAGAGAGAGCACGTGTAGCGTGTTATAGTTTTATACGTCCGTCCATTGCATCGCGTCGAGTGTGTATATATGAACACGTAGGTACGTACCCGAAGCCGTGTTTGGCGTAGTAGGGGAGGTTGGAGAGCGAGGTCTCGTCGATGTCGAACACCCACACCTCCTTGCCGTTGCCGGCGAGCTTGAGCCCCTCGGCGTAAGCGATGGCCTCGTCGACGACGACGCGGGAGTCCCGGCGGTAGTGCCCGCCGAGCATGTAGTGGCCGACGTAGCCCTCGCAGCTGGCCGGCACGGTCTTCCAGTCACGCTTGTTGTAGGCCTCCACGGCCAGGCGCCAGCTGTCGCACGGCACGCCGGCGCGCCGGCCGAGCTCTCCGGCGGAGCCCAGCAGCGGGTGCAGCGCGTGGATCAGCGGCGCGGCCACGTCGTCCTGGAGACGGGCCGCGGCCGCCTCTACCGCGCGCGCCGTGGGCATCCGGATGCTCAGATCCCATGCAGCAGCGCTGGAGCAGCTGCTGCCGGTGGCCACGAGAATAGCCACGAGCAGGACGAGATTGGCCGCCGTGGCCATTGCTAGTAGCTGGCTTACTCTTGGTCTTGGACTTGGATGAAGTGTTATTTTGCTTGTTGGCTTGTTACGATGGCGAACTGGCCGTGGGGGTACATATATACGATAATATAGACGCTGCTTTGCATGGTGGGATATTCGGATCGGAATTGGTGGTCAGATCCGCACGTTAGGCATGGGCTTGGAGCACGTGCATGGTGCATTGGAGTCCAATTTGCATGCATGTGAGGGGTCCGACAAAAAGACACGGTAATTATGAGTGACATTGGTCGTCTTTGATTCATTGCCTGTCTAATCTGTTTTCAACGCTACTAGACTAGAGAGCCGGTCTCTGACGGATCTAGGATTTCATATTAGGATATGGTATACAAAGAATTTCATCGATTGTTTACCCTGTCTAACCTTTAGCTGGATCGGACAAGCTAACCGGACAAGCGATCGAGTTGGCGTGGCAGCTTTTGGTCCATGGCTGGGCTTGGCTTGGCTGAATAAATATTAAGAACTTGTTTGGCATCGGCTCCAACTCCGGCTTCTTTAGAGGAGCTCTAGTAAACGATCTGAAGGAGGAGTCGTTTTTCAAAAAAAAAAAAAAAAAAAAAGAAACACCAGAGCTATTTTTATGGCTCCTTCAAACAATTCTAGCTTCTCTGGAGAAGTCTTTTAGAAGAAGCCCTACCACGCATACCCCCTAACAAATCTTACGTGGATGGCTCATGACCTATACTCTCTTTAATTTTCAATGTTACGTTTGCTTTTGTTCAAAGTCAAATATTTATATGTTTAGTTATTGATTTGCAAACATATAGATTAATGTCATAAGATTTATATGTGAAACTATGAAGATTCGTAAAAACAGCTAGGTAAAGATTATAATGTTTGACTTAGGAGAAAGTAAATGTGACATATTAAAAAAAAGGGAGTATCATGTAACGATCCAATCTTAAACTCTTATAAAGCTAAACCTCATTAGCTATTTCTCTCAACATGTAATCTATCCACCTCATCATCAGCCCATTATTAGATGCATTTATAGTCAACTAGTATTTGCAATTATGATCAAGATACATCATGCATTTAGTTATCCACGTCGGCGTGCCATGTCATCTTTTAATCTTCACTTATAATTGTTTATCTCTTTATATAAATAATTTTATTTCAAATCATCAGTAATTTCGCAACAATGCGCGGGATATTCACCTAGTTTTATTTATGTTAAACATATCATACGAGCTAACGATCGAGCATCATGTAGCAAATAAACATGCTTTTGTAGGATATTAAAATTGAATTTTGTTGGCTGCCCTGCTTTCATGGTCGGTCCCACTTTATACGAAAATGATCTCTAGAAGGTTGCTTATTACATAGAGATGTTAGCCGTTTCAAAAATATGTATAGATGTGCCACAGACCACCTCAATAATTGCTTCACTTCTAGAGCAATTGGTCTTAGAAATAGAGGGATTTCTAGAGACGACTTTTCTGACGTGAACCCCTTCACTACTGAAGATGGCTTCTTTGCCAAGTATCTCCTACCTTTGCCGTTTGTATTTTATCGGGCACTCCGCAAATAGCCGCTTTACTCGGCACATACGGGTTTCCCGAGTGCCCGACACCCAAAGAGGAGCACTCGGCAAAGGCCCTTTGCCGAATGTCTATAACCAGGCACTCAGCAAAGTTCCTATTTGCCAAAAGTCGAATGGCGGCACTCAGCAGAGTGCCGCGGCCGTTATCACCGATAGCTATCGATACCTCTTTGCCAAGTGTTAACTTTTGCGAAACCTTCTAGATTTTTTCATAGCCTCAATATATGATATCATGATATCTTGACAAGTTTCATTATTTTCAGACTTCGTTTGCTTTTTATAGAATTTAAAAACAACTCGCCTGCAAGTTCATGGTCATGTTTCGTGAATAAATTTTATGAAATTTCTAGTTGTTCCTGGAAATAGCCTCACATTAGGCTTAATAACATGAATATTATTTTTCCATTCATTCATTTAGTTCCGATATTGTCACTTGCGGTTCAAATTAAGCCTTATGCAAGAAAATTTAATTAAATTAAAAAATTAAATAAATATAACAAAAAGTCCAAAATTTTACTAAATTTGAAAATGGGGTACCAGGTACTGTAGGAGGCCTAAAAAAGGTTTGAAAGGCAAAAATGACAAAAAATTTATCGAGTGGCGGGCTTTGACACTCGGCAAAATTTGGCTTTGACGAGTGTCGCAGGTGGACAATCGGCAAAATAAAAAATTATTATTTTGTAAAATATTTGCCGAGTGCTGTATTAGGCGCCACTCGACAAAGGGGGAGATTTGCCGAGTGCCGGATCGGGCGCACTCGACAAAGTGCCGAATATACTCCCCTGCCCAGTTAACACACACACGCTCACATCCACACACACACACACACACCCCCCGACCCTGGCCACCGCCACCTCCGCCACCGCTCCCACCCCATGCTGCCCCCACGGGAGCAGTAGGACCACCGCTGCCGTTCGTCCGGCCGCCTGCACCCCGTCCCCCGTCGCTCGGCACACCCGGCTCCAACGCCCTGCCCCACCGCCCTGAGCGCCCACCAGGTATGCTCTTCCCTTGGCTGTGGTGGTGGTTGGCTATGGTGTTGGTGGTGGTTCATCGTGGTGGTGGCAACGGTGGTGGTTCACAATGAACCTTGATACATATATGTGGTTGTCTGCCATTATGAAGTACATTTTTGTGCAACTGGAAACCTCACTATGTAGAGGAGGTTTTGCCAAAATTTTCAATATATGAGCCCATATGTTCTTTTTTTGCAGAGAAGAGTCCATTGAAGCCAAACCGGAGTACCTTAGCAACCCCAATGATCTTCCTCGCCATTGCGGGTCTGCTTGCACCGTGTCGCCTCGCCACTGCACCAACCCACCACACCCCACTAGCCTGACTCTACCGCCACCTAAGGTATAACCTTTCTTTCCATATCATGGTCGTGTATCCTGTTCCAAAGAGATACAGTTGGAAATATGTACATCTTTGTATATCTATAACTGTATCTGTTTTGAATTGTCTACGTTTTTGGATAGCCCGTTGATGCGTAGATAGGGTTAGTGTCCATGGTCTACTCCGATCCAAGATAGACTTTTGGCATCATCTCCCTGTTTTTCTCCAGATACACTCTTCCTATCAGAACGTGTATTTAGAACAACGGGGAGGTGCTACCAAAATTCTGACTCGGGATAGGAGTAGAGCATGGAAACTAACCTCATCAACAGATCCTAAGATGGGATTAGAACCTATCCTCACCTATTAGATAGTAGAAATATTGTGTAGATACAATTGATGGTTATATTACTCACTGCTATATGTTAGAGCATAGATGACTGTGAGTGGATGTACAAGGGCCGTTCAAGTCAGGTTCAGCTCACTGATGAATGGATCAACAAGACCGATGCTTTCTTGGAACGAGCATTGTTGGTATAAATTAAATGCATACAAGAAAATATGACTATCCGTAAGTGCAATGTATATAATACCTATGTAGCACTTCACCCGGAGGTTTAAATATCGTATCCACAAGGAAACGTATGAGTATAACTACTGTCCAACCTAACCGGTATAAATCAATCCTAGATAGAGATAAGAGGAGATCACTAAAACTACGTTTACTTCAAATCTCGGTAAAAAGGTATTTTCTAATGTTCTAACATGGCCAGATAACTTGAATAGGGGTAGAAAGCAGAGTTCTCCCCTACCAGCATCTATATATAGCTGCCAATCCTTCTAATGGGTGATGGATTACAGAGGATTCAACGAAGCTATAAAGTCACCTTCGCGAGCTACCATCTACCGGAAAGACAGGGGACATTCACAAGTAATCTAGATCTAACACTACTACATAAAATATTTACCGTGACCTTTCGAAAACACCCTTCGAGGCGGGCAAGAATTTCAACCGCCACGGTTAATATCTAGGATTAACCGAGGCAGTCGTTTTTTATTATCCGAGGCGGTCACAACTAACCGCCGCACAAAATTGACTGCCGCACAAAATTGATTAACCGAGGCGGTCGTTTCATTTACCATGACGGTTACAAGTTGACCGTCCTGAAAAATACTAAAAAGCCCGCCTCCAAAAATACTGAGGCCCAAAGAAGCCCAGAAGGCCCATTATCAGGCTTTCATATATATAGCTAAGTTAGGGTTTGGGGATTTCTTCATCCCCACCCTCAGTCTCCTCTATTCCTCCCTCAGCTCTCTCCCTCCCCGTCACCAACCCACCACCCCGTCGCCTCCCTCTGCTCTCTCCCTCCCTCTCTACAAGCCCCGCCCCCAGCCCCCGTAGCTTCTCGGCGGCGCGCGCGTGTCCCGGCCCCGGCCCCGGCCTCCCTCCTCCCGGCGACACGGGCGCGGCCTCGGCCCGGCGGCGCAAGCGCGGCTTCCAGCGGCCCCGGTCCCCCAGGGCGGCTCCCAGCGGTGCGGGCACGGCGGCCCGGCCCCCCGCAGCAGCGCGCCTCCCTAGCGGCACGGGCGTGCGGTCCCGGCTTCCGGCGGCGCGGCACGGCCCCGCGACTTCCGGCAGCCCGGCGGCGGCACGGCTACCGATCCGGCGAGCACACGGGCTTCCGTGTACCTCTCCTCTCTCCTCTCTCCTCTTTCTCCCTCACTTTGTCTTTCCCTTTCAGGGTTCCAGATCTAGCAAGTGAGGTGATCCGGCGAACTTTAGGGTCGTCACGGTGACGGTGGATCCGACGAGCTCGAGGGTCGTCGCGGCAGATCCAGTCGCTGCTGAAGCGGATCTGGCGAGGTCGAGGGTCCTCGCGGTGGATCCGATGCGGAGAAGGGCGGCGCGGCTCTCCTCCATTCCTCCCTTCTCTGGCGAGAGTGGGGACGCCGAATCCCGGCGGTGGCGGTGCAGATCCGAGCAGCGCGTGGATGGGCTCGGTGGGCCTGGGGACGGGCTCGCCGGGCCTATCTAGGGTTTTTTTTGTTTTTTACTTGATTAACGGAAGCGGGCATTTGACCGCCTCGGTTAATCTTGGATTTACCGTGACGATAGGTCTGAGGCGGTTGGGGTTGTCCGTCTCGGAAAACCTTTTTCAACCGCTTCCGTTAATTATTTTGTAGTAGTGTAAGCACCACGCTTACACCTATATTACTACTTTAATCTACAGGGTCCTATAGACTAAAGTACTCAAAAGAATTGTGAACTAGAAGAACAATATAAATACAAAGTTACTTACATAAGAAGACGATGATTGAAGAATCTCAGAAGCAAGTCCCAGGCGAGGGAACTTGATCCTAGAGAATACAGCCGAAGAGAAACACCGACAGGCCGGAACTCCTCTAAAACTCTACTCTCAACTCCTCTCTCTAATTCTAAGACTAGATAGCTACTCTAAGAGGTAGATCCATTCAAGGGACCTCTCTCAACTTGATCTAACTGGAGATAATGAATTAGAGTTTCAGGGATGCCTCCGTCAGGGGGCTAGGGGTCCCTTTATATAGCCCGGTGGGATACATACGAGCCGTTCAATCAAACCGACTTCACGTACGGTGGATATGAACCCTCAAAGGCGATGCAGGAAGCTTCCAGAAGCTGAGCCGAGGCCGTTTTGGGGGAAGGCCACCCGGCCCTAGGCCCCAGGCCGGCCGGCCCTCTATTTCGGCCTCTCGGGTCCATCTTCGTCGTGGTGTCTCCTTGTTCCATGTACAGCCCAATGGCGCATGTTTAAGCGTGAGATAATTTCACTAATTTGTTTGATAATTACGTCCTTCACCGTGGTTTTCTAGAACACTGCCTAGAAAATATGAAATCACCAAAACTCATGGAATTGTTAGTTAAAACCCCCTATCTTCTACATGTATTGATCATATCTCATGTTTATTGCACTATAAAAAGTTGACGCTATCCACCGTCAACAAGCATTTGGTGAGGCTACTAAAGGAGCGAGTAAAACATGGTGTCCCTGTAGCAAATGTGCAAACAGGAAAAATAAACAAAGGAGGTCATAGGGCAACATCTTTGCAAGAATGGATTTAAGGCAGACTACACCCGATGGGTCTACCATGGTGAAGCTGATCATATGAAAGAGGAGGTGGTGAGACCACATGTAGAGGATTATGTGCTGATGCTGGGGTAGCATACATGTTAAATGACTATCATGAGGCATAGTTCACTAAAGGATGTATGGAGGAGTAGCCAGAGGCAACTGCAAAGGCATTCCATGATATGTTTTCATCGGCATAGAAACCCCTTCATGGGTTGGACAAAGGTTTCTCAATTGGATGCCATTCAACGCGTAATGGCGTTGAAGTCTCAGTTTAGCCTAACTCGAGATGCCTTTGATTGTATGTTGATAGTTATTGGCACCCTGCTTCTAGAGGGTCAAATTCTACCAAAGAGCATGTACGAGTCACAGAAACTCCTTCGGGCACTTAAGATGTTGTATGAGCAAATACATGCTTCTCTGAAGGGATGTGTCCTATTTAGGAAAGAACACATGAAAGTAAAGTACTATTCAAAGTGTAAATCCTCTAGGTCCTTGAAGGTAGACTCTAGTGATGGCCAGAAGAGATAGCTTGACTTCCTCGTGACAATCCTATGATACCTTCTGTTCATATCGAGGAGCCAATGGCTATACATGACTGAGAAATCCGCGAAATAGATGACATGGTACAAAAATAGCAAACATACAATCCGACAAGATTGTACACGCATCTGATGGTGAAGCATGAACTTGCTTTGATGGCATTAATCATGAGAAAGTAAAAGTCCATAGTTTAGTTTTAGCTAATTGATGAAACCTCTAGACTAATCCTATTTACTAAGTGTGTAGCATTAGAGAGGATAGTCCAAGACAAGGTGGAGTGGAGATAAGGGTGATGGAAGTAACCATAAGTGATCAAGCGCTTTCACATCTCGGAGAAAAGAGAAGAGGAGGAATGGAACGCTAGAGGCAAAGGTATAGCTAGGGCTTTTCATTTTGCTGGCTATAGGTAAGTAGAGAAGTAAATGTCCAGGCTTAGGATTGATAACCATACTATTAAGAGGGGTGATCTCATGGTGAAGATAGTTGTATAAGTGCACTAGGTGATTTCTTACTCGCATTTACAATAGAATCGAATGTGTGCTCCAGCATGCTACTAAGCCATATCTAGGGAAATCATGAATGGTCCGCAATACGATTGCCTTCATGCTAAAGTTTTCCTTTCTAAAATAGTCATAGGTAAGAGAATCAGTTTGCCAAAACTCCAGGAGCTCATCAACTATTGGTTCCATGTATACATGAAGTTCTTCCCCAGGTCTTCATGACTAGGAATAACGAAAGTGCAAGGATGATGTTACTATTTCTAATGCACATTTCAGGAGGAAGGTTATAATGAACAACGAAGATAGGCCAACAAGAGTATGGGGCAGCATGAGCACCAAAAGGCGTCAGCCCATCAGTTACCAAACCAAGCTTGTCAAATTATGGATACAACTTGTCAAATTCCATCCAAGCTTCTCCATCCAAAAGGTGAACCATAACATTATTATTGTTGCGGGGTTGTGCATGATATCCCATATGCTTTTCCGTGTTCTGTGACATGTATAGGCATTGTAACCTTTGAGTGATTGGTAACGTAAAACTTTTTTCAGTATTTTTCTAGATTTGTTTCCTCTGCTTGGCTCCTCATACCGAGATTCACGATAGATAGAGCAACTTTCTTTGTCTTTATTAGTTTTGTAATCACTACTACAGAAAAAGGCTTTAATCCCGGTTGGGAACCCCCTTTAATCCCGGTTGCCCAACCGGGATTGCAAGACTAAAGGTCCCCCTTTCGTCCCGGTTATAGCAACCGGGATTAAAAGTGGAGATATAGTCCCGGTTTGGAAATCCAATTGGGACTAAAAGGTTCGCCAGGTCTTGCCTCGGCCAAGCTTCTTTTAGTCCCAGTTGGTTTTCTAAACTGGGACTAAAAAGTGTTGCCCTTTTTTCTATTTTCGTTGTATTTTTTTATGGTTTATTTTCAATTCAATTTAGTTATACACTGCTAATATATGTTCATTGTTCGAGCATTTTACATACACTAATTAAAATATATGAAAGTTGATAACATAGACAATAGAGGATGTTGAAATATATAATTAATTTACATCTCCATGCATGTATGAAATAATATAAGTACGTGGAGCTACATCACAAGAGTAAAGACATACACATCACAAATGAATCCAAAGATAGAATAAAAGAATCATCCTAATTGCAAAGGTCATCCCAACCAAAAAACAACTATTTAGCAACCTATATTTAACTATTATAGTTGCAACTGCTATGCCAAAGATTAAGCATGTGCCAAAAGTAAGTGCTTGTGATGCTGGTGCTACTCCCAGTTCCCATGCATGTCGCGGACATTGGTACCTAAAATCCATATAAGCACAAGAGTGAGAAAAACACTCAGCAAGTACAATTAGAACGAAAGAACGAATTTCACATAGGAATTCATGAACGAATAACCGGATTATCATATAAATAATAGTTTCCGCCTGAATCAGACAATACCTAAATACTCCTTAGTTTATAAGTTTCACTATTTTAATCATAACTCTCAATTCTCTTAACCAAAAGGGGTGAATAAATACATCCTAGAAATCTACAGAAAATTTCCTCCAACTTTCGTTTAACTGTCCAGGCAAATTCTGGCTCTAAATACATCGAATAAATGGTCAAAATATTCTGCATACAGAGATTCTAGCCGGACATGACAGCAGCACCGTTTTGGACGTAACTCCTAAACCGTTAATCCGATTTAAGTACTAATTGTCAATATGTACAAATTATGAGATATCAAGGTTAATTTCATGATCTCAGTTCTGCAGCTAAGTAAATGCCTCAGTTCTGCACCTGGATAAACAACTAAGTAATGCCTCAGTTCTGCAGCTAAGTAAATGCTCATGTGAAAATGATTTCTGGAAAAACAGTTCTGCAGGACAATCACGAATGCCTCACTAATTATTGGAGCAATCTGAAAATGATTATTGCGCATAGGAATCTTAGAGAAATCTGAAAACAGAAGCGCAAAAGTACATAGGTACATAGGTACATATGTAATTAGCGAAATCTGAAAACAGAAGTGCAAAAGCGCATAGGAATCTTAGAGAAATCTGAAAACAACTAAGTAATTAGCGATGATATTCAATCATGATAAGGCCTTTTGCTGGCAAGCATATGTACATAGGTATTGGTGATTTAAGAATCCAAGTCAAACGTTTGTTAGACTTCAGTACTTGAGTGTTGATAGTTTCTCAGATTACAGTGAAGTAATTACAATGAAGTTGTTAGCATCAAAGTTCCATCAAGGTTTGCAAACTCAGTTTGGGTCTGCACTTTGGAAAATAAATCAAGTCCCCATCACATCTATCTAAACTCCCATCAATCTTAACACAAGCTCAAAGGCCGATAAACAAGTGGAATAATATGCTGCTAATACCTACCTCTACATCTCCTAACAGTTAGCAAATATTTTAATAGCAAACACTTATATTAATCAGCAAGCATCCACAAGCCTTTGTGTGCAACAAGAATAGCAGTTTGACCAAATGTAACATTAGAAACCAAGAACTCTAGCTACTGACCATCGTGAACCCATGTAGAACATTAGTGTGCGTATCTTCTACAAGTTTCAGTGCATATCACTATAGCAACCGGCACACAACCACCTAATTGACAATTTCACCAAAAACCTAACCTACATGTTGTACCAGGCCAGCAACACAGGCACATATTCCCATCCCAAACCAGCGGCATTTCTTATTGCAGTTCATTTCCCCTTTTCTCCCATCCAATCAAGACAAAAATAGATCTCCTAATCCCTTTGGTTATTTTGCCCAAATAAATACCTCTATCCCTTTTGTTTTTTGATAGAAATGGGAGATCCAGATCTTACCGTAGAGTAGGTTTGAGATGGGAAGAACGAGATGCGCGCAGAGCTTCTAGAAGTCGGAGGCTCCCACGCTGCCGGAGGGCTACGCACTGCCCACGCGCCACTGAACAGGCCACGCCTAGGAACCTCGCGTGGCAGCAGGTGCTCGCCCCCGTCCTGCCTGGAACGCCGGAGGGGCTCGCCCCCAGACTACACGCGCTGCTGGAGGGGCCGCATCCTTCAAGCTTGCGCCGCCAAAGGGGGGCCGTCCGCGCCGTGGCAGGGCCGCGCGGCTGGAGATGTTCGTCCCGGGCCTGCCGGCACCGCTGGAGGTGCTCATCTCAGGCCTCATGCCGTCATGCGCCAGGGCGGCCACGGCCATAGCCGCCGGCGCCGTTCGCGCTAGAGAAGGGAGATGGAGTGAGAAGAGTGATGAGCTAGGGTTTTTGGCCAGCATCCGCGTTTATACCAGTCCAATTTTTTATGGTGAAATCCTGGTCATCCATCTTGATCTGATGGCTCACATCGCTTTCGCGGGTGGCACTAAAGCAGGCCATGGGCTATGTTGTGCTCTTGGGCCGTTTTTTAACGTTAGGTCCGAAAAAAAAATTCACTATTTTCTATTAGCATCTTACTTAATGATTTTAATTAAGTTTTGAGTTTTTAGTGCCCACAATATCTCCAATACTGTAGTTTTGAGTTTTCAATATCTCTTACTTTATTCTCAGCAATTATTATTGATTTACTATTTTTTTGTAGTTTGCAGCAGTGCATCTTCTTTAGTTTATTCGTTGGAGGAAATTGTTTCGATCTGGTTAAGACAACAGATAAGCAAACAAATGTTTTTCCCCAATAACTATGGGGTATGGGATAGAGTGAAATGTATTTTTGGTGAAATAAAAAAAATAGACCTTTCATGATCAAGAATTTTATCTCCTAACTCTATGCCCACAGTATATTTCAAACCTCCAAACAAACAAAACTCTGCCAAATGAAAGAGTGGCCTATACAAACGTTGCACATAATGTTTTTCTACTCAACACTTCTTCTTTAGAGATCATCTAGTGCCCCAAATTTCAGCAGCGGCCTGCCGGGTTTTAAAATTCATAAACTTTAAAAAATTTAGTAATTCAACAGTTTGTCAGAAAATCCCAAATTTTTGTGTGCTGACATGTTTTGACCACCTAAGATCCACAAAAAATAATGGAATGATTTCAATGATGTGGCATCATAGATGGTTCACTGGGCACATCTCTCACAGAGTTTAAGTGACAATGTGAAGGATTAGCACTAGACGAGTATAATGTACTCTGAAAGTCTCAAATAAAGGAGTGACCAAGACAAAAGTTGTAAATCTTGTTGCTCCCTCCATCTTTGCTATTCAAAACTTTTTCATTAGAGCCAAATTTAAAACCATTTACCGCACAAAACTTGCTCAAAACTTGAAATTCAATCCTCCAAACTCAAAAACTTTGCCAAATGAAGGAGTGGCCTATGTAAAAATTACACATAATGTTGTTCCCTATAACTTTTCTACTCAGCACTTCTTCATTAGAGATCATGTAGTGCCCCAAATTTCAGCTGAGGCCTGCCGGCTTTAAAATTCATAAACTTTAAAAAATGCAGTAATTCAATGGTTGCCTTGAAGAAAGGTGGAGCATATGCCAGAAACTTTTAGTCCCAGTTTGTTATTACAACTTGACTAGAGATCAACATTAGTCCCAGCTTTGAGATTAAAACTGGGACTAAACCTTTTAGTCCTGGTTCCAACCACAAACCGGGATTAAAGGTAAACCTTTAATCCCGGTTGGGTTCACAAACCGGGACTAAAGGTCCTTCGGCCTGTAAAGGATGCTGCCATAGGCGTTGGGGATTGGATTTAGTCCCGGTTCGTGAACCAAACTGGGATTAAATCTTTCTTTAGTCCCGGGTGCAATTTTGGCCGGGACTAATGCATTTGGACCGAAAGCCTTTTCTCTAGTAGTGATAGCATGCATCCATTGGGGCATGCATCAATCTTTACATAAGGCATTCCTAGGCTATGCACGAACTTCTTAGACCTATAAAAGTTTTTAGGGAGATCTTTGGCAGCCCCATCTCCAACAACTTTCTATATAAGATTCATTATCTCATTGTAACAGGCTTTAGAAACATGAAATTGTGTTTTTATAGTCATAAGTCATGCTACAGTGGATAGGTGTGGGAGTGAAACATCTTTTCATGCAGTGGTTTATCTACTTCCTCTAGCAGCTCATACAACTCCTTTGCTGCTTGCGTTGGCTCCTCGTATTCATTGTCTGGTTGATTATTTACATCAGACTCCCCATGTTTATTCCATCTCTCAAATCCCAACTGGAAACCATTGTGGCACAAATGCAACTCACTTAGTACAAGCATAGGCACTTATATCTCCCATCTGTAGCAGCTTCAGGTAACGAAAAGGCATGGTCCAGAAAGGTGTCCAAACTAGCTTTTCAAACTGGACTAAACAAGCTACCTTTCCTCTCATTGTACATCCAACTACGATCGTCACCCATGGTACGTACCTACCTAATTATTAGAATTCATACTTTAGGAAAAAAATCTGGTTACTTTAATGGAAAGAAAACAAAATCTCATATATGCATGGTTCAGATAGTGTCAAAGCAGTAATCATTCCGCCCATACAAAAACAATTGTAGTGCCACAAGAAAAATAATTCACTACTCACATAGAGGGACAGAGGGAGAGAGATGAATAGTAGAATGAGACCATAAGTTCTCTGTGTTTGCGTTCACGCCAACACCGGTTTGCATAATCTCCGGTCACCAGCACCTTAGCACACCATCACACTAAAAGAGAAGATGAATGGATTAGCAACAACAAAAATAATTCAAGAGAGAAAATATGTAGTGAGAAAGATGAATGCAAATTGCACAGTAACTGAACCCCAATCTCCTTTCACTTAGGTTGTACCTTTCCTATTTAGTTCAGGCCTTGTTTAGTTCCACGAAACTTTTTGAGGAGAGAGATTGTAAAGTCCTGTAGCACTTCGTTTTTATTTGGTAAATATTGTCTAATCGTGGCCCAACTAGGCTCAAAAGATTCGTCTCGTGATTTACAACAAAACTATATAATTAGTTATTTTTTTTATTTATATTTAATACTCTTTACATGCGTCAACAAATTTGTGAGAGGAGAGAGATTGTAAAGTCCTGTAGCATTTCGTTTGTTTGTGGTAAATATTGTCCAATCGTGGCCCAACTAGGCTCAAAAGATTCGTCTCGTGATTTACAACCAAACTGTGCAATTAGTTATTTTTTATTTATATTTAATACTATTTACATGCGGGAAACAATTGATGTGATGGAGAGAGAGTGGAAAAACTTGCAATTCCAATTGAAAGTTGCATGGAACTAAACAAGGCCTCAGTCTACAAAAGTAATTCACTTCCTATATTATCAGTGCAGCACCAGCCGCTCAGCCCATATTATACACATGTAATTAACTGAACCCAAATGATAAGGCAACAGTAGTAGCCCTATTCCCTTGTCTTTTTAGCCGAGCTTATCAGCCGTTCGAACAATATTTTTCTCTAACAGCAAATCAGCTGGCTTGTCTTATTAGCCGGCTTATGTGACCAGCTAAATACCCCGAGTAGGAGAAAGATGAATGCAGATTGGACGTAACTGAACCCCAATGACAATGCAGATTGAATACCCCAATCCAGATTGACTACGAGCCTGTTTCACAACACAAGTAATTAACTGAACACAAGTAATTAACGGAACCCCAATGACAGTGCAGATTGAATGTAAAACCTAATAAACAGAGCTATCATTGATAATTTGATATGCTCATATGCAAAGAACAACAGTAGGGCACTTGACAACAGTAGGGCACTTGACCATGGAGCATCACGGCACAAATTATAATAGCAAAAGGATTTGAATTATACATTGTCAAGAAGATGGTCAGACGTGTGCCAGCGCAGCTGCCAGGTGCTCGGTGTCGACGCACGGAAGGGGAAGTGCTTCGCTCGTCGTCCTGCAGGTGCAGGGCACCTCGGCATTCAGCTGCACACCCTATGGTCACCCGATCAATCGGAGGAGTGGGAGAGTGGAGATAATACCTAGAGCAGTTTGTTTTCGAGACGTGGAGTAAATTACGGGATTCTTATGCGGCGGCGGCAGCCACAGCAAGAGATTAGGTTCCTCTTAGCGCCAAAACTCTAAAGCTCTAATGGCTGCCTTTCAGAGTCATGATTTTAGGCTTTGGGTAAGATTCATATACCTCTGAATATAAAATGAGTGTACTGAAATTCCTGGAATTTCAAATGAGCAATCTATACCTTAGTGGTAGGAAGGTGTGCTATGATTTTGAACAGAGCCAGGGTTCTAGTCTCCATCTGATATGTTTTTTTTTTTAGATTTTTTGCTCTTATATACGTTTATTAGGCAAGGTTCTACATCTAGTACGTTTTTTTAGATTTTTGCTCTTTTATACATTTATTAGGCAAGGTTCCATCATGTTATATTTGTTTTCATCAAAGAAAAATAAATGAGAATAAATTCGTAATTGCGGCAATGTACTCAGATTTTAAAATCATGAGGTTGCTAATAATTATATTTTTATTCAAATATCAAAATATAGACTTAAATAAATGTTTCAATCTCTATATATTAAAAAGATGATACTAAATATGGATCGGCAACAAAGCCATCAACCATAGGCACTAATATTATGAATTAGTATTTCATTGCTTCAATTAGATTCTATTTCTATTTGAAGAATAGACTAGCACCTTGCATGGAACCCCAATAAAATAGGAACCAGCCTCCATATCGTCGCTAGATGCGAGTTGTTCTAACTCATATGAGTATAGGTCATGTGTCCAGGTCACATACGAGATACATAAGCTACGACTCAATATGTGGAATTGGACTTTGTATTTATCATTGATAGATTGGATAAACTACAATATGGTACAAATGAAATTTTTGTGCTTATTGGTACTTGAATTTAATTCTATTACCTGCCACATGACTTGATAAATGTTATACACATATAGAATTTATTAAATTGAAATTCAATGCTCCATTGCAGCCTAGTTTGGTTGAAACATCAGACTCAACATGAGACAAAGAATTTTCTTGACTAAGGAACTTACACACAGAAAGAACTATAGGCTAAGCTTGCATATATATCATGCTGTGCACATTCAAGATCATGGTCAGAATCCTATTGCTATTAGGGAAGACCAACATGGCCTATGAGTTCCAATGTGCATGTACAAGCAGAGAATAATTTATTTGTGTGTTTCATTGAAACTCTTCGTGTGTCGGTGGGTTTAAACAATGCACCTTAAAAGAGGCACATTATAAATGAAATAATTGTATCATGCATTAGCAACTACGCTTGTGCTTTGTATAGATACAATAGAAGCTAGGCTCATAAATCTCAACTGTTCAATTTTGAAATATAAAATACACCTTCTACCCTACTAATACATCATCCTTTTCATTGCTACACCCACCTCACAAAATTCCTCCCCCAATGAGAGAGATCCGATCCACATATGTTGCAAATATCAAAATTGGTTCAAATAATCATATTTGGGCATTAATACTGTATGCATGCCATAATGCACATTGGGAAATAATTGAGGTATGGAGCATTCCGTACATAGGCCAACGTCAACAAAAACAGTTGGCAATAGTTTATCGAATAGCCAAGTGTTTTACTACAAAGTGAGAAAATTGTCTAATGGTTGGAAATTACAACAATGCACCAATAGTTCCACTAAGACTGTTGTTTGCCCAGTCGGCCTTCTAATATAATGCCCAACTGGTCAACATCTAACACCTTAGAATTCTGTTAACTGTTGGCTATTCAAAGCACTGTTCGACTGGTCAACATCTAACACTCAGGAATACTTTGTACCGTTGGCTATTCAATACAAAGACCAACGAGAGAGTTTATAACCGTCGTTTAAACATAAATAGCTAGCCATTCGTTTAAACATAAATAGCTAGCCATTCACAATCTTTCCAACTGCCCATTGGCTATTATACTTTCTCTATTGGTATAGGTTGTGTTCCTAGTAGTACAACACTTAGCACAGAAGGATTTCAGACAAAGCTGCTTGTGACCAAGAAGAGATCATTTGACCATGACCCACCGCTGAGAGCACCGATGATCATCGCTAGTAGGCCCAAATCTCGTACTTTTGAAGCAAGAGAGGAAGTACTACTTAATGTGTTGCTCTACATCAATGACATCTGTGGATGCGACATCGGTGACCTACACTTCACTGAGCTGGTGATATGCAAAAGTCAAAGGATGTTTGACTAGTGGTGACTGATTCCTGGGAGGTATGAAATTCAGCTGATGAACTTAGTTTAATTAGATTTTCCATGAACTTTAGGGTGCATGAACAACTTTGAATTGCATATCTAGTTTGTAATGACTTTGTTTAAATTATTACGGTTTGTATGAAATTGTTTGAATTATTATAGTTTGTATGAATTCGATTAACTGTGGTGTATGACTTGATGAATTGTAGCTTATGAACTCAATGAATTTGTATGGCCGGGTTCAATGCAAAGACAACTATATAAAAGAAAAGAAAAAAAACAAAGGCAAGAACTTTATGATGTGGCGCTTTGGCTGCAAACCCCTTTAGTCTCGGTTTATATAATGAACCAGGATTAAAGGTCTGCTTATAGTCCAGGTTTGACACCCGGGACTAAAGGCTTGGGAAACCAAGATTAAAGGGGTTTCTCAACCAAGATTAAAGGAATGTCCCGCACCAGTGTATGATACCATATAATAATTGAGATAAATAAATGAATTTTCAATTATTCAGTTGTAGATCTAATAATATTTAAGTTAAGGGGTTTTGAAAATAATGCCAAGAATTCACTCAGATGTAAAAAAATGATAAAAAATCATCAAAACCAACATTACATCCTTCAATCTATGCAACATATTACAAATCTTGCATAGAATATGTAAATTGTAAAATTTGATAGTTTCCCAATATACGATCCTACAGTCCTATGAAGGCGAAGAACTCTCATTCAGCAATCAAATGGACTCTGATTCCAAGACATATTGACTTCTGTGCAACGCACGTACACACCTGCCAGTAACAAACAAAAGTCCAAGGATGTGGCTAGAACTGTTACATACAAATTAGAAAAGGAAAAATAACTAGTCAAAATAAAGTTTTCTCCATAATATTTTAAGCTTATAATATGACAAGACAATGATTATATCCCTAACAATTGCATATACTCTCTCCATTGCAAATTATAAGTCGTTCTAGCTTTTCAGCAAATACATACCAAAAGTTATGTATCCAGATATGGTGTATGTCTAGATACATATATAACGAAAACTACATGTCCCTAGAAAAACCATAATGGCTTATAGTTTGGATCTGAGATAGTATATAGCTAGTACTTCCTTTGTTCTAATTTATAAGACATTTTGGTTTCTCTAAATACGTATACTATTTTTCTATGCACTTAGAGATACTCTGTATCTAGATACATAGTAAAACAATGTATCTAGAAAAGTTATAACGTCTTATAATTTGAAACAAACAGAGTAGTAGAGTTGGTCTTAAATGTCACCAATGCTGACAGCATAAAAATTCTAGCTCTACAAAAACTTGTGGTAGAGCAGGAAGCACCAAGCAGTATTGATTTGATGCTCCTAGGATCGATTCATGACTTACCAGCTTGCATCTAATGGTACAGCTAGCAGTGCTATCCATCCTGGTGGTGATCAGGAGGCCAGTATTGGTAAGGCCGTTGTATCTCCTTTGGCTGAGTTGAAGCTTTCGGCACATCCTATATAACAGGAGCAGGCCAAAATAATTTAAAAGTCTAAAAATAATTAAATGACATTGACCATGTTGAAATCAACAAATAAAATCCGAAAGTAACTTTTATGGTAACTGCCACTCCTTTTTTAGTGTATCTATGGAAACTACTTATTGCTATACGACTGTGACCAACATAAATTTAGCAAATTGTTTCATTATGTATAGATGTATGGATGTAATCTGTATTTTCCATCACAAGTAGAAAAATGATTTCGTTTCATTTGTTCCTACCATAGACTATGTAGCAAGTATCAAGGAAGTACAGAAAGCTTACTTCTTCTGTGCTTGTTGTTTGGCAGGCTATCATGGCTTCTTGCAAACTACAAGGCCTTCTGCAGTCAACTTTCTTCTTCTTCTGCTCACTCTGTTTCATATAGTTCAAGTTGAAAAATATATAATTCATATAGTATATTACAAAAAAAATGGACTGGACGAGTAAATGACCAACATGCAAAAATAATAACAAGACATTTCCTTATGAGTATATATATATATATGAAGAATTAGCAGATGAGACGCAAAAAAAAAAAAAAAAAAAAAGAATTAGCAGATGATCTACTGCATCTCTGTGCAATAGTAGTATTTTCAGCAAAATGGTCTATAATAGACTGAAAAGCACCTCTTGTTTTTCACCATTGTTCAGGAGGGCTGAGGGACGATGTTCCACTGCAGGTGATACTTTAGTCGATTTTGTGTTCAAGGGTGTGCTTTCAACAAAAACATCGTGTGTACTGGTTTCATGAGCACTGATCGGACTTTATGTTGTGATGGTTTGTGGTGGATTTCATGCAGCTTTCCTTGAGCAGCTGCTAATGGGTCGCCTACCCCAACCTGCATCCAAACATGAATGGTACTGATAAGATTACTAAACATTTCCTTGAAAAACTCTTCGTTGCTTAAAGTAATTAGAGTTGCTGACACATTAATTAACTAGTTGAATTGGAAAAAAGGAGATCACTTGTATAATGATTGCTTTTGTGGTGGGTGGATGCAATTTTATCCAGAAGTTTGCCTTAGTTGTTTGTTCTTCGCTTCCTTGTATCAATTTAAAACATGACCTCTTTAAAGTTGGACATATACCAATTATCTGTCGAATGTTCTCCATTTAATAATTTAACTATTAAAACATGTTGCATTTATTATTTATAAAAAAGGTGAAAAGATGCTTGGGTGCTCAAAGGAAAGGGTTATTTCGTGATTACCTAGACAAGAGAATGGAGTAGTAGCTTGCAATTCAAGCTTGCATAATTATTAGAAGACCAAGTGTAATAATTTAACTATTAAAAGATGTTATATTTACTATTTATAAAAAACAAAAAGGTGAAACGATGTTTGGGTGCTCAAAGGAAGAAAGAGTTATTTCGTGATTACCTACACAAGAGAATGGAGTACTATCTTGAAATTCAAGCTTGCATAATTATTAGAAGACCAGGTGTCGGATACTGCCATATTCAAATTCATTCCAGTCTAACTAATGTTTTGCTAACTTTGTTCAATATAATGTCAATAGCCTAAAACTTGATCTTGATCCAGAATGAAGGCATGAAACAGCTAGTAACAAATTACCTCATGGGATATGTTGGCAGCAGTAAATCTGCTCTGGTCATCAGCCTGCCTCTGCTGTTGGTGCTGCTGCATTTGTATCATGGTGTCCACAGCTTTAGCAACTTCGGCCACACCATTCATGGCCTCTGAGGTCACTTCTACCTTTTCATCATTTTGTTCCATCATTGTCACGGTAGAACGCAGCTGCGTTTGCTGGTAGAAGACCTTAGACACGACCAGCTCCCCGTCCTTCTCCTCCTCGCTGCCAAGGTGGTATTGGTGCATCACCCAGTTGGTCTTCTCTGGCTTCTTCCCATGCTTTCCACAGCTAGTGTACAGCACCAAGATCTTCTTGCACCCCTTCTGCCGATCACCAATGATCACCGGGCGTGTCTTGCCAGTCTTATGCCACCGTGCCTCACCAACATCGTCACTGCTGTGAAGGCCGTGTTCTGACTGGATCTTTCTCCTCTTCCTTGTGCCATTGGTGTAGGCTTTGGATGACCTGTGGAAGAAGTGCTTGCTGACACCATCTCTTGTCACACCTGATAATGAATTAAATAGGTATAAGCACAAGAGTTTTGACAAGTCATGGCATATATACAATTAATTAACAAGTCGAGAGTTGCTTACCAGTAAGACTCTTTTGACTCATACTAATATCACAGCTCTGGTGATTAGTGTCAATGATGGCTACACGTGCATGTTTATTCACATATTTAACCACTATACATAGCAAATTAAGTGTAGAAAACTAACCCCAGCTGGAGAAAGAAAAGGTAGCCTAGCACTTTAGCTATCTATATTTTGGAAACACTTCCTAAGCATCTTCCCATCTGAGGGAGAGGTGAACAAAAGTGTGTTCAGCGCAATTTTGCCTATATAAAGAATGTATTTGCAAACATCTCATGGACATGCATGTGGAGATGGATAATACCAATGGAGTACACCAAGTTCAAGTGATCAACAAGAGTATGAGATCATGTATATGGCCACAATATATATACATATCTAGATTCAGGCCTTGTTTAGATGGAGGTTGGAAAGAGAGTGTAAAGTCCTGTAGCACTTCGTTTGTTTGTGGTAAATATTGTCCAATCGTGGCCCAACTAGGCTCAAAAGATTCGTCTCGTGATTTACAACCCAACTATGTAATTAGTTATTTTTTTATTTATATTTAATGCTATTTACATGTGGGAAACAATTTGTGAGAGGAGAGAGATTGGAAAGTCCTGTAGCACTTCGTTTGTTTGTGGTAAATATTGTCCAATCGTGGCCCAACTAGGCTCAAAAGATTCGTCTCGTGATTTACAACCCAACTGTGTAATTAGTTATTTTTTTATTTATATTTAATACTATTTATATGCGGGTATAAATTGATGTGATGGAGAGAGAGTGTAAAAACTTGAAAGTTGGAGATGCATCTAAACAAGGCCTCAGATTGATGTTAACAGTAATTTTTTGTGAAATAGAAAGCTGCAACAAAAACTAGATGAATTTTAAAAAGAGATCCAATCTAGGAGGAACCAGACAAAATTTTATATTAGGTAAATCCTTACGTTGGTCATGCATGCAATTACTACATAGCACGTAGCTCCCTCACGCAGGATGGGGATCACCACGCACGCACACTGACCCAACTCAGCCTTTAGTCCATACTGCATGACTTGACCTTATTATCCTCACTCACGCGGCCAACATCTTATCCAACGACCTCTGCCTTCCTCACCTGTCTTTTTCTCTCCCTCTATCCCTGGCTGTCACAGGCCCTCCTTTGACAAATCGAGTAGAAAGCCTCCTCCAACAAGTTGAGCGGATTTTGCGACCCCAACTATAGGTTAGTGATTAGGGTTTATGGGTTATGAGTTTGGAGTTGGGGATTCTTTGTTCTTAGGCTATAAAGAAAATTAAGATTGGGGAGGCCGATTGACCTGTGGTAGTTGCAGTGGGCGAGAGGGAAGGCAGGGATCGGATGCCCCATATTGGGCGATGGGAGAGGCCGGTTGGACTACTGTGGTTAGGGTGCAGTTGTGAGCAGCAATGGTGGTGAGACATTTCGTTGCTGGTGCCATCGGAGCTGAGGGGAGGCCAGGGCACTCAGTGGAGAAGTGTGCGTGTTGTATATATGCTAATAGCACGGTTGTGCATGTGTTAACCGGGTCCTTTTTATTAAGAAAGTCTATCAAAAGTTCCTATGCTGTTTTAAATTGCATTCAACCAGAAGATCAGAATTTGTATTTTGGAGGGGCCCAAACTTTACAAATATTGCTATTATAATAAACAAGAACAAGAAAGGACTGATGAGGATCAGATTGAAATAGGAATTTACGGGTACGTAGGTGGCTCCGGATTTTCCTAAACTTAATTTTAAACAGCTGACACTACTACAGAATTAACTATCAATGTCGACTTATCACTGGCGGTTTTGAATGAGAGTTTTGAACCGCCAGTGATCTTTTGATCTGAGGTAGTGTGAAGAATGCTCGCCTCTTTTGATTAATAAACAATTAAATAGTAGAAGCCTCACCCAAGCTAAATGTCATCATCAGTACAATAATGGGGAAAAGACACCTACATATATCATATATATGCACACTACTCCCTTCGTCCCAAAAAGGATGACGTTCTTGCTTCCCGAGAAATAACTGCCGGCAATTTTTAACAAATTTATTTGAAAATATAAATATTATACGTATTTTCTACAAATAAGTTAAACTTGTGGCACGAACACCCAAAACATCATTTTTTTTGGGACGGAGGGAGTACTTGCTAGCGGATTTCTATTTGAACACGCAGATTATTCCAACTATGGATCACCGGTTTCTCTTACCAGTTGCCACTGCAAGCACTCAAGCAGCCCAGAAATGGCGAACGCAAGCATTCAAACAGTGTGGGGACTGGGGGTAGAACAACGAGGTAATAAATCGAAAACCCGCAGATAGACAAGATCAGTACGTCTGGCTGCGATCGCAAAACAAAAGCGGTTCACAGCTACTAACCCAAATCATGCACAACGCGCCGCCCAGCGGGGCATTAATTCCGATCATAGATCTGACGACCGCAGCAGTAAGGAAAACTGAGAAACGAACGAGATCGAGAGAAAACGTGAGAAATGGAAAAGGAGCTCACAAGTTGTCGTCGGCGGTGGTCCGGCCGTGGTCGCGATGCAGCCCGGATCGCTGCGATTGTCGGCCGGAGGAGAGGGAAGAGGATCGGAGCAGGAGAAGCGGAGAACACCACCCTACCCAAGCAGCCGAGAGCAGAAGATCGAGGCGAGGCCGAGGGCCGGGGGCGGCTAGGTAGGAACGGGAAGAATCCCGTGCGGGCTTTGTGTGCCGCCGCTTCCTTGCTACCCAAGCCACCGCGGAGCTTCGAGCATCATGGCTGTCGCCAACACCGCATATCTGATCTGCAGATGGGGCCCACGAGGAGCAGGCACAGAAATTAATTAATAAAGAAGTTGTAGCCTGGGGGATGGGATCCACGTACACGAGGAAAAGCCTGGTCCAACCTTCCTTCGGAAGGGTCGGCGCGCCGCCGAAATGAGCTTACGTCAGCAGACATGATACTGCCTCAACCACCAGTCAAACGCGATCAGACCATGTGCGACGCGTCTACGTACCATCCTCAGATGGAAATTTTTCAAGCGTTAGGCCTTGTTTAGTTCATGCAAGTTTCACTGAAAGTTACAAGTTTTTCCACTCTCTCTCCATCACATCAATTTCTACCCGTATATATGGAGCATTAAATGTTAGTGAAAAAAATAACTAATTACACAGTTTTGTTGTAAATCACGAGACGAATCTTTTAATCCTAGTTGGGCCACGATTGGACAATATTTGCCAAATACAAATAAAATGCTACAGTTGCAACTTTTTCCAACACTTTTCATCTAAACAAGGCCTCTCCCACTAATAAAATAATTTGACAAGTAAACTAAGCATAACTCAACGGTTAAATTAAACCCACCATACAATAAGTAGCATAGTTGTACCGCTTTGATCCAACAACAACATGCAAACATACTTCCTCCATGTTGAAGATAGAAGTTGTTTAGGACAACAATATGGTCTCCAAAGTATAACTTTGACTTCATATTTTTATAAAATTATTCATCATAAAGTGATATATTTATACTTTTATGAAAGTATTTTTCAAGACAAATCTATTTATATGGTTTTCACATTTCTAAGCTTAACAACTTAAAAGTTATTTATGATTTATGTTCCTAATGTTTGACTTAAACTTTGTCCAAAACAACTTCTATTCCTATATGAAGGGAGTATAACTTATCAAATCAGGCCCGTACCTACCATTTGGAAGGCCCTGAACGAAATGAGTGATGTGACCCTAAAATTTATATTAAAAATATAGAAAAAACATACTTTTATTTCATTATAAAACTTCAAATATACGTTGTTCTTACATTACTTAGAACATATCAAATCTTGATGCTAAAACAATACAACTAGTACTTAAGCAATAAACCGACCTTATGCTCTTCTTAAAAACATCATTCTCTTAGTATTTGAAATAAAGTCTTCAATTATATCTTCATACTTGATCATCTCCAAAATATCATTTTCAAAGAGTCAATCTGTACATATAGGGAAGCCAAGGAGTCACCCAAACAAGCTGGTAGGCTATGTGTTGAGCCAACTCTAATTAACAAATTATTGATTGGGCTGTTAATTAGTTGCTACTTACTACTTAGTGTATTATGTAAATTTGGAGGCCCTGTAATTTTTGAGGCCCTGAACAATCGCATACTTTGCACATGCTAATCGCCGGCCCTGATCAAATGCGTGCGTCTGTAGTCCCATGTAGGTCGTGTAGCGTATTCGGCACCATGACATTTAATATTGATGATGGTTTATGCATATATCTAGGGCGAAGCCAGGCATTAAAACTACCAGGCCAGCTCTATTGATCATCACTCAAAATGTACTGTCGTACAGTTAATCTATATAGGATTTCCTAAAAATCAGATAAACCCCACATGAAAAGAGGGAGTAAAGAAATGAGACAACATGCATAAAATTGCCCATGTCACCTGCCATAGTGGCAAAAATACACAGGATGACATATATACTGCCTCCATGTTGGAAAAGAAAGTCATTTTAGACAAGGTTTGGGTCAAACATTGGGAATATAAATCATAAATAGCTTTTTAAGTTGTTGAGTTTGAAAATATGAAAAGCATCATATGAATAGATTTGTCTTGATAAAATACTTTCATAAAAGCATAGATATATCACTTTCTACTGAGTATTTTTATAAAAATATGAAGTCAAAGTTATACTTTGGAAACTGTGTCACTGTCCAAAATGACTTTCTTTACCAACATGGAGGGAATATGACTGAAGGCACACACATGCGACAAGTTCATGTATTTGTTTACACGTTTTTCAACTTGTTGGACCAAAGGCATACTCCCTCCATCCCTTTTTAATTGTCCCTTGCGCTTCCCAAGAAACAAATACCGGGAATTTTAATAAATACTAAATATCATCGATTAGTATCATACTTAATATCACCGAAAAGATCTTTGAATCTAGTTTTTTAGCAAATTTATTTGAAGATATAAATATGGTATGTATTTTCTATAAATCGAATCAAACTTGTGACACAAAAACCCACGATGACACTTAAAAAGGGATAGAGGGAGTACAACCATACAAGTTTTTTGTATGGTGAGTTTTTTTGTATGGTGGATTCAATTTACAATAGATATTTTATGGTCAAATATGTTCACTTGATTTTTATTTCTGGACTTAATGTGGATGCTCGCATTTTTTCTCGATAGGCAATATGTTGTCAATAGCAACACGCTTGTGGTGATTTTATCAATCCTAAGATCTACCAGCTCAATTTCAAAAGTGTATTGTACGTCCATGCATACGAGTGTCTATGTTGGTACTGTGATTACAAAAAAGTGGTTTAATAGTTGCATAAAATCAAATATTTTCTTTTGTGTATAAATATAATTCCTTAATTGTATTGTACTCGGTGCCAAAGTTTTGGTGGACTTATCTATTGATTATAGTTTTATGGAGCTATATACTCTTTATTTTGAAATATAAGATGGTCACCTGTTGTTCCATTTGTAGATATATCTTAGGGCGTGATTCGTTGCCTTGCCCAAGGCCTGCTAGATGTAACAAACATGTGGTTGGTTTTCTGGTCCAGAGTTTTGGCTAGGCTACTCCTATGCAAAAGCCACCTCTTGTTGTGGCTCGCCCCATGCGGAAAAAATCCGGTCGAGCCTAGTGTGGCAATGCACGGGGACCATGCAGGCTACTGAATTTACCATGCCGCGCTCACGGGAAGGATAGGGTTACCACCCATTTCACACCATCACTTGCCATAAATCTCCTCGCCGCCCCGCCCTCCCGATTGCTCGCCATTTCATCCCCTAGGCACAGGCGAACCCCCCTCCTCCTCTCACAATCTTTCCCTCAATTCCTTAGCGGCATCTAACCTCTTTTCTCTCGTTAATTTGAAGTGTTGAGATCTCAGTGGATGGGTTTGTGAGGCAAGTTCTTCCACCCTCTCCCTTTCGATATCCCCTTGGTGCAAATCCTAGATCATAATGTGGCACATCTATTTCACTCGATTTACAAGACGATGTTTCTTGTGTAGGATTGTAGATCTAGTGCAACTTCCTCTTTTCCCCTCTGATTGTTTCTTCTAGGTAGCTCAATAAAGATGGTGAACCCTTCTCCTTACTTCTTTTTTCTGCTAGTGGTGGTAATGTTTTGGTGTGATTGGTTGTATATGATGCCTTCCCTCAAAGATGGTTCTCTATTATCTATGTCAGTGATTATTAACCTGGGCTATTGTCCACTTGCCTATGATGGTTTAGGTAATTATGTGAGATGTTGTCCATGCCTTTTATGCCATGCCTCTGATGTACTTCCATGTCCTTTGATGTACTTCCATGTCCTTTGTCGATTGCATATGATGTGCTATAATTTATTCTGATATGGCATGATGCTCTTTGGTGTGAATCTTAGTTCTGTTTGTGTTTTCATCATGTACATAGATGAATCCAGAAGAAAAGAGGCACATGCTTTATTATGCAGGTAGCTACTTTAGTGACTCATGCCCTACAAACCTCAGATTGGTTATGGCCTGATGTGTTTTATGGATGAAGAAAGAGAAACCCCCTAGCAATCTAGATCTTTTTGATGAGATATACAACCTAATGATGCTTAATGATGTGTATAGGGAGCAACCATTCGACTTGCTTTGGAAAAACAAGAGTACAACGGATGGCGTGGATGTAGATCAACTTGACCTCATGCATTACCACACTAGCACCCCTAGCTTATAGTTGGAATAGTCAAAGAGCCCTAGTGGGCTTCCACCACATGGGCCAAATCTACTACAATTATTCTGACCTAGGCCCAATTCAAATGGACCAATTCATGGTTGGGCCCTAGCTCTTGGCATCTTCCAACACAAAACTCCAAGTTCATCTACATGGTTAAGCATTATATACTACAAAAAAAAAAAGTGTCATGGAAAGTATTGAATTTGTCACAAAATGAATGGTATGACAAAAAGCCGCCATCATGAAGGTCATCATATATCGACCGTCGCTAAATGTACCTTGTGACGATAATATGTGAAACCATCACAAAATGTCAAGACCTCTTTGTCTCTATCTCTACCTCTTTGTCTCTATATCTCTTCTCTTCTCTATCTCTATCTATATATCTCTTCTCTACCTCCATCAATCTCTGTCTGTATCTCCATCAATCTCTATCTCTATCACTACTAATATTAAAGAGCGAAATGTTTCTTTCGACCACTTTTTAATGTCCCATACTACCCCTTCAGGGTCTTTAGTTCTCGTTCTCCACCTTGAGTTTGCTCTCCGATTTGTTCTGACTATTCTTTGAGAGTCTAATCTTTTTTCTTGGTCCACTATTTGATTACACAATTCTTTTTATGTTCTCCGATTATCTGTGTTTGCCCATTCTTCCTTTTCTTTTTATTACCTTTTTGAACTAAAACTTTAACATATTATGTGCTTATTTTGGACTTTTTCTCTAAATCACTTTCAAGATTTATGGTGCGTTTAGTTGATCAATAGCTTTTGAAAAAGTAATTTTGAGTTGTGGTCTATATAAAAGCTATTATGAAATATGAGCTGTGAGAATGTTGAAAACCGTTTGGTGGCTTTTAGAAAACACTTATGAGCATACCTCACATGTCATTCACAGTCCTCCCACTCATCTCTTCCCCTCTCTCATTGAAGAGCGGACACTGCTCCTCGTCTTCTTCCTTCTTCCTCTTGGCGCAAAGAGGCACGTGAGAGCTGCGTCGGGGCAGGGGCTAGGCAAGGCTAGAGGGAAACCGCGCCGAGGCAAGGGCAGAGGCCCACGCTGGCGAGCAGTCCATCTCGAGACTTCCATCTCGAGCAAAGGCCCGTGAGCAGCCACGCCCGGGATAGGGGTAAAGGCCTGCACCGGCCAGGGTGGGAGAAGCCGTGGTAGATAGGAGGAACTGTGACTAGGGGACATTACGTGAACCACTAGTGTAAACCAAATACACCAATATCTCACATTTATGAACCACGGGTGTTAATTAATTATGTATATACTAGTGTGGGGCAGAAGCTTCCCTCGAAGCAGACAGGGTCGAGCGATGGCAACCTATCCTCGCGTCTGGGTACAAGGGCCTTGTTCACTTCTCCCTCCAACTTCCAAGTTTTTTCACTCTCTCTCCATCACATCAATTTGTACCCGCATGTAAAAAGTATTAAATATAAGTATAAAAAATAACTAATTACACAGTTTAGTTGTACATCACGAGACGAATCTTTTGAGTCTAGTTGGGCCACGATGGGACAATATTTGCCACATACAAACGAACTGCTACAGGACTTTTCAATCTCTCTCCATCACATCAATTTCTACCCTATATATGGAGCATTAAATGTTAGTAAAAAATAACTAATTACATGGTTTGGTTGTAAATCACGAGACGAATCTTTTGAGCCTAGTTGGGCCACGATTGAACAATATTTACTAAATACAAACGAATCTAGCTACAGGACTTTTCAATCTCTCTCTTCCCCCATCTAAACAAGGCCAAGGAAAAGGAAGAGGAAAAAACGAATTTGCAGTGGCAGATGAGTGATTTTCGTGAAAAGTTGGAAGCCACAGCAGGTGAAAAGCAGAGGTGAGGGTGCTGTGAAATTTGTGCTATCTAATACTACCTGCTTTTGATTGTGGCTTTGGGTGGAAGCCAACCTGTTTGATTGGCTTTTAACATTTGGGGAAGGCAAAGTAGGTTGAAAAACCCAACAAAAGAGCCTTAAAACCCTTTCTACAAAAATATAACACATTTTAAAAGAAGTCTTCAAATTTAAACTTGACCTTACTTTAATTAATTAGGTTTTGAAACATAAATTTGAAGCTTTGTTTTCGAAAGCAGAGCGAACCATGCATATTCGTGGCTTATATTTTTTAGAATTTTGTTTTCCACAGAATAAAGCTAATGCAAAGACTTGAATGCATCAAACACACTTTCAATAACTTAATGGCTTGTAAAACATTTTACATACCACATGTTTCACTCTCTAAATTGGTAAAAATAAATAAATAAATCTTTTGAGGAAAATATTTAAGATTTTTGTTTTATTTAGTATTTTCAGGTCACATCCTAAAATGGAGCTTTTCAGGTGTGAAAGGGAATGTGTGTCGGTGCCTCAGGGCACTTTGCTCGGCTCTTTGCCATGATGTAAAGCCGCACGCGGCTTGCTAAGATACCGGTGGGACATGTAGACAACACCATTCTCCGAGACCGCCATGTTGTTTGAACGCGGTCGTGGCGATGAAATTGACAATGGCGTGGTTCCAATACTAGAAAGTCGTTGACATCACCCATTCCAAGATCTCACTGTGGATGTCACGTCTATGTCCCTGCACTCGGCATTGCAGTGGCCTAGGCGGTCGAGTTTAAAGTCTACTCCCTCCGTTCTATGTACTTTGTCATTAAAAAACTGTGCCCCCCCTCACAAACACACTTTTCAAGTGATAAAAGTCCATAGGGACGGAGGGAGTACTTGATTGTCGACCTGGTTCGCTCAGCGTCGAGGTCCTCAGCCTTGTCGGAGGATTTCAAGCTGACAGCTTGTTCACTTGGCTTCCGCTCCAACAGTATTTTTTCCTCACATAAAATCAATCGCTTTTAATGTTAAGAACTCAGGAAAGGAGCATGGTGAAATAATTCCAACCGAACTTTACAAACTTCTCACCATCAACAATATGTAGAGTTATCTTGATATCTATTTTTATATATCATACTTATTATGCATTATTACTATATTTTAGAAAATTAAATAAAGATGAACTCAAATAACATGAGTACTAAAGATAGAAGAGATCAAATCTTCCGTCAGATCGTAAAAAAAAAATTACAGCCGGTTTCAGCACGCGTGTCCAACATAAATGGCACGTGGGGCCGTAGCTAACAGCCCAACACACGCTCTAGCTATGAGCAAGGCCAACTTTCCTTGCCGAATCAGATTTGCGTCTTTGAGAAAGTCCATATTAGCTCTATCCAAACTCTAAAACCGGCTGAACCACCTGAATTTTTAAAATTTTACCTCCCTAGCCTGGTTATAAACGGTTTATGACAGGCTAATTATTGTATGCTTGAGTTATAGTAAAAATTTCATACTCATTAGATCATTAAATAAATCTATAATTAAGTTATAATGGTCCAATGACTACAAAATTTTTACTAAATTTATATCATACAATAATTAACCCACCATAAAAATTTGACCATAAATTTATATCATACTAAATTTATATCATACAATAATTAACCCACCATAATAATTAACCACAGAAACTCCAACTATAAATTATTATAGAAAAGCATAAATCTAAAGATACAACAAAAAATTTTACACTAAACCATATCATATTATAGAAACCACCTATATGTTTACTGTATAAATCTCCTCACGTGGAGCCCAATAAAATTAGATTTTCTATTTTCCGATTTTTCTATAAGTATGATTTTTCAGAGATTAAGCCAAAATAAACAAATAAATAAATAAGACAAAATCACTTTCAAAACCCCCTCATAACCAGATCAAAGAGGTAAAATGAACGATTTTAATAGAAGCTGAGGAAGATAGTTTTATCCGATTTTAAAACAGATTTTCACAAAAAAAATTGAGGGAGGTAACATGGACTTTTTCCTTTGCATCTTCTGTCAGACACACAAAATTCACGGCCAACCAGTCCCATGTGTGTCCATCTTAGAGGACACCTCTATGAGCAAGATCCACTATCCTTGCCAAATCAGATTATTAGCATCAAAGACGCATCCAGTATCCATGATCTGAGTAGCGTCATAGTAGAGGGTAAAAGGGCCACTGCCCAACACAACCAAATCATTATACACGTTCGAAGGACATTACGCCACAACGCACATGCGCGTGCGTGCATGTGTGTGCACGTAACCAGGAATCAAAAGTACCAAAAGGGACTGCTTTAGAACGGAAACAGATTACCATCAAAAGAGTAACTTAAGAGTGTGGAAATGCATCTATTATTACAACAATCAAAAGTTCACTCGATGAAGGAAAGTAACTAACCAGAATGTTAGGGTGATTGGTGAGGTTTGATCCATGTCAATTATTGTCAGGTATGGTCAGGCATACAACAGTATTCTTTTTTTCTTTTGAAAATACAACAGTATTCATTTTACCTGCTCCAGTTCATAGTGCAGCACAACAGTTCTGAGCCACCTGCCATGTGCATGGAGGAGGCTTCTCCCAACCAGCAAGCAAAAGTATCACATGCAGGAGTGATCCTAGACTTTCCCGTACAAGCACCTATGACAAAAAAAAACTATCAGCTTGTCAGGTTGTGACTACTCAGAAGTAAAACACATGAGGATATGCAGTGAATCATTAAAAATATGTAATGGTTCCTTCTGATTCGTATTGTCCAAAAAAGTTGAATAATTTTGCAATTTAATAGCATGGTTTGCACACTAGGTGAAACTCGTGCCACTAGAAAACTTCATTTCTAGAGCATATTCATCGTGTAGATAAACATATGGGAAGTGGGATAACGCCCACCACCATATCATCCACAATTCCACATGAATTGTCAATTACTCCTTCGATTCCAAATTATAAGATGTTTAGGCTTTTCAAGACAGTGTATATCTAAGTGCATAGCAAAAACTATGGATGTTGAAGAGCCAAAACATCTTAAAATTTGGAATGGGGGGAGTAATTGGTAGGGATTTTCTCCAGCAAACCATATTGCATTAGCCACCATGAAAAAACATTAGCTGCAAGATGTAATTGTCAAGGCCAATTGTACCTCACGAATCGACAGCAATGGGTGTCAGCATGGAGGCTTCATCTTTAGATACTTCAGTCATTGCATCTGAATGGATGTTATTTAGCACCGGCATCTCCTTCTCTCTCAAATCGCATGAACTTCGTCAGTTCGGAATCTTTGCGTAAATGTCGACTCCTCCAGGGGAGTGGTCACACCATGTGCATACTCCAATAAACCAGTGTATGCAATCATTGCCCCATTGTCTATACAATAGCGGTCATCGGTTGCAAACAGCCTACCCCCCTTTCTGAGCACATAATCCTCATCATCTCTTGTAAACGCTCATTGCAACCGACACCACCAACAATAAGAACATCCTTTGAATCACAGTGCGCCATGGCACGTTCAGTAATTTCAACAAGCATGGCAAAGACAGTTTCCTGAGCAAATTCCGACTTACATCAATGTCGCTGTCAACAAAGCATGACCAAGGGGAAAACAGTTTAAGAGCATCCAAGTACCTGCAATGAGTAGCATAGGTCCGCAGGTGTGCACTCATTATTTTTAAGCTTTTCAATCGCTGTAGCTTCAATAAAGCTCAATATGCCACTAAATGACACATCCATACCCTTCACAGCATAAGGGAGATCAATGAATTTTTCTCCCTTCTTTGCAAGCTGGACAAGGAAAACAAATACATTAAGAAACCAAGGATGAGAAGAGAATGTGCCATGTTGTACAAAGACATAAATCTGTTCACAGAGAAATTGTCTTCAAAACAAAAAAGAATGAAAACTGCTACTGGTGACAGGTAATATAATAATGAAGGTAGAAGAATGGTAGCTAATAATATCATGTTGAACTACATCAGAAGTACTGTCTTGAAAGATTCACACAAAGAGAATCCATATATTGTAGAATGGTATATAACAATATCACGTGGAACTGCTTCAGAAGTACTCTCTTGAAAGATTCACACAGAGAATCCATATTGTTGCCAATGTTAATAATAAAGCATTAAGAATTACACCATGATTTACCACTCCTGAAATAAACCCTGTTTTCTAAACAAGTTAAACTGCTAAGCAAGGTGAGAGGTTTCCAGTTTCCAAAATTTAAAGCTAACATAACTGAAATATTTGTGAATAGGCAACAACAGAAACCAGCAAAATAGGCAGAAAAAAAAAGTAAGGTATGTAACTTGACAAAGATTCTCTTTGAGCGGATGGCAGGAATCCCCAATATTGCCTATGATACGAAAAATGGAAATAAAAAAAAGATAGCACTGAAGAACTTCGGAATGGGCCTCTTATGATTATGATTTCAAAATAGCTAAAAGTAAGATACTCAGTTTTCTAAAAGGAAGCCACCTGGGTAGCCATTCACCAAGGCACTGGGCACTACCAGCCACCACAATTTAGCTATAAGTAGTGGTCCTAATAGGATGGTGACCAAAAAACTCCTAGCTTGGGAACTAGTCAAGCAAGGCAGCAGTCCAAGTAAGGTGGGTAGGCAAACAATGCAGTTCTATACTTGTGGTTAGAGCAATCAGGTACCAGGAGTACTCAAAATGAAAAATTTTATTACAAAAAGGAAAATTCTTAGACCTTGAGTAAGATGAATTCTTAATGTTATGAATAATGAAACAATAGAAACCATGATTTTTTATTTTAGTGGCCATATGAAGGTAAGTAGTAAGTATACAGTAACTATCTTCTAGGATCAAGTAAGAATTGAAATGTCTTGGAAGAGAATTGAATTAGCAGCATTTCAGGGTTTCATGAAGGAGACGGTATAGTTTGGTCCAAATTTGATCAGCACAAATAGCACAACACATTACGAGTTTATTAAAAAAAACAGTCAAAACTAAGTGTTGTTTAGAAAAGATGCAATGCTGCATGGTCACGAAGACACTATCTTACAAATAATTACTAATATGAAGCCTGCTAATTTATCAGTGACAAATATATGAAGCTTATGATATTTTGAAACTCCTTTTGAAGACAAATCTAACCAAACCCATTTTCAAAAAGTTTAATAAAACTATTTCAAATTATATTGATGATCAAAGTTTGAATGCATCAGCTGTGGACCACCCAAAATTGACCCTTCTTTTGGCCAATAGGCATACAATTGTAATAAATAATCAAAATTATGACTGGGATAAAGCAAAATCCCTTTCCTGTGTCTCGCTGGTTGTGGTGATTTCATGAAAGAATAACACAACAACATTACTTATATAATCACTGCTCAGATCACAGACCATTTACAGTTTACTGTGCTTTCAGCCAATCCTACAGACCAACATATAGCTAACTACCATCCTAACACACACCTTTCCAGGAGAGCAGGGCCCATCATGCCACACATAGACAATGATCGAACTCCAACACATAGCTACCCCAATGATGACATGCAGCAGAGGGATAATCAGAATGTTCAGACCCTTGTAACATTCAGATGCAAAGTTGCAATGCAAACATAATAAGTATAAAAAGCTATTATGCATTGATGTTAGTGATATATCCAATGACATGGAAATCAGCAATCCAAAAACAGAGTTTAGCATAGCTTCTAGCAAATTAACAGAGATAAATTAAGCAGTCCTTCACAAAGAAGACCCTTATGGCTTATGCTTACACTACGCATGAAGCTCCAACCTTTTTAGCCTATCTCCACCTTTAACTAGCCTCTCAGCTGAAGTTGAATCCGAACATAGGCGAAACAAATTGGGACTTCCTGGGATTATCCTATAAGCTCAAGCCCTCTATATCCAGGATAAAATGGGGCTTCAAGGGCTCAAAGGCCTATTATCCTCCATCTTATTACATGGAAACACACGACCCATTATTGCCAGTGTCATCCAGCATGGTTACATGCAGCATACGAAATAACATCTGGTCCCTCCCACTGAAATAAATTAGCACATACAGCCAACCAAACACCATCCCAATACATGCAGCCAAACTTACAACAATCAGCTAAATTTAGTCTAATAATAAAGGATTGAGAAATAACGGAACATACATAATCTTAGGACAAAGCTAATTATGATCCCATTACAGTTAAAGTGCCTAAGCGACCAAACAACCCAATGGATGCACTCAACCTGGGCAAGATCATAAAATAATAGGGTGATTGGTTTAAGTAATCAAACCATCCTAGATGAGGTGCATCATGAGTCCATTCCTTAAATTTGGCAAAAATGATTCCATTCCTCATACTAGTAATAATTATTAGCTTGTGAGCGCTGAGGTTATGATGCATCAACCTATTCCATTCCACAAACCGAACAAAAAAAAAGTGTGGAATGAGTAGATGATGGACTAACTCATTCCTCAAACTAAACACCCTATAAATGTTCTTCAGCTGTATATAAAAACCTAAATTTGTTTGGATGATTGTCTGATTGTATGAAATGGCAAAAGAGCACTGAGATAGTGTTTGACTACCTAAATGTGTTAGTTCAAGAGAAAATGAGGAAACACAAGTGATCACATAGACTGAATAAATCCATGGTGAACATCGATACAGAAGCACTGCCACACAAAACAACATAGGATCTGCCCAGCATATTGCATAGTTACAAAATAAAACAAAATAATCCCTAGATTCAACAAAACATACAAAAGTAATCTTGCCCACAAGTACAACAGACGACTATTTGACAGAGGCAAGAAACTAGTCACTAAATGCACAGCCAACATATGTTAAATGGAAAAAGTCTAAATAACCCCCCAAACTATTGGAGCTGGAATAGTTTACCCCCTAACCTACAAAACCAGGTATCCAACACATTAAACTTTACCAAACCGATCCTTTTACCCCCTAAGCTGGTTTGGGCATCTGGTTTCGCCTACGTGGCCCACCAACTTGGCAAGCAGTGACACAGTGGCAGCGGGGCCCAGCTGTCAGGTGGCCTTGCCTCTTTCTATGCCCATGTCTTGTCTCACTGACAGGTGGTCCCACCCGGCTGTCGTCCCCCACCTCCAGCTCCATCTCAGCGGCCGTGAGCCTTTGCTCTCTCTCTGCAACGTCTATCCATGGCGGGACCTCACACTACTCTCATAGTCCTCACTATAGTCCCCACCGCACGCCAGCGGCTCACATCTGCGAGGCCACCTCCCGTCGTCAACCTCGCCACCGCAAGCGACTTGGTCGCCGCCTCGCCTTGGGCAAGTCCACTACGGTCGCCGACGTCTTGCCTTTCTTCTTGGTCACACAAGTGGGCGCAGCGGCACACAAGCAGGAGGAGGCCCACGTGCAGCTGCTGGACATGGAGCAGCGCGTGCTCGGGCCGTGGGCGAGCTCGGCCTCGGCCTTGTCGCTACCCGTCTTCGCTTAGCTCGGCGGTCGCCCGCCTCAGCTCATCATGCATCGAGGCTGTGGTGAGCTCATCGTGCATCGGATGGGCGCTAATGAGAGCCCGTCCTTTTCCCTCCACCGCAGCATGGTGAGCTCCGCCTTCTCCTTCTCCAGCTCATCGTGCATCGAGGCTGCGGCGACACGCAGGCACTTGGCCTCGCCCTTGGCCCTCTCAACGCTCGCCTTGACGTCATCGAGCTCCTTCTTGGTCACTACCAGGGCCATCCTATTGTCTGCCACTACCAGGGCCAGGGCCATGCACTTGCCTGCCATTGCCAGGGCGCGCGGTGGTCCCCCTACCGACGACGGAGGGCGTCGACGGCTCGAGGCGCACGGCAACGACATGGCCTGCCTACCTGCCTCTGCCTTGTCAGGGAGAATTATTGGGAGCCGGCCATGGGATTGGGATAGGAAAAGGACGTGTGCGCTGTACGGCGGCCATGCGCCTGATTCCAATTCCTATCCACCATCATCAACTGGCCGGCCGCTGCCTACTCACTCCCTGGTCGCCGCTGTGGCCTCATCTTGTCTTGGGTTGTGGTTCCTGGTTCACCAGCACATAGCACAGCAGGCGCCCGACTCCCCAATACAGGCGGACACATGGCATTGGCATGGCTACCTGCAGTGCATGCATTCCATCTCCATGGGCCATGGCTTGGGCTTGGACAGAGCAGCAGTGGAACAGGCAGTAGGAGGAGGAGGAAGATAAGGGAGCAGATGGAGCTGGCCTCGAGTACCATGGCGTGGCGCCGAGGTTTGAAAGGGAAGGACTGAACGGATAGCAGAGCAGCAATGGCTGAAGAAGAAGGTGAGGAGTAACGGGCGCAGCGCGGCGTGGAGGGGAAGAGGCCTGCCTAACAGGTGGGGCCAGCCGCCAGCATGGCCGCGGGTGCCAGCTTGGCTGTCCACGTAGGCAAAACCGCCTGCTCAAACCACCCAAAACCACACCAGGGGCTAATTTAGACGGTTTGGCAAACTTTAAAGTGCTAAACAACTGGTTTTATAGGTGGAGGGATTAAGTATTCTAGCTCCAATAGTTCAGGGGGTTATCTAGACTTTTTCCTATGTTTAAATTGCCTAAGGATTTCGTTTTGTAGCTCAATTGTTCAATAAAATTTCAGCAGCTAGGATCACTGAAAAGCTCAAGAGGTGCCAAAGCTCCACTATTAGCTCCCAGGCTCATAAAACAACCTTTCATAATAAAATCCTCATGCTGCACCATAACTTTTACCACTTCCCCTACAAACAACTTGCCACCCAGAGCATTTACATATATGGAATGCAGTGGCTCATTTCTCTGGTAACAAGGCTTTGTGCTAGAAAAACAGTGACACAAACAATCAAATTGGAGAGCTCTACTGGTAACCAAATTGGCATTTGATGGCACAGTTTACCTGCTCGATGTTATAGCCGGGGTTAGGGTCATTGGAGAGCTCTAGGACCCTGGCGAATCGGTCAAGGCAGTTCCCGACAGCGATATCAATCGTTTCCCCGAAGATCCTGTACCTCCCCTCGCTGTAGGCGATAACCTGCGTGTTTCCGCCCGAGACGTAGAGTACGACGGGGTCCACGGCCCCAGTGACCGCGCGGCCCATCTCGATATGCGCAACGCAGTGGTTGACCGCCACGAGAGGTTTCCCCCAGAGCAGAGAGAGCGCGCGGGCGGCCGCGGCGGCGACCTGGAGAGGGCCACCCATGCCGGGACCTTTCGTGTAGCAGACGCACGCGAGGTCAGCGGGGGCCACACCGGCCTCGGCGAGCGCGGCGCGCAGGAGAGGCAGGAGGTGCGCGAGGTGGTGCTGCGCCGTCTCCCGGGGAAGGAAGCCATGGCCCGGCGGAGTCACGTAGGTGTGGCGCGGGTTGGAGAGGATTTCTCCCGAGAGGGAGACCACGCCGATGCCAATCTTGTTCGCTGAGGACTCCAGCCCCAGGGCCAGCGGGCCCGGGGACGGCGCTTCCCGGAGACGGCGATGAGGACATGGCGGCGGCGGCGGCGGCGGCGCAAGGGCTTTGGGGGTTTGTGGAAGAAAAAAATGGGACTGGGAGAGAAACCGGCTCTCGCTCGACTGCGAAACGAAGACGTAGGAGAAACCGGGCCAATTTCGGCCTATTAAACTTGTTGCTCTCAGGGCCCATAATCTCAAATTAGCTTGACCTGGTGGCCCACCCGAGTGCCAAATCCCTGGGCCGTACCAGTCAACCTTTTCTTTTCTATAAAAAAGTCCACAACACCTCCTCAAATTTACAAAAATCTATTTTTCTCTAAACTTTAAAACTAGATAAACCTCCTCCCTGAATTTTTAAAGCCATTCATTTTACCTCCCGGCTTGCTTATAAGCGGTTTTTTGAAAGTGATTTTATTTTTTTTTATTTTAGCTAAATTTTTAAAAAAATCATAGTAAACCAAAAAATCATAAAATAGAAAATCCAATTTTATTATACTCTACTCCCTCCGTCCACAATTAAAAGCACTTTTGGTATATTTTAGTACAAAGTTTTTGCTGCTATAATTAATTCATAGCTGCAGTTTATATAGTCTAATTAAGGTGAAATTTTTACGTTGGGCTAATACGGCGTATGCTTCTTACTATTACTAATTAGAGGCTCCAATGGAGACACCACGTTGATTCTCCCCAGATGCGCTAGAAAAAAAAAAGATAAATACTAGAAATTTCTACAATAATCAGAAATATCCGGCCTTTAATTTGGTAGACACTAATCATCATTGTTGACAATAGCCATCGGATATGTTACAATTTTTTTTAAAAAATTACCCACCCGTCATTATAAAAAATATATAAAATAACCTCTTATTTTTATATTTAAATTATCCACCACTTTGCCATTATGAAGAATAATTCAAGATAACCTCCTAAATTTATATACAAATTCCCCACATAATTATCATATTTGCTATTATATAGATTAACAAAGAATAGCCTAAAATCTACCAATCACGTACAGATGGTACATCCATTGAATAGCCGAAGTTTACAATATATTAATAATAATAATAAATATCTACCAATCACGTTCACGTTGACTTGGTTAATATTATTATATCAATATAAAATATATCGGACTCCAAATCACGTTCACGTTGTTGGTTTCTCACGGTTATTGAAAATATAATAATTAAAATAAATCGCCCTAATTAATCAATCTGGGTGGCTTACGTGTGTTTTTTCTCTGAACCCATCCAATCTAACCTAGCACATCGCGTTTTCGACATCTTCTCGGGTTCCTCTCTCATATATTACAATTCCTACAAACATTTGTGTGTATTACGTATCGATGGTGTTATGGCAAGATGGATGTTAGAGTGGGGATGGAAAATCTCATGAAGGCATTAGTTCACTTGCTGGATTGCCCCGCAGATGTGGAGAGACAAGCATAGGATCATCGGAGCATTTACCTACATGTGTCTTACGTGAGACAATGCAAGAAGACGATTGGTATGCATGGTGGCACCCTAGGAGGCCTAGAGGAATCTATTTACTTGAATTGCCTCTTGCATTTGATTATCTTCAATCTTCATCAAAGGTCGCTTCCTTTATTTCTTCATCAAAGTCACTGCTTTCTACTACGGAAATTCAGATTCTTGCATCTCTATGCCCTCAACCCGACGTCGACTTCTAAGATGGGCAAGATGCACCAATAGGCAATGGCGTAAATTGCGAGCTTGGTTGGTTTTTACTCAGAAACCCCTCCTATAGACCATGGTAAATTTTCTGGTGCCCTTCCTCTCTCTCTAAAATTTTTGTTTATATAAATAACATGTCCTGATACTATCTTATGCTTATCTTCTCTTTTCTAGCCAATATTCGATGCAAAACTAATGTAAATTGGAAGACTAGAGCTTGGACCTAGGATATATAACGCTTGATTTGCAATGAAGAGTGTATGAGGTCTTAGCAATCAAGGTAATGCATCCATGTATCTCCATGTAAACAATATAACTGAAGTATTCAATTTCCTATACTTTTTGGAGGAAAAGAAAAATGCCATACCAATGAGTTATTCATTAAATATAATCACCCTCACTCTTATGTATGCTAAACAACCTAGAAAGGAAGTGCTTTATGGATCAGCCACCTAACAAATGGCCCAGTCGATCAGTCCTATAACCTACAAACAAAAAATGCCCAATAAAAGTTTTCTTATCCAACCTCTTAAAACGTTAACGTCTATGCAATAAAAATCACCCTCTGTTAGTTTCTCTATCCAACAAACTATATTTAGTGATATCCAAAATCTTCCAATATGTCCCTTCAATTTGTGATAACTGTGAAATACTGTCCACCTTATATGTTATTTGAGATAGGGGGGACATTGGAGAACAAAAAATTTTGAGGAGAATTTTTTGTTAGGGCGCACCTTATGTGTGGATTAGCTATTGGCGTGTGGACTAGCTATTGGCCCGTGCGTTGCTACGGGTAACAAAAAATATTATTAACCTATCTTATTTATATGACAATAATATAATATGCAACCTCTCAAAATCCTGATAACTATATACATGGACTCAATGGTTAAGTGACTTGCAATCATGACTTTTATTTATACATATGGTATTTGTTCTAGTCAAAATTGAACCATGAAGCATATATCAACATTTCAAGCATTCAACTAAATATATGCTTGAATCTTGAATCTCTGTTATGAGAAAACATCTAAGAAAATTTCTATTATGATTGTACATAAAATTGAAATTGGAAAAGTTTTACTGTGAAAAACATGAGTTATTTACAGAATCTATCCATCCATCACCACCGCCACTCGCACACCAACGAGTGCGCGAGGCCGTCCCCGGCCATGCTGCTGCTCGCGAGCCATGCTACAAAAACACTTTTCACAGACAGTCAAAACTCTTTTTCAGAGGCGGAGAGCTACGTCTCTGCTAATAAAACTTTACAGATGCGAACAAAACTCCCACACTGCATTTACTCCATCCTTCTCGTTGCTGATGGGCTTGCTACCGACGGAGCTGCGGTTCAGCATCCAACTCAGCCACAGATCGGATGCACTCACCACAGGAGTCAAGTACTTGGCTGGTGGCAGGCAGCCTGTGGATAAACATGTTTGCTCCACCTGTCAAAACATAAAAGATAGGGAACGAAAATCAATCACTATGTTATCAATTGGTCGAGTTGTTGACATATAGATAGATGGTGACATGAAGAGTCTTGGTGAGACAAAATTGAGTACAACAAATGCTCACAAGCATGTTTGTCGAGATACAGATACAAATACCAATTCTATCAGATAAACAAAGACAATAAACAAATATACCTTGCCCCTGCTACATTAGAATAATGTTTGCATCTAAACCTGTGGATCTATCATGTGCAAAATGGTGGAGTTAGAACACCAAAGTCATGATCACTATGCAACTCAACCTTAGAAAAGGAAAATGATTGTCAGGCTGCTTTCACATTAGTGAAATGGCAGGTCAGGTGGATTGGTATATAGGAAAATACATGGTTGTTTCAAAAAAAAAAAGAAGGGACTCTGTACAACCTGGCATGAAAACAAAAAGGTGTAAATGCAACACTTTTTCTCTTGCTCCTCCGGATGAGTTCCTCTAAACAAAGAAAACATATATATCTCTAAAATCTCTATACTCCATTACACTACTACAGGGACACATTTTGTCAAATAAGCAGAGAATGGCATATCGCATACTTTTTAGGGAAGAACAATTTTTGACTGCTTATATTTCACCCATAACAAACCTGGCTAACGCAATCCTTCATATAATAGACTTTGGAAAAGCTACAAGAATTACCTTTTGAAATTTTTAAATATTCATATTTAACAGACATTCATTGTTTAAGTTTGATCATTATATTAGCAAAATAATCATTGGTTTGCCTAGGTGTTGCAATGTCAATAGAGAGAAAAAACTGAATTTGTATAATTACTTAATGGAAGCAATATCAATCCTTCCCTAGAAGGCAAAGCAAACATTCTAAGTACCCATAGGTCCAGTTATGTCAAAGTAATTTAAAGAAATGAAACTGGGTGAAATATAATTTGAGGTAAATATTTGAACACCATGATATGATGGATATCTACAAGACTACAAGTACCCACTGGCCTGAATTTATGAAAAGCTTGTTATCTACAAGTAACAGGCAAAGTATATTTTTAGACAACTGACCCTTGTACAGAAATACTGGTTACAGTAACTTTCTTGGAAAGGAAAAATGAAGGTCCTAACTCCTAACTAATAAAAGTGAACTTGTTAGGTCAACTAATTTTAGACAACTTACCCTGTGCCTCGTCCCAACAGCTTGAATGTTGCCATGCAAATGATGTTTGATTGGCAAGACTGAACTTCGAGGGATCTAGAGCCAATGGATATCACCTTCTTCTTCACAACAAAAGGAGTCCTGAACAAAATCCACACCCTGAAACAAGTTTCCCCATGAGAGTAGCACCTCGATCAAAACTGCAGCCATCCACATGAACAGAGACAACCTCCTCATACAGATCAACCTTCTTCGGTGTAACCCGTAGCACGAGTTGATCCCATCACATTCCATCAATTGTTTAGATGCAACCCCAAATTTAAATTCAATATCTACAGACAAAAAAAATTAAGCGAATTGAGTCACCTAACCTGGGGGAAGCAGTCTAGGTTGCCAACATCGATGGGGACAGATGATTGCCAAAATCCATATTATTATTAGCTATGATGATAAGAACATGGCACTGCATATATTTAAGCACGGTCATAATCCCAAACCAAATTAAAATGCAAAATTCTCTACAACCAAAATCCCTAATATTAGCTATGATGATAAGAACATGGCACTGCAGTCCACAATATATTTTTTTCTACAAGTACTTGTATGTGAGTTCATTAGATTACATCTCTCTAGCTTTTAATGGGACGGAAATTTTCTTCCTAAAAGATGATTATATTGTCTGACCAGCAGACCATGTTGTAGGTGATTTATAGAGTGCTGCAATGCTTAGCTGAAACATCAACCTTTGAGCTCGCACAATATATAGAGTGTGCATTTTTCCTCACTTGCGGATTTGGCATCTACCTTACTATTATATATTGCCTAACTAAACTGCGAGAAGAGCTGTGTGCAGCTATGTGTGTCAAAACAATGTGCAAGTCCAAAGAGCACTTTCTTACTGAAAGATGATTATATTGTCTGACCAACCGAAGTTACTCTGAAACACAGGACTGAATATCACCAGGTTTGCAAAATCATAAATGGTTTGGAGTTTAATGAGACCGTTAGAGCATGAGAAAGAGATGTCTTGACTCAATTTAATATGCTTAGAGCTACAAACAATAGGTCGTTCCATAAAAGAATGACAAAGCAGTTTAAATCGGATCCAAGCCAAGGATGTGAAATAGGCGTTTCACGTCATAACTGGATGCACAAGCAATTCCATATCCGATTCGATGGGGTCTTTCTTCTTTGAAATACTGATAGCATATGCCATGTTACAAAATACCAGGCCTTTGCTATGCGATAGAACTATTTGTTCTCAATTTATACGTATACCATAGTTGAAAATGTGAAAGAAGCCAAGAATTAAAACCAATGGTACAAAGAAATGCCCACTGAATGAAACCGGTATCCTGTTTTTCTGTTGTGGGATCTGGAATTACATTACCTACTCATTGCAACCGCACATTACTAAGCAAATTTGCGAAAAGAGAACATGTTGCTAAAAATCAGTTAGAAAATGTCATACGCACTCAGCCCTCCCTAATGAAATGCATCTGGATGGCCAGCGAACTTAGGAGAAGGCACAAAATATATACCTCTAACCAGTGATGACTTTATTGCTCTGGTACTCCTTGCCGCCCTGACCTGACACACCTTTCACCATGGGAGGGAGCAGCAAGCAGCGGCCTCTGTGTGAAGCATGGTTGCGGCGAGGTGAGCAGCGGGACGGACCTTTCGTCAGCACGGAGACGATGGTGGCGTCGGTCATGTTCTCTAAGGGCATCCATTCCTGGCCATTTCGTCGAGCATCTTGCACACAGCGTCGGTCACGTTCTCTAAGGGCATCCATTCCTGGCCATTTCGTCGAGCATCTTGCACGTAGCCCCGACCCCGTTGTTCTGGCAGAACACCTTGACGAGCAGGTTGTAGGTGAACAGGTTGGGGTGCACGCCATCCTTCGTCATGTGCACACCAGCACGACGGCCCCCCACCACGTTCTCCCACAGCAGGACGTCGATGAGGTTGTTGTAGAGCTGCGGCTCAGTGGAGGGCGCGCAGCGCAGGTCTTGCACCGACGTCTCTAGAGCACGTGGCCGGGCACCCCAGCACGGACGAAGCCGGAGGAGGGAGGACATCCACGTACTGGACACGGACCGGCCGGAGGACGCCATCGTTGCTGTAGATCTCGCTGTTGCTCTTTCTCTCAGGGTTGGTGGATATCACTGCCAGATCCCGGACACCACCGTTGGAGGACGGTGCGACGGAGCGGCGATGGGTAGGGAAGGAATAGCTGGCGTGCGGCGGCGCGAGACCTGAGCGTCTCGTGTCCGAGTCCGGGGGTGGTGGCAGGGTGGTTCGTCGGATGAGCCTGGTGTCGGCGGAGGGGGGTGCTGGCGTGTTGCAGCATCGGCGGCGGCGATACGGCGCCCTGACCTCAGCAGCAGGCGTTGATGAGGGCGGACGGTCGGCGGCAGGTGCGTCGTTGGAGCGAAGCCGCAGAGGGATGCTGCAGCTTCGGCTTCCGATTGGGAAAGGAACCGGCAGGCAGAGCGCCAATGGGGACGTCGGGGGTGGGACCCAATGCGAGCCTGGGGAGTCAACCAAAGGGGAGGCGGGCGGGGCGAAGGAGTCGCCTGGACGATTCCTGTATCGTCTTGTTATTCGTAGAGATAGAGATAGAGATTGGTTAAGGTCAGAGGGGCTCTTGGACGTGAGGAGAACTAATAATCCTATTTTATTTGCGGCTTCAAATTAGGATAACATGAATTATTTGGAGGGTTAAGTTTAGAAGGCAACTTGGATGTGAGAAGATCTAATCATCCTGTTTTATTTGTGGCTTTAAATTAGAAGAACATGAATTATTTAAACCGCTTTATGAAATTCTACAAAACATTTGGTCTTTAATGTGTTATTTAACTTATATGAGGATATATGGGGGTTCAAATTTAGGAGAACTCTTGGATGCAAGGGGATATAATCATCCTATTTTATTGATGTCCTCAAATTATAACAACATGAATTATAATAATTTGCATGTCTTTCTTATTGTTATGGTGCATTTTTCATTATTCAAAGGATATTATAAACCTAAATCACATAATTTGTGAGCACTCTCTGGAAACAAAAAATACATGTGTTCACTTATATTTTTTCCTAAGTACAAAATGTACTTAACCCTTACTAGAGCTAGAGGAAGCATAATTGTTTTACTAATTGAGGGGCTCATTTTATAGTTTCCAAATTAATGTGGAATTTGTTTGTTAATAAAGACCTATTAATTAAGAAATATATTTCTTTTATGGAAATAATAGAGGAATATAAAGTCACATATGGCTAGCCCGTGCATTGCACGGGTTGATTGACTAGTTAACAATAATAAAAATTATACTCATTGGATCATGTATAACTTAATTATAAATTTATTTAGTTTTTTCTTGTTAAATCTAAACAAAGTCCACATTACCTACCTCAATTTTTATGCTTTGTATATCCCTATTATTCCAGTCAGAGGTTGTGTCCACGACAAAGAGCATTAGTTCCAAGAGTACTATATAGTTCTTGTTATCACCTATTTGATTAGGTCAAATGATCTCATGTTTCATTCTATATATGATTGCTCTTTACAATTTGATCGTAATCTGCAAAATCTCACCTTCCCTGGTAGGGCTTGTCCATTTAGGCAGTCAAGAATAGTTCCCAGCCTGAAATGGTTAGGAACGGTTTCTAGGCAGAACAAATTATTGAAGGGTTGCAAGACCAGGAAGAGTGAACACAAACCAATGAAGCCCTTTTTTTGCCAATCAAAGTAGAAAGAAATGATGGAAGCTTCTTTGAGTCTGGAAGCTTGCACGACTTGACCTTGGTCTGACCTGCTTTCCCATCTTTATTGACCTGGTTGGTTGAGTCTTGAGCAGCATCAGGTCTTGTGCCCGCAGTTTGCAGGAATTACAGAATATGATGGCGAGACAAATAATTGACTGCACCTTCTTTGGTTCATGTTTCTTAATCACCCTACCTTAACCTACTGTGATTGCTTCAGATAGGAAACATGCATGATTGCCCAGGCGGGGGTAGAAGGCAATTAAAATGAGGTTTATTATGTCGAGAATCACCCGGTTTTGGTCTGTTTCCATTGTGCTGCTTGCGTTATTATATTACCAGCACACAACCATAAAAAATTCAGACAAGGGAAAACATTAGCTGAATAACTGAATTTGCAGCTGTGTGTCATGCTCCTGATGACGATCATTAGGTTAGTTCCTATATAATATCATTAGCCATTGGGCGTGTGCACAACTTCAATTTCCCTTGAGGAATCTTTTCTTTACAAGAAGGTCAATTGCAAGTTTATTCCAACATCTGGATTCTGGAACATGTACCTGGGCGAACTGGATTCCTTGGCCGGCCATGCAGGCCCAGCCCACGGATACTGAACGTCTAGATTAATACAACTGGGACAGCAGAAACCAATGTCCAATGTCATGCATGTTCGTGTTTCTTGCCCGTGTTGCAACGACGTTTCTGAACTCTGACCGCGGCTTTTGAGGAAGCAGCCTGGAAGGTCGGTGGCGCCTTGCGGTTGGAATTGGATGGCAGTTGCGTGCAGAAGACAGAGACGAACGCGAACTGGAAGGGTCCGCTTGGTTTGGTCCCCGGGTCAAGAAAGAAACTGCGGCTCCGGTTGGTGGGACGCGCCGGCGTTTCTCGGCAGCGGCAGCGGCAGCGGAGCAGAGCACCATGGGTTTAGAAGTCTCGTCTCCTCGTTTTCCAGGCGTGATGAGATCTTCGCTTTCATTTGGGTCAAAGTATCACGAGAATTTCTGATACATGGTTACGCTTATCGCCGTACATCTGGGGATACAGGAGCTGGGTGGGTGGGTGGCTCTTGACATTGTGGCTCCAGCAAAAAGTATTACAAAGGTGATGTGGTTTCTCTCACCTCTATCGTCTTCTTTTCTTTTTTTTTTTTTCTATTATTGACGCCAAATTAAATCACACATAAGTAAAACCTAGCCCTCGTTTATATTGAAAGTTTTTTCAATTCGAAGTATTGTAGCACTTTCGTTTTATTTGGTAATTATTATCCAATCATGGACTAATTAGACTTAAAAGATTTGTCTCGTGATTTACAAACAAATTGTATAATTAGTTATTTTTTACTTACATTTAATACTCCATACATGCGACTAAAAATTGATGTGACGAAGAGAGAGTGAAAAATCTGGAATTTGGAGGGAAAGAGAAAAAGGACCTAGTATATCTGAGGTTGGATAAACCTATCACACTCACCAATTAGCTTCAAAAGATCGGAGAAACCCATCCACATATATAGATCGATGCGGCTGATTTAAAGTCTAACCTTCACCGTTACAACTCGAGAACACCTCATGTGAAAGACGTCTTGGAGGTGCACACTGATATTATCCATCAGCAAGGCCACATAGAATACCATGAAATCTCATCAAAGGATGCGTCGAACAGCAGGAGATTAGAAAAAATAGGATAAAAGGTATAATAATAGATGTAAAAGATTGATCAGATGTTGGATCTCGTAGTTAGCGATGGTCCTCTAATATATGTAGATGGATAGTTTTATCCTAATAGAAAACATATTCTAAACGCATTTTATATGTTGCTCACGTCAAAACAGGCTTGAGTAGGCTGATCGGACGATCTGAAGAAAAAACAGCCTGGTTTAAGAAACCGGTTAGACCAGTTTTGGAAGACTGAGTGAGTCTAAAAACCGTATTTTCGTCATTTCACCTCCAATAAGCGATAATCCAGTAGTTTTTTTATCGCCTTTATACCAGAAACGTGGTCGTGAAGTGGTGTAGGGTGGTTTTCATGCCTTGGCCACTTTTTGCCGTCAACACCTATCTCACTCACGTGGGGATTGAGTGTTCACCCTCTAAAAATGTCATTTGCCGAGTCACATATATTACAGCTATTCTTCTTATTATTTGAAAAGAAAGGGAGTGCATTAATCGTCCCTCCGCATGGAGCTTGTTGTCACTTGTCCTGCCCAAGTGACGAAAATACAAGGCATTCTACGGCTCGTCAAGCACAATTCTAAAGTTAATTGTGTGGTGCTGGGACACGGCCAAAACATTTCAAAAGGGCATCACTGAGCTTTCAATGCCACTGTGACACATATACATGTTTCTCTGGAACATGAGAAATAGAAAAAATTTTCCGACCAAGAAACCTCTCATGGTCGAGATGGCAGTAGAATGAAGACATTTTGTAGCGAATTGAAGGAGACTTTCTTGTTTTTTCTCTATTGACAATTTTGGTTGTACTCGTTTTCCTGCTCAATCTATTTCCAAAATTCCTTCTGTCACCTTCGAATAAGTGCTGCCCTTTTTATGTTTACATGGTGGTCATATAATTCATTTTGATTTAGACATTGATATAATTAATGCATCTAAGTTTTCGTAAATCAAATTTTCTAATTTTGATCATCAATATATCTATGGGTCTATTCAGATGTAGATATATTTGAGGTGCTAAAATTGAATTGAGTTTAATACCAAATCAGCCTTAGTATTTGAATTGGACACAACATAAATTCTGTTATCTGGATGTACAAAAATGTTGGAATGTTAGCGAGGGGCGCTGGACATGAGGAAGTCATCCAGGAGTGTCAGGGCTGAGGAAGAGGGTTGGTGGTTGAGGAAGCTAACGGAGCATCGGGACACTCCATCCAGGAGCGTGAAGGCGGAGGTGGTCGGCCGTTGAATGTTGAACAATACAGAGGAGGATGGCTTGGTATTGAAAATGAGAGGTTGCAAGTATAGTGAATACCGTTTGGTATTGGGACCCAATTCGTATTCCAAATTCTAAACCATCCAAACAACTGCAGTTGGAGCTAGTCAATACTAATTTCAAATTTTGAGACTGAATATCTGAGTTCAAACAGGACATAAATATATTGACGTAGCCAACCTTGTTTATATTGTGAATCTTTATGCTTTTAATATTGGCTCAGTGGATCCAATTACAAGATGGAAAACATCATTGACGTTTGTGTGTGTTCCAATAAGCAACCATTAACCTAGAACCACAACAGGCAAGCTTCGCTTCCTCAGCTATGAGAACAGAACACATACAGCTCATTTAATTACATAGACCAATAGCAAAATCCAAGCAATGGTGTTTGTTGTTAGCAGGGAAACCTCCATAGGAATACATGTGTACAAACAAGAAATCTGTAGTGTCAGCCTCCAATAATATACTACGTCTCCCAGTGGAACAGTTTTACAAGGACTTTGCATTGTCATTTGCGACGGCGGCGTGTAGCCGCAATCATCAAATGGAACCAATCAAAATGATCATGTCACAAAAACAAATATTCGTGAAAAGCATCGCTTTCAAAACAATATATTAAATTCTCACAGAAGTAATATACTTTTTGACACAATTACAAGTGGGTGATAGAACGACACATTTAGCAAACAATTTAGGGTGTATAGAATTATAAAGAAAAAACTAATTCGGTGAGTTCTAGCCACAGTGCAGTATTTCTAGTACGTAGCAGAAGCACAGATTGGTTCTACGAGATGAATGGTATTTAATGTTCACTATGAGCTAAAGTAACTAGTGATATATAGCACATCAAGTGTATTTTCTCCGTATCTGGATAACTATATCTTTTTTTTTGTGCTATAGGTTTGATTATATTTATAGAAAATACATACAACATTTGTTTCTCGAACTAAATTTACTATAAAAATAGATTCAATGATCTATATAATAATCTTAATAGTATACTAATAATATAATATTTTCTAATATAAATTAGTCAAGGTTGTTTTTTGAAAAGCAATAATAACAGCTATTTAGGAACGGAAGGAGTACAGTAATAAAAAGAACATGCAAGATTCTACTATCGAAGATTCTAACTCTGCGACCTTCATTTTAAAGAAGAAGAAGAAGAAGACGACAGTGCAACATAGGCGGTAGAGAACATTTAATAGCCAACTAAATGATTCTTCTTGGTCTCGTCAAAGAGGCGCTAAAAAATGTAGACATGAGAAGACCTCTCGACACTTATGTCTATGTGCTGGTGCTTCTTGGTGTCTACGCTACCTTACTTTATTAAGCACTTGTTCCTTTTTAAAATTGGATAAAATTTGAACACACACGACCTACACTTTACACTCACATCACAGCACACACATATGTGTCTGTACACACGTAAAGAAGAGATTAAAAGACTCCTAGAAATAAATAGTAACACCAAATATGCATGTACGCATATATTTTATTTTTTCTGAAAAATATCTAGAAAAATATACAACATCCGCATGGGTAGCGATCCACTAGACTACCTCTAGTAGACCACGAACCCTTTCGCATTATTAAGCATTTGTTCCTTCAGAAACAAATTCACTATTGCTTCGTTTGGTTAGGAATTTCCCAAGTTCAAAAAAAAAAAAAAAAAAAAAAAGAAAGATGTTTGTAACATAAAACATAGCTGTGAACGGTATGCGTAGTTTTTTATGCTGATTAGTACTTCAGGTAACTACAGTTAATTAAAATATTATGAAATGGGATGATTTATAGCTAGCATTTAATTAGTGGGCATAGATTAATGAAAGTCCATGTTTTCCCTTTTGACAGCTTATAAAAACAATCAAACAAATGGTTGGCTACGCCTAGTTTTGCATTGACAACTAAAGGATCGACGGATCCGCTCGACAAATTTGAAGTACATGTACCTTTGTATCAGAATAGCCATGCTTCTTAATTGTCTATATGAAAGGGACAAATGTTTATAGTGGAATACATCCAAAAACTAAACAAAGCATCTGTATATTCTCATTCTTAGTGGAAGTATGTACGGCATAGGCACTCCAGCAAACTTGGCGGTCCTTGTTTTCTTCTCCGTTGGTTTTGTTTGAAGAAAACAACTAGTACATCGTTCACACACGTTCAAGGTATCAAGGCAAGAAGATCCTTATTCGAGTCAAAAGACATGTTCTGCGTCACTCTCTCTTCCCTCTCTCTCTCCTGCGTGCAAAGTCCACCCAAGGTATTGGTAAACATGCAAAATCATCCTCTCAATTAGCATACAAAAGCTATAGTATATCTTATTCTCCCTTTGTAAATTTATGTCATTTTAGCGTTTCTAGATTCATAGTTTTATTAGAGTGAAGTTCATTGGTGGTTCTTAAACTTATTTGTTTGTATCATCTCGGTCCCTAAACTCATAAATTATATATTTATTTAGGGTCTTTGAACTTGTTCGGCTATGTCATTTGGCTCAGTTCCTAAACATGCAAATTCAACATTTGGATCCTCAAACTTGTTCAGTTGTGTTATCTTAGTCTCTTTAAATATATAAATCGTCCATTTAAATCATCAATCTCTATTCGTGTCTCACAGCTAGTCTAAACAGGTCTAAACTCGTGCTTATACACTATATGACATATTGGCATGTGGGTCTCACTCATCCCTCTCTCATATGGGCTTCCTCTCCCCTATATCCTCGCTTACCCTAAGGCCTTGATTCATACAGCTGTGGTGGCTGTGTCATCTTAGGCCCTCACACTAGCCATGCTCCTAGCTGCTCAAACCCCCATAGGCGGCTAGCCCCCGACAGCACCGATCTTGGTTGCATCGTCCCCAGCCTTCGGCCAAGAAGAGAGAGTAGATAGGAGAAAGGAAGCTCACGGGAGAAAGAGAAGGGAGGGAGGAGGCAGATGAAGTCAACATGGGGGATATAGTTAGTAGCATGCTATATATATCAATATATAGATAGGACCGGCTCTAAAAAAAGGTGGGATGGTCCTATCCTAGATATATACTAAGTATGCTAGCATTTAGTCATTCATGTGTATATATGGGTCTCAAATTTTGGGTTTTCCGGGGACTCCTGAAAACTCAAGACCGGCCCTACATATGGGTACGGGTCTAGACCTAAAATATTAAAAACCAACTTCTTTTACAATATGAATTATTGGTATAAACATTTCTAGGACTTCTTTTACGAAGGACTAAAACAACTTCGATAACCTGCCTCAAGAATGTTTTGGTATTTAAAGAGCTAAAGAAGAATATACCACAAAAAACAAAGGACTTGGAAGAAGTATGGTCTATTCAATTTTTCGCCAACCCCCTTTCGGTCCCTCTCAAAAAAGTCTGGTCTATATAAGTTGACACTAGAAGGCTATTTCCACTATTGGAGTCATTGCACGACCGGCAGGCGGCAGCCTGTTTCTTTGGTTGCGGCGGCCAGCGGCTCGCTCTGCTTGCAGCCTCCAGGCTCCGACACTCCAGTGAATTAAGAATATTTAGATTAACTTCAAAATTGATGGCTGCGTGATTGACTAATGGGGCCCGTGGGTCACCCTCGCCGCATCTTCCGGTTGCTGAGCCCGCCAGCCGCCAGCCCGCCATTCTTCCTGATATGTCCACGTGATAAATCGCACCTAGACCCAGGGTCAACAAAGAGGGGGGGTTTTCGTGTGTTCTCTATAAACACAACGATATAAATAACTGGCCATGGGCCAAGGAAAGTCATTGTGGTATGTACTGTAACACTTTTTGGACATCGGAACCACTGGACATGCAAATTTAATTGCTATTCCCTTCTTTTTAAATTATATAAATTGTTTGGGCTCTTTTAATATATAATTTTTGTAATATATCTGAATATAATATATATCTAGTTGCATACGAAAAATTTTGTGTTTAGAAAAGCCAAAACGACGTATAATTTAGAATGAGATATGTGAAATGGTAGCTAAATATTATTTTCTTGTATCAGAATTATAAATGTATTTCAAAGTTTGACAAATTTTGATCGACAATTAGTCAAATTGTACAAAATTTAGGATATAAAACTTAAATCAAAATATTTGTATTCAAATGGCTCTAAGATGATGATGATTGTGAAGCGAAAGGTATTGTAAGAGAAACTAATAATTAAGATCTAGTTTATATGATTTCTTTTCTAATCAGAATATGCTTAACATGCAGCGATAGAGAGTAAATGTTCTTGTCAAATGCAATTATACTTGTTCTCCCCAAATTTAAATTGTAGAGTGTGATCTGTCCACATTGAAATAATGGTCACCCTAAAGATTTAAGAGTGTTTTTATATTTATTTTTTATTTTTTATTAGATGTACTCCTTATATAGGATTCATGTAATGCCACGGTTGACATTAAATCATTGATGAACAAATGGTCCATTTGTCTAATTTTCAAAATTATTTCACAAAGAATATGAAGTGTTCGATAATTTATCTAATTTTCCAACCAATGATGTGAATGGCCCTAAAATACCTTCTCGTATAAAGATAAACAGATAATAAATTAGTTAGGAAATACCATTAGTACGATTAAGGTGACGCCACAATGGTTAGCTACGTAGAAGCATTTATCGAATCTACCAAATCATTTCACAAAGAAGTTTGAAACGTCCAGTTTTTTCTTTTATATATATAAAATAAATAAAGAACAAAACAACGGGAGAAGACGACGTGAGCTGAGAATCCGAGGGCCGAACCCACGCGCTGTCCAACTCCGATACCGAAGACGCCGATTCCTCCTCTGTTTTGTCCTGCTCCTGCCCCTGCCTCGCCCGGCTATATAAACCCTGCACCCGATTTCCCGCCTTCTCACAGCAATCCCAACAAGTCTCATCACGAGGACAAGAATTAGCAGCAGCACTCGTCGCTAGCTCTGCCCATCAATTCCGGCGAATTCAATCGCCTCCGCCAATCGATCGGTCAGTCGGTCTACCGATCAACAGTCCCGAGCTTGCTTGCTTGCTTGACTGCGATCGATGGAGACCGCCACCGTCGTCGTCGCGCCGGCTCCGGTGGCCATCACCCAGCCACCGCAGCACAAGCTTATGGAATTGAATTCTTCCTTTCCCGCCGTGGCGAAACCGGCGCCGGCGAAGAAGGCAAAGCCGGCCAAGAAGAAGCTCGCCGGCGGCTGTGGCGGCTACGTCCTGAGGACGTCCCGCATCTCACCGACTACCTCCCCGAACTTAAGGTAAGTCCGAAATTCATTTTTCTTGATAAAAGAGAGAAAAACAAAGATTTCTTTGGTTAATCAGATGGGATCGCTTTTGCTCATGTTCTTGATTCTTGTTCGTATGCAGAGCTACCCGAATCCCCTGCAAGATCACCCTGCCTACTCTGTTGTCAAGTAAGCAATCCGAACGAATTCTTGTTCCACCGTCTTCGATTTCTTGTTGCTTAATTGAATTGAATAGAAAATTAAAAAAACATCCGGTTTGCTGACTGAATTGCGTTGCTCCGACCGACCGCGCATGCAGGCAGTACTTCGTGAACCCGGACGACACGGTGGCGAAGAAGATCGTGGTGCACAAGAGCAGCGCGCGCGGGACGCACTTCCGGCGCGCCGGCCCGCGGCAGCGCGTCTACTTCCAGCCCGACGAGGTGACGGCGGCGATCGTGACCTGCGGCGGGCTGTGCCCGGGCCTCAACACGGTCATCCGCGAGCTGGTGTGCGGCCTCCACGACATGTACGGCGTGACCCGCATCTACGGCATCGAGGGCGGGTACAAGGGGTTCTACGCGCGCAACACGGTGGAGCTGACGCCCCGGTCCGTGAACGACATCCACAAACGCGGCGGCACGGTGCTGGGCACCTCCCGCGGCGGCCAGGACACGGCCAAGATCGTGGACAGCATCCAGGACCGCGGCGTGAACCAGGTGTACATCATCGGCGGCGACGGCACGCAGAAGGGCGCCGCGACCATCCACGAGGAGATCCAGCGGCGCGGGCTCAAGTGCGCCGTGGTCGGCGTGCCCAAGACCATCGACAACGACATCGCCGTCATCGACAAGTCGTTCGGCTTCGACACCGCCGTGGAGGAGGCGCAGCGCGCCATCAACGCGGCGCACGTCGAGGCCGAGAGCGCCGAGAACGGCATCGGGGTCGTCAAGCTCATGGGCCGGAACAGCGGCTTCATCGCCATGTACGCCACGCTCGCCAGCCGCGACGTCGACTGCTGCCTCATACCGGAGTCGCCCTTCTACCTCGAGGGCAAGGGCGGCCTGCTCGAGTTCGTGGAGAAGCGCCTCCGCGACAACGGCCACATGGTCATCGTCGTGGCCGAGGGCGCCGGCCAGGACCTCATCGCCAAGAGCATGAACTTCGCCGACACCCACGACGCGTCCGGCAACAAGGTGCTCCTCGACGTCGGTCTCTGGCTGTCTCACAAGATCAAGGAGCATTTCAAGAAGAAGCCCAGCTTCCCCATCACGCTCAAGTACATCGACCCGACGTACATGATCCGCGCCGTGCCGTCCAACGCCTCCGACAACGTCTACTGCACGCTGCTGGCGCACAGCGCCCTGCACGGCGCCATGGCCGGGTACACCGGCTTCACCGTCGCGCCGGTGAACGGCAGGCACGCCTACATCCCCTTCTACGTAAGCGCCCCCTCCAATCCAATCCAAGTAGCTCTTCATGTCACCATGAAATTTCTACGCGCTCATCTGTCTGCAGTGAACTGACTGACGTTGTATTGAATTGAATCTTGCAGAGGATCACCGAGAAGCAGAACAAGGTGGTGATCACAGACCGGATGTGGGCGCGGGTGCTGTGCTCCACGAACCAGCCGTGCTTCCTGACGCACGAGGACGTCGAGGGAGCGGGGGTGGACGATGAGGAGCCGCACATGCCACTCGTTGAGGGCGAGAACGCCTTGGTCAAGAACCCGTCCATGTGCAACGGCAATGGCCATCTCTGCAATGGCGCGGCCTGAAGACCCAGGGACAATTCACTCACATACATGTTTATGCAAATTGCAAAACTAAGGTCCAAATGTGGTTGTGATGGCTTTCTTTGTAGCTTCCTTTTGTTCATTCTTTGGTTATTAGTATACTATAATTATAATGTAATGTAACAAGTATTGGCAAGAGGAGAATAACATTTCTGCGCCGAATCTATCCAACAGCATTGCCTCAATATATCAGGTAGCTGTACAACCTACAACAACGTTGTCAGTGCACGACAGACCCTGTGTGCCAAGGCGTTCCCACAATTCCTTTTTACCTTACTTTTTTTTTTGTGCTATTTACCCGTCCAAAGAATTATTGGAAGAATAGTACGTACAATTCAAGGAGCGGGATTATCCTAGCCACCGGCCTGTTTCAGTAACGAAATGAAATAGTACTACTACTACTACTACCTCAATACATCATCCTAAAAAAAAACATCTCAGCGTCCAAAATTTATCTAGAAAGCTTGTATTTTAGCTCATTCACATTATTATTACAACGCAGACTAATTAGACTTAAAAATGGCAAGTAATCTATGAGTCCGAATGTGTTTCCTCAGTTATTACACTATGTTAGTAAATGTCACTTAAACAACAGTCAAGTTTTAAGGGAAATCCTATACTCCTATAAAGCTAACTTTCACTAAGGGATTCCCTTCAATCAAATTGCTCTATTCTTCAAAAGTGATGTCAGCTGACATCATTATCAAAGGAGTTACCCCCATTAAGCCTCTTTTATCTTCCACTAGTTATTTTTTAAATAGAAAAAAATCATAGCACCTAAACCAAGTATCGTAATTAAAATAATCCAATTGCACCATGGTGATCCTCCTCCTATAAAGCTAACTCTCACTAAGGGATTTCCTCCAATTAAATTGCTCTATTCTTCAAAAGTGATGTCAGCTAACATCATCAAAGGAGTTACCCCCACTAAGCTTCTTTTATCTTCCACTAGCTATTTTTTTAAATAGAAAAAAGTCATAGCACCTAAACTAAGTATCGTAATTAAAATAATCCAATTGCACCATGATGATCCTCGCAATACAAGACCCCACATGGATATATTTCGACAACTTTTTTTTGTAAAAATTTAAACTGTTTCTAAGCAAAAACCCGTTTATAAGTAAAAACTTAGCAAAACTCCATATCATATGCATTACATGTGGTCATCCAAAATATACATAATTTTATGAAGGAAAACTCCTAAAATTTTAGAAGGGAATAACCCTTAGGTATAGTAGGGTGGGGGTTTGGGTAGATGAGATTTAGATAATGCCCATATATATTTTCACTTGACGATCTGCAGTAATGCGTGGAGATTTCATCTAGTACTTTGGCAAGCAAGGGGACTGAGATGTTTCCCATCATTTCTAATTTGCTAGAACATCCTAGGACGTAAAAAAACATTAAGACAAAGAAAGTAACTATGAATGATGATTCTTGCTAGAACATCCTAGGACGTAAAAAAAACCTTAAGACAAATAAAGTAACTATGAATGATGATTCTGATCCGCAAAGGGACTAAGATGTTTCCCATCATTTCTAATTTTGGTCAAATTTGAAATGTTTAACTCTCTAATAATTTTAAATGATTTATAATTTAAAATGGAGTGAGTATATATTAAGGAAAAATAAAAGTCTATCACTATATTCTCATGTGGTGAAAGTCGCACGTATTGGAGGAAATTGAAATCCCCACAGTGGGAGTTGCTCGGCTTTGCCAAGTAGGCCTTTGTTACGATACGTCACAACACGAATAATTCCAACAATATAGACCACGAATATAACCGGCTAAGAGCAACTAGTATGGCTATTTCCACCGTAAAATCCGATTTGGAATTTTTGAAGAAAAACCGGCTCCAACAGCAATTCTATCCGACAATCTATTTTAGCTAACCATCCATCCCGTTCTTTTGGCTCGCTAGAGAAAGCCAGCCAGCTCGCTCGCCATCTGCCTTTCCATGCTGATTTTGGCGCGTGCGAGAAGTCACGTCGTCTCCCAACGTCAAGGTGCCCTTTCCCCGTTGCCCACCGCCTGGATTCCTTGCAAGCTCCTCTGAATGACTTTCTCTTCTAGCCGGCTACAGCTGATTTTGATCATCTGGGCATTATCCACGGTGTTGCATAGCCGCACTACCTGAAAAATGATTTGTAGGGGCCAAGCCAATTTTACTGTAGGGGCGGCTGGAGATATAACCGCCCCTACAGTAGTCTTGCCCATTGCTCCCATATCAACCGCCCCTACAAATAACTCAGTAGGGGCGGCTGGTATTATTAGCCGCCCCTACAAATGGGCTGATTTGTAGGGGCGGCTTGTGATCCAAATTTCCCTTATCGAGTGATTTTGTAGGGGCGGCCGAATCACCAAATGCCCCTACAAATGATGGCTGTATAAGTGGTCGTTCTAACCTTTTTTCCCCGAGCCACCGACTTCTCCACGCAAAAAGGTTGGGAAGCCTTTGGCTCATCCCAAAAATTGGTCTACTAAGGGAGGGAGGTTTTGGTCTCAAATCTTTAGGTGGCGAGCTTGTAGGAGGTGAGGAAACCCTATTCCAACCCATTAATTGAAGTTTGCTGGAAAATGAACTGTAGGGGCGGTTCTATATTGAACCGCCTCTACAGATATTGCAATAGGGGCAGTTGGTCTTTGCAGCCGCCCCTACAAATGGTATTTGTAAGGGCGGGGCCGGATCACCAGCCGCCCTTACAAATACCATTTGTAGGGGCGGCTGAAAACACCGGCCCGCCCTTACAAATTGTATTTGTAGGGGCGGTTTGGCCACCCCTCCCCCTCAAGAGGTTGATTTGTAAGAGCCCCTTGGGAGGGGGGCTGGGCTAGCCGCCCCTACAATGGTCCGGGGAGCCGCCCCTACAAATCATTTTTTGTAGTAGTGCCGGCTACCGCGGCAACCGGCTTTGGCTTTGGGTCGGCATATGTGCATGCGAGGACGTCCAGCGGGCGGTGACCACCATGCTGTTGCAAGCACTCCTAACATGTGCAGCTGCGAGAGGTCTTGGAGGATGGCGACACCGTGCACCCAGCATGTGAAACAACTCGTTCATTGCTTCCACTGTACCGCACCACCTCTGGCATTGCGTTCTCTGTGATCTCCACTCCCGAACCAGTATGAGGACCAGTGTACGACGCCGGTGATTTGACATACAGGATGGCGCTGCGGAGGAGCCTGACTGGCTGCTCGTTCACTAGTACACAAAGTATTTGTGTTGACGGTAGGAATTTTTTTTTTCACTTGGGCGGTTTTAACTTAGAGACGCCTCAAAAATAGGCAAGCGGGCCCCGGCTTAAGAACCGCCCGGTGGAAAGGGCTAGCACCGGGCGGTTCCTTAAATAAACCGCCCGATGTAAATGGCCCCATTTTCACTGGGGTTGACTTAAGGAACCGCCGGTGATAATGAACATTTTCAATCGGCGGTTTCCTTATGTAAACCGCCAAAGTGAAAATGAGCATCATTTTTCACAAAGGCGGTTTCCTTATGTCAACCGCCTCTGTGGTGATCTTCTCCTATATATACCCCCCTTCTTCCTCCCCACCACAGTCCAACAGAACTGCAGCTCGAAAAGTTCTTCCATGGAGAAGCTTTGGAGGTCCGTATTTCACTAAATACAAGGGGAGAGGTTTTGCTCTTGATTTCTTCGGAGGAGGTGACTAAAAAGGTTAGTTTATGTGTTTCTTGCCTCATTTTTCTCCATTCTTGCTCAATCCCACCCAATTTTGAGATCTAGGGTTTCACCCCATGTGAGAGAGAGAAGAGTAGCTAGGTTTTTTGTTTTTTTTCTCAATAATTCTAGTCACTATTTTTCTAGGGTTCCCTTTATTTTAATAATTAGTTATGTGAAGTTTAATTAGCTATTAGTGATATTTTTTGTGGTGATCCTTTAATTATGGTTTCATTAAAATTTAGTTTCTTATTTAATTATTAGTTTATGTGTTATATTGATGCTTGTAATTAGTTTTTGTTTAATTATGTAGTTATATTATGTTTAATATAATTTATAGTTTTGTTTTTTTAAATCTAGTAGTGGTGAGGCTTTGATTAGGGTTTTATTATATAGTCTTCCTTTAGTTTGTATGGTTCCATCTAATAAATTAATTTTTTAAATTATTATGTTTAGTTCATGTAGTTATGTTTACTCTTATTTAATTATTAGTTTATGTGTATATTGATGCTTGAAATGATGGTTTCATTTACTATGTTTAGTTTATTTAGTTGTGTTTAGTTTTATTTAAGTACTAGTTTATTTGCCATATTGATGTTTGAAAATTAGTTTCTCTTTAATTGTTAAGTTTTGTTTTGTTAAATTAAGCAAAGGGTTACACTTTGATTAGGGTTTCATTATGTAGTCCTTCTTATTTTTTAGGATTTCATATAATAAAATGATGCTTTAATTTACTATGTTTAGTTCATTTAGTTCATATTGATGTTCATTTAGTGGTTAGTCTTCTTTTTATTTGTCATATTGATGTTTAATTATTAAGCTTTGTCTTGTTAAATTATTTACTATTGCTTTATATATTTTTTAAGAGGCGAATTTTTTTTAACTAGTTGTTTTAACTGTATGTGATTTAGCCCGCACATGTGTTATTTAAGAAATATATAAGGGAGGAGTTATTTTCATCTATAATCCATTGAAGGCGTTTGCTGATCATCGTAAGGTTTGTTAATAATTATCACGAATATTAATATCTTCTTTTTAGTGATTACATTATTTAAATCATTAAACTCTATAACAGTAACAATGGATAGAGCATTCGGATGTATAACTTAGACGAGTAGATCCATCCTACGTACTTGAGGTCCGTAGGTTTATCGATGCCGTCAAAAATCATGCTTTCGAGAACACGACGAACGCACATATATGTTGTCCTTGCGCCGATTGCGTAAATCTTGTTGTTTTTGAAGACACAAGTGCAATCATGGCTCATCCGGTCTCGCCGAGGATTTGTGAATGATTACTTGATTTGGACAAAGCATGGAGAGGGTAGCTCGCAACGTATATAGTCAAGACCCCGTGAATCTAGGTGGCAATGGTCCGTATATGCTTGTTGACGATGTATGCCGGTTCGGACACGAGATGTAACACCATTGTCCCCAAGAGAGCGAACATGTTGTGCCCGATGTTCATGATGATGCAAATGTTGGAGGAACCGATGCCAACCGGAATCGTGGAGGATGAAGACGCAGAATTGATGGCTGCACTATTGCGTCGTCATACGGATCCATCAATGTTTTTCATGAAAGGGATGGAGGCCTTAGAGCAAAAAGCAGCAGAGCCCTTTGTACGATGAGAGTAAGGGTTGCACCAAAGAGTTCACGACACTACGGTCCGTGCTTAAGTTGTTGATGTTGAAGGCTAGGTACGGATGGTCCGATGCCGCCTTCGATGCATTATTGAGTACTCTTAGAGATATGCTTCCAAAGGAGAACAAAGTCCCCGCTAACACTTACTATGCAAAGAAGCTAATCGATCCGCTTACTATGGGTGTCCGTAAAATCCACGCATGCGAAAACCACTTGTATCTTATATCGAGGTGATTACAAAGACTTGGACAAATGTCCAAATTGTAGTGCAAGTCGGTACAAGACAAAAAAAAAGACTATCTACAAGAGGAGAATGCAACTTCGTTTCCAAAGGGAAGAAGAGAAAGAAGACCCAACAGAGTTCAAAACTCTCCAACAAAGAAAATGAAGAAGAAGACTATTATGCCCGTAGAAAGGTTCCAAATTTTGGTGATGTGGTATCTTCCTGTAGTTGATCGTCTGCGGTGTTTGTTTGCAAACCCCGATGATGCGAGCTTATGACTGGCATGCTTCGAGAAGCACAAAGTAGACGGAAAGCTTCGACATCCTCGCCGATGGGAAGCAATGGCAAAAATTCAATGCCGACCACCCGCACTTTGCTAAGGAGACAAGAAATATTCGGTTCGCACTATGTACTTGACGGAATGAATCCCTTCGCCGAAAGGAGCAAAGACGCATAGCACATGGCCGGTGCTCCTCACTATCTACAACCTCCCTCCACACTTGTTGCGTAAGCGTAAATACCTTTTGCTAACCATTCTTATTTCTCGGACCTACACAACCCGGTGTTGATATCGATGTATTCTTGGAGCCATTAATGGAGGAAATGAGAATATTGTGGGATACAGGAGTCACCATGTTGGACGAATACAGAAAGAGTCATTCACACTAAGAGCAATTATTTTTGTTACGATCAACGATTACCCAGCTCTCTTTGTATTGTCGACAATTCAAGGGTAAGGTCGGTTGTGTAGTATGCTTGGATGAAACCTTTTACGTGTCCCTCGGTGCCTCCAACAAGATAGTATACATGAGACATAGGCGTTTCTTGTCGAAAGGACACAGTACCGCTTGCGAAAGATGGATAGATACTTTGACAATCACGACGAAACAAGGTCCACCGCTCCATCGGGTAATAGTAAAGGTCAAAGAGTGTACGAGATAGTTAAGAACATCAAGTTTGTATTTGGCAAGAAGACAAAAGATAGAAAAGTAAGAAAAATGTGAAGCCAACTCCTGGGGCTACATTCAAGAAGATGTCAATTTTCTTCAAATATTTGCCCTATTGGAAAGAGTTTGATATACGGCACGCGGTCGATGGTATGCACATCCGAAAGAATGTGTTTGAAAGCATAATTGGTACCTTGCTAGACATCAAGGGTAAGACAAAGGAAGGATTGAGTTCACGTCGGACCTGGTCAATTTGAAGATAAAACCAGAACTTCATCCCGTGTTGCTAGATAATGGAAAGTACCACCTCCCTCGCAGCAAGCTACAACCCGACTACGATGATGAGAAACATGCGATGTGTGTTTGGTTGAAGAAATTGAAAGTTCCAAATGGATTTTGCTCTAACATTAAGAGCATTGTGTCAATGAAGGATCTTACACTCACCAACTACAACTCGCATGATTGCCATGTGATGTTGACAACCTTTCTCCCTATTGCCATCGAGCTATTAGCCCGGTGTTCTTAAAGATGGCAATCACACGGTTATGCTACTTTTTTAACGAGATATCACGTAAGGTAATTGACCGAGAGCAGTTGAGTCTCTTCAGAATTCGCAGCTTGAGACAGTTGTCACGCCTTGAGATGTGTTTCCCACCATCTTTCTTTGATATAATAGTACACCTTGTCGTGCATTTGGTGCCACAAATACAGGCATTGGGTCCCATGTACTTGCATGAGATGTGGACATATGAACGTTTTATGTCAATACTCAATGGTTATGTATCCACTGTGCTCGTCCCGAGGCATCCATGATAGAGGGATACACTACCGAAGAGGCCATTGATTCCGGAGGTCCATTCTGTAATAATTTCCTAAGAGACCAGATTGCAATAGGTTTGCCTCCGTCCCCGACATGAGGGTAGACTGCATGGGTGTGGGAGGATGGGCCGAAAATCATTCATCCCATTAGACTATAATGTAGTCCTCGAGGCGCATCATAGCATCATGCATCGCCTCGATAATGGAGCCTCTCGATCGACAACACATAGAAGAGCTAAGCGATCATAACCCCTGGGCAAACAGAGGATTGGCTATCAAAGGAACACAAGCGTCGATTCACTTCATGGCTAATGGAGCGTAAGATTCCAAATGGAGAAACAATTGAGCAACAAACAATCAAGAGGTTGGCAAATGGACCATCTAGGCAGTCACATCATGGCGCACCCTATGACATTAGTGGCTTCACGTTTTGTACCACTTCTAGAGACAAAAGAGCATGGCGCAAAAACAAGGTGTTCGTTCGAGGCCATAGATGATTCAAATGAAAACGCTACATACTATGGCTTCATTGAGGAGATATGGGAACTAGACTATGATTCATTTAAGACGCCCGTGTTTCGATGCCAATGGGTTGATGACAAACATGTTACAAAGGACAACTATGGCCTCGAGTTCTTGATATAAGTAAAGTAGGCTACAAAGATGATCCCCGGATCCTTGCTATCCGTCTTTGCATGTGTCTTTTATGCCGAATGCATCCTTTCTAAGGAAGAGAAGAAAAGTAACGACAAGACCACAAGCATGTAGTTCTTCCCCGAAAGCAACAAGGTTTAGGAGTTGATGGTGTAATTGACCTAGATGGCTTCAACCATTTCGGGCACATGTCTCTCTTTGAAGATCATCCTTTGAAGATAAAGAATATTGAGCGTACCATCCCAAAAAATTCATTGCCATGGGTGCGCCACGATAGGGGAAGGCGTAATGCGAGTCGGCTAGCTAGATTTTATATTAGTTACATATCAGTCAATGTCATGTGTAACAATTTATCGCTTGTAATTTGTACTCATTAATTAGTCTATCTTGATATTGCTCTTTAACTTATTTAAGTCTTTTTCTTTCTACTACTTCAAGTCCTTTTCTTTCTAATTTTTTTAGTCTTTTTTATTGTACTTCTATAAGTCCTTTTCTTTCTAGTTGTTTAAGTCCTTTTCTTTCTACTTCTTTAAGTCCTTTTCGTTCTACTCTCTTGATATTTACCTTACATAAAAGAAATAACCTAAAAGAATTAACCTACAAGAAATAGCCTACAAATAACCTACAAGAAATACCATAAAACAAATAATCTAATACAACTACAAGAAATAATCTAAAAGTAATATATAAAAAAATATTAAACCTACAAACAAATATACTACAAATTAACCTAAAAGAAATATAATAAAACAATTAACCTACAACAAAAAACATTAAAGAAATATACTACAAGAAATAACCTAAAAGAAATAATTATTTAAGGTCTACAAACAAGTAACCAACAAACAAATAAATATAAGAAATAAAATAAAAAAAAAACCAGAATAAATAAGTATAAGAAATAACCATAAAATAAATAGTCTAAAAAAATAACCTAAAGAATTAACCTAAAAGAAATAAGATAAGTTAAACTTAATGCCATACAGAAAGAAATAGTGGGAAAAAAAATATTTCCACAAGGCGGTGGACCTAGCCAACCGCCGGTGGAAATACATTTCCACCGGGCGGTTCACTAGGGCGACCGCCTTGTGGAAATCCATTTTACACAAAGGTTTGTCTTAGACAACCGCCAAGTGTAATGTTTTCCTGGGCGGTTGTCTAGGACAAACCGTCTGTACAAATGCCTCCCCCTATTTAAACCGCCCACCAGACTTGAAATTTTCACAAGTCTGGTGGGCGCGATTCTTCTTCTCAGACGCCGTCGCTGCCCGATTCCAGCCGGCGCCGGCGAACCACCCTCCCTCTTTCTCCACCGCGCCGGGCGAGGTCCGCACCCTTTCCCCCTGCGGCGCTGCTGGAATCTGAGGCGCCCCCGCCACGCCGAGCTCCACCCGCCACCGAGGTTCAGCCAGCCACCGCGAAGCTCCGCCCGCTGGAATCCAGCGCTGACTCCGGCCGCCACCGAGCACCACCACTCCGCCCCGCCTCCTCGCGCCGTTTACCCGAAGCGCCACCGAAGCCCGCCCCTCCACGCGCCGTCTACCCGAAGCGCCGCCACCGAAGCTCCCCCCCACGCCTCACTGCGCCGTCCGCCGCCGTCGCCGCCCGTCGAGCAAGGTGAGAGAGGAGATGTGTCGCCCCTTCGCCTGTGTTGGTCTACGACGGCGGCGGCGGCCCGGCGGCGGCGGCGGCGGCGGCGGCCTCGGACGGTGGCGGCGGCGCAGCCGCCGCCCGCAGCGGGAGGGCCGAGCGCCCTAGCAAATGCCAAATGGGCCATTGTTGGGCCCAAAGGCCCAACAAAGGCCTTTTTATTTTTCGTACATAAAAATATCCAAAATAATAACAAATGTTAATAATAATCAAAAATAAATTGCTATAAATTATTTTTGTAGCATAAACAAATGTGTAATATTATTTTGAGATAATGTGCAATACTCTTGTGTGTAATATTATTTTGAGATAATGTGCAATATTCTTGTGTGTAATAATCAAACATAAATTGCTATAAATTACTAAGTAAATGTGTACATAAACAAATAATATGCAATATTCTTGTGTGTAATATTATTTTGAGATATTAATATTATAAAATTTAGCAAATGTTTATATAAAAATTAATTGCAATACAATATGGAATATTAATCCAAATATTATTCTTTTGTAAATGTTTAAACAAAGAAATGGAATATTATTCTTAGCATTTTCAAAGATCTTATGCAAATTATATCCTCGCTCATGGTAGCTTGTAAATTATATCCTCGCTCATGATTGCTTAACCCTAATATCCTCACTCTTGTGTTCTATTAATTGACAGTCACCGTCACACTCCCAAAATCATCGTGCCACCATCTTGTCATCGCTCCCCACCGCCCTAGACTCAGTGACTCCTCCACGTTTTATCACACAGGTACATATCTCCTAAAGACTTAGTGTTCGTGACTTGTAGTTAGTAACTTAAACACTCTGTGTTATTGACTTAGTGACTTAGTGTTATTTAATGACCTAGTGACAAGCATGTTAATGGCCTAGTGCTTATAACTTATTGGTAATTTAATGACCTAGTGTTAGTGACTTAGTGTTAGTGACCTAGTGTTAGTGACTTAGTGTTATTTCTTAGTGTTAGGTCTTAATGACTTAGTGTTAGGTCTTAGTGACTTAGTGTTAGGTCTTAATGACTTAGTGTTATTTCGTAATGAGTTAGTGTCATATACATACATCAGCTTAAGTATCGGTTTATATAAATGCATAACAACTCGGTTTCGATCGTGCGCAGCGACCACTTTGGATATGCTTCTTTATTTATCCTAGGGACGGAAGGGTGCTGGTCTTTGACTCCGCCGACTACCCACCTCAAAGATATGCGAAATTTCAAAGCATCCTAGAACGGTAAGTCGATAAAATATAGCATGCATCTTTTAATCGATGAGAGTTTAAGATTACTGCTAACCGATTCTTTTTGAGATCATAGATGTTGGAGATTCTATAAACTAAGAGGTGGAGTGTTTGACCAGTCCATGGCGGGGAGGAAATAAGATTTTTTTTCACAAATGGCCGGGCACGTAGAGTTATGAATCAATATCATGCATGTTACATATATAAGATATTATTACAAGTAAATAACTCTATGCAATTTATATAGTGCCACAAGCAACCAATCGGTTCCCTGCACCGTGGATTCTACACGTGCGAAGTTCATGAGAACGGCCGGACGGTACATCATCAGAACCTGATAAGGTACCACTAATAGTGACGTTTGTATTTATATCGTTAACAATGCAAAATTACTTAGACACATGGAAATATATATATAATGCTTACAAACTTCTTTTTCGGTGTATCAAGAAGCGGAGTCCTAAACCTTCGACGACAACACTGCATGACGGAATAATTGAGGATCTCTGCTCATTTATCATGAGAGAAATTATTCCCTCTGAGGGAGGAAAAATATTTTCACCCGGAAAGCCCCTTAGCGAGGCCAGAGTTCGAGCGCTAAGGGACATTAGCGCTCTGAAATTAAGTCGAAATGATTATTAGATTTCTCACCAATAAAAATTTTATTATCATATGGTGGCCACAAAACAATTTTGATGTAAACAATATATGATGTAATTAAATTGTTCATGATGTATATATGTATATAAGTATTGTATAGTATAATTACTTTTTGTTGATGTATCACATAATTAAATAGCCCGTCGTATTGATTGTAGTACGAGAGAAAAAGATGAGGGGGGAGAGGAGGGAGGGAGGAAGGGAAAGAGGAGGACAGAGAGGAGGGAGAGAGAGAGAGACAGGAGAGGGCGCCAATTCAAATCAAAAAAATGAAAATTCAAATGAATGTTGGCGGGAAAAACATTACCACCGGGCGGTTCACCTAGTGAAACCGCCCGGTGAAAACAAATTTACACCGGCGGTTCCTTATGTGAACCGCCCGGTGGTAATGGCATTTTCACCGGCGGTTGCTTATGTCAACCGCCGGTGGAAATGCATTTCCACAGGCGGTTTTCAAGCAACCGCCCGGTGAAAATGCGACATTTTCATCGGCCTCTTGCACGAAGCGGCGGGCCAAAACGCCAGTGGCGAGGCCTCTAGAACCGCCTGTACAAATACTTTGTGTACTAGTGGTTGGAAGCTCAGAGCTCATGCTACCTATTTGAAGAAATGTGCAACCGGTGGAGCCTCCTGCTCTAACGATTTGCATATGACGACGTAATGGGTCCTAGTGGTGATGTGGCAGTTTTAAACATGGAGAAAGCAATTTTAACGGTCTCTTGGACAAGTCCGGTTTTTTAGAATTTTTCTAGACTTGTGGTTTAGTGGTAGTACTGTCCAGTGGGACGCTACCTAGTAGGGATCAAATTCTGGTGCTCGCATATTTTTCTAGGATTTTTTCGGGATTTATCGGTGTTACGCTTTAAGTGGTAAGCGATGTTACCGTCAACGACGAGGCGCCATTGGTGATTTTAGGAATCTCTAGTACTGTGTAATTCTCAAAAAAAATAGCTAAACTAAAGAATTTGGAAAATATTTTTAGCTAATTTCGAGATGCTCTAAATATGATTCTTTCCAAGTTTCCATAAAGAAAACTCAAGGGCTAATCTTAGGGGAATCATGATATGTTATGCAGATGGCACAATACACATTCACATCATATAAAGCCCTTTATTTCATTATATTGCCAAGCGGGGTTACATAAAGCTAGTCATTTTGCAGCTTATTGAACAGCATAACCTGCACAGTTGGTCCCTGAAGCCAAGGCGTTCCCACACACTGTTGTTACCCTAGCCCATTTCCATAGCTCAATTTTTGCCAAGTCCTGGGCAGTAAAGGCCTGACAAATCTGTACGACGTTTGCACTTCGTACTTTCTGGCAGCAGACACTGGAATATTTGGGGTATGATGAACCGATATTTTTATAGATGTAATACCTGCAGTATTGCATGATGTCGTCTTTCAAGTCCAACACCTGGTACGCGCTGGAGTTAGAGGAGACTATCGCAAAGACGATGAGAATGCACATGCACGCTCCTGTGGCTCTAGCACTACCCATCTTTGTTTCTATGTTTTGATCGATATGCTGTGGAGATGTCTTATGCACTCTATGGTCCTATATATATGTATACCATGGCAGTGCAGTGCAGACCTTTTTGGTTGGAATCAGTATCTATTTGTTTTTATTTAGTATTATTATGGTATCTATGCTAGCAGCATTGTATCCTGATGTGAGATACATATTTGCACTAAAATATAATAATTAGGATAAATATTGTATGCTCATAAAAAAAGAAATATATCTAACCATTAATTTCAACCGTTTATGAAAAGATATAGGCCCATGGAATATTCCAATCTAGACGTATTTTTTTAGTAATATATACTCAATCCATTCATTTCAAATTATAAGACATTTTAGTATTCCTAAGAGCATCTTCAACAATTCATCATCTTAGATTGTCATTCTTAATTTTTTGGTAAAAACAGAAAAAACTTTCTCCAATAGTTCCCCATCCCAGGTTGCTATTTATCCAAAGTTGGGAAAAAGAGCCTCCGCGTGCACATCCGACTATATTAGAAGAGGTGGAAGGGTATAAAAATAATTTTGTTTCTGTCTCAGGGTTTCTGATGTAAGTTTTTATGAGGTGGGAGGGCATAAACATAATTTTGTTTCTGTCTCAGGGTTCCTGATGTAAATTTGATTTAGGTTTGGCAAGTGAATTATACCAAACTATTGGAGAGGGACTTTTTTCACTTGCCATATATTTTAGAGAGTTGCCAAATCATAAGATTTGCCAAGTGAATTTTGGCAAACTCTTGAAGATGCTCTAAATACATGAATTTTACTATACATCTAGACATAATATATATCTAGGTGTATAGTAAAAGTTATATATAACTCTTAAAAAGTCAAAACGTCTTATAACTTAGAACGGAGGGAGTACTATATAACTAGGATTATACTCCATCCCATGAATATAGGGTATAGTTCCTTCATATGAAAAATAATGATGTTTTAGGATTTAGTAAGAGAGATTAATGGATATGTAAAATATGGTATCCATGGTAGCTGCACTATATCCTAATGGGGATATCCTTGCATTTAATAGCAAATCTAGAATATAACAATTAGCTATTCTACACCTAGGGTGTAGAATAGCGCTATATATATATATATATATATATATATATATATATATATATATATATATATATATATATATATATATATATATATATATATATATATATATACGAGGTTTTTCTACTCCCTGGAGTAGTTACTCCCATCTTTAAAAAACTATTTTACGTATATGTTCATACTTATTTATCACTTTGAGTATGTTTATATACTTATACTAAGATACTTCAAATCTTTTTATGCGAAAAAAATTTCAAGGGAACATATACTTTTTAATATATTACGAAAATGCCACTGATCAGTAGTATATAAAATATATATATATATATATATATATATATATATATATATATATATATATATATATATATATATATATATATATATATATAGGACGAGGTTTTCCTACTCCCTGAGTAGTTACTCCCATCTTTAAAAAACTATTTTACGTATATGTTCATACTTATTTATCACTTTGAGTATGTTTATATACTTATACTAAGATACTTCAAATCTTTTTATGCGAAAAAAATTTCAAGGGAACATATACTTTTTAATATATTACGAAAATGCCACTGACTGTAGTATATAAAATAAGTATAACCACATACTCTATGTATGCATGCATACTTGGCATATATATTACCATAGATACTTTAGTATAATCATATACTTCGTGTACATACACTTCGTTCGGTCATATACACCTTAAATCTAGAGATATTAATATGGGAGTAACTACTCCCTAGGAGTAGGAAAGAATTTCCCTATATATATATATATATATATATATATATAATGCACCTGGGTGCATTTGCTATAGAGAATGCACCCACCCTGGTTGCAATTGGTTTTTGTCTAGTTGCAATTGTCTCAACTCTAGGTGTAACCGGATCGCGTCAGGTTGCAACTCACCCTCTCTCGCTCCCCCACACCCGCTCGTGTCCTGTGTGACGCACACCCTGTTGCAAACTGAAACGCAACGACGGTTGCAACCGCAACACACACCAAGTTGCAATTGGCGCTCAATTCGGACCAAGCGGATGCGCCGCAGCCCACTCCCTCACACTCGCTCTCCCGTCCCCATCGACACACATCCCGTTGCAACTAGAACGCAAAGACGGTTGCAACCACAACACACACCGAGTTGCAATTGGTGCTCGATTTAGACCAAGCGGATGCTCCCTCACACGCGCGACACATACCTTGTTGCAAACTGTAACATACCTTGTTGCAAACAGGATGATACAACCCCGCAACGAATGGTTGCAAACACAACACACACCGAAGTTGATTGACACATCCCTGTTGCATTTTAGCCTGCAATTATATATATATATATATATATATATATATATATATATATATATATATATATATATATATAACAATGGTTGCAAAAATAACATTCTCACCACTTTGAGTTACGATAATATATAATGATAATTTACAAGAATTATAGTAACTTACTAAGTGGTACTATAATCGTTATAGTAAATAGTCCCATGTGTTATAGTAACTTGACAAGTGGTTTACTATAATCGTTATGGTAAATAGTCATATATGTGTTATAGTAACTCAACTATCATAGCTATAGTAAATGCACCTTTCTTGTTTAGTATAGTAATTATCGTAACTCAAAGTGGCTATATATATATATATATATATATATATATATATATATATATATATATATATATATATATATATATTTTTTTCCATGCAAAGAATAGAGATACTATCTAATTATTTGTTGAATCACTTGTGAAAGATATAGGCCAATGGAATTTTCAAATCTAGCCAATTATTAGTAATAGACAATAGATAACTAGGGTATACTCTCTCCATCCCATAAATTACTAAATGATTTCAAATAAGAAAATGGCCAACTACAAAGTTCAAAATCTCTTTGAGTTTGATACTAGAACTTTTGTTTAGATTGTTTCTGCGTCGGAAGTCATTAAAAAACTTAAACAAAACCAGACCTAGATAATTTCAAATAAAAAAGTTATCAAATAAAAAGTGTGGACCCCTTTGAGTACTTTATTTTTATATAGAATTTGTCGCCATGAACTTTATTTGAATCTACTATGTCTACTTTAGAGGCATGCCAAATTGCCAACCGCCATTTTCTAGAGGTGGCTGAAAACCTAGCAGCATGTATAAATATCATTTTCAAAAGTGATTTGGTATGTTTCACAATCGCATCTACAAATAGAGGGCATTTCTAGATGCAATTGAGATTTTTAACCTTCTTTAACAATCAATATCTATAGACAAACGGACTTAGAAATTATCTTCAGAAGCGGTCCTTAACAAATTCGCCTCTACACTAAAAGGGAGACTGCTTCAAAATGGTTATGTACTGTAGTAGTAGGACCAGATAATATTTAATGGAGAAGAAATCTTATTCGAGTTCAAGCGCGACCAAGTTAAAAGCTGGCCTCACTATTGACTATTGAAGTTGCAATTAAATAATGGTTTGTTTAGCACGGTGGAGAGGTCACAGACTGCGGTTAAGCACTTGAGAGAGACTGGCTAGGGTGGGCGTAGGCGGCGATTTTAAGCATAGAGAGGAAAATCAAGAGTGAAAAAGGAGAGCAGGTTACTTCTCCCAACCCATAGGTTAAAAACACAAATCACCTAAGCTCTATTTGGCTTTTAGAAATTGAGTGTGTTTGAAAAGTAATCTAAAAATAAAATGACAAGCACTCTCTATACATTGGTTTAAATTTATGGGGTCCAAACATTTTTCACTTATTAGGATAAAACTTTTCTTTAGATTACTTACTAGGAGAAACTTAGGCTTCGGCTGCGGAGGCTTGGCTCCGGGCTCAGGCCCTTTAGGCTAAACAGCCCTCCCCTCCCCTCCCTCTGCCCTGCTGCTTCTTTCTCCCTTGCGCACCGCTTGTTCACTCTCCAATCCATCATGTTGAAACGAACTTCCAATCCATCATGTTGAAACGAACTTTGTAATATTACTACCCCTATATGCTGAATTGACATAACCTGTCACAAAACTGCATTTAGGCCTTGTTTAGTTACATGCAAGTTTTTCCACTCTCTCTCCTCACATCAATTGTTTCCCGCATATAAATAGTATTAAATATAAATAAAAAAATAACTAATTATACAGTTGGGTTGTAAATCACGAGACGAATCTTTAGAGCCTAGTCGGGCCACGATTGGACAATATTTACCACAAACAAACGAAGTGCTACATGACTTTCCAATCTCTCTCCTCTCACAAATTGTTTCCCACATGTAAATAGCATTAAATATAAATAAAAAAAATAACTAATTACATAGTTGGGTTGTAAATCACGAGACGAATCTTTTGAGCCTATTTGACCACAATTGGACAATATTTACCACAAATAAATGAAGTGCTACAGGACTTTACACTCTCTTTCCAACCCCAATCTAAACAAGGCCTTAACTCCTCTCAGACAACAGATAATGTCGCAGAACTTGTAAAATATCACTATTTTAAGCGTCGGGCGTCGCAGAACTTGTAAAATATCACTATTTTAAGCGGCATGACACCTCACGCCTGACACACACCAAGTTCATTTCTCACCGCAAACAGAATACTTCACCTTGGACTTGGAACACTGTACTTTCACTTGGATTGGTTCGATTCCAGTAATAAATCAGCGAAAAACTCGCTGCTCCAAAGGAGGCAACACCATAACAGTGTTCCACTTGCTTCTTGGCCTCAAATGTCACTGTAGCATCCAAACCAACAGGGTTGCTAAAAGTTACAGTTTTGTGATACTATAGGCGAACTATGTGCATTTACATGCAATTGATTAAAAGGTAGGTTGCCAAATAAAAAAGTTTAGTTATTTAAATTTACTCAAACAAAACTGATATCACTCTAAAAATTCTGGACATCTGAATTTCTCCTCAGTGGCTTTCGCTAGACATAAGGAGCATGTCCCAAATAACAGTATCAGCCGTTTAGGGGCAAGTTCCCGTGGAACCACTCAAATAATTATTTGGTTACCCTTCGCTTTCTAGCGGGAGTAGTGGTGCAGAACTCAACCCCACAAGATTATGTTGTTACATAAACTGGGCTGCTTTGCCCAGCCGATTAACAAGCCTCAAGCCACTGCAAGCAATGCAGGCATAAAAGGTCAGACATACTGAACCCCGTCACCCTCGATCACCTCTCCAATGCGATAAGCAGGATTTGATCCATGGGTGTCTTCGATAATTTTGTCCGCTGACTCTCTGCTTACCACAAGAACCATTCCAATGCCCATATTGAATGTTCGCCGCATCTCTGCATCATCTATGTTTCCAACCTACACAATACACATCATGATAAATATTGAAGGTATCTAGATCTAGGTACAGAGTATCCAGCACCTGCAGATGCTGAAAAATCATAGGTGAAGCTTGAGTATCATTTGCTCTTGCCTGTTGAAGCCAGTTGAAGACAGGAGGCACTTCCCATGACCCAGTAAATATTTTTGCCCCGAGTCCAGAAGGAAATACTCTTGGAATATTGTCAGTAAAACCACCACCAGTGATGTGGGCTAGTCCTTTCACACCACCTTTGTTAATAATCTCAAGCACCTTTTTCATTTCAAACAATTTAGCATAAAGTTTCTATAGAAGTTTGAAGGAAATATGAGATACAGATACACATAAGCAAAACCAACCTGCTTAACATAGATGATGGTTGGTGCCATTAGAGCTTCACCAACAGTAGTTGTTATCCCATCATTTCTTGGGAGCTGATCACTCAAGGAAAGTCCGCTTTTCTCCAGTACTCTTCAAAAATAAGGAAACATTCGTTAACAAGATACATATAATGTTCAACAAACAGGAAGAGATAAAAACAAATAAATTCATGAATCCAATGAAATATTACAGATTTGAAACAAGTGAAACTCAAAAAGGTACAATACCTTCTAACAAGAGAGAACCCGTTAGAATGAACCCCACTGGAAGGAAGACCTATAAGGACATCTCCCTTAACAATGTTTTTTCCATCAATGACTTTATCCTTCTTCACAACACCCACAGCAAAACCACTCAAATCATATTCACCCTCTGCATAGAAACCAGGCATTTCTGCTGTCTGCAATGATCAATTATTCAATAATCAGTTCAACTGTTTTTGACACGTGTAAGGTTTCAGATGGATTCATTTGAATTTGTATGGAATTGAAGATATAAAAAGCAAAAAAAATCAGAATATTTTGTTACACTGATATTATTAATCATGTAGCAAGCTGCAAGCATAAACATTAAAATCCCTGCTTCTTAATAAAGGGAGTCATCCAAATGATTCCAGATAAATAATCGAGCAAACAATTATGAGATAATAAACATATAGTAATAGTAGATAGTCTGGCAGTTCAAGACATTTGATCCATTTATATACAGCTACTAAGCTTACAAGGATAATACTGCATGGTTGAATTGCTAAGTCATGGTAATTCAATTTCAGGAAACCTTACCTCCCCTCCAAGGAGAGCACAATCTGATTGTTCGCACCCATCCCTAATCCCCTTGATAACCTACAAAATTTACAAAGTGCTTATGGGGAAATTGAGCAAAAGACCAAGTAAATAAATGAGCAGAGAAAAAAATTATTTTGTTTCAGTGAGAAAATAAAGTGTGAGTACCTTCTCTGCAAGATCAACATCAAGCTTGCTCGTTGCATAGTAATCTAGGAAGAACAATGGTTTTGCACCTAAAGTTACAATGTCATTGACGCTCATTGCCACCTGTCACAATAACCTAAATCCATTCAGTCAATTTGCGACAGAGATAAGGAAAACAGCTTACATTGCAACTAAGCTCATACCAGGTCAATGCCGATTGTATCATGAATACCAGTTTCGAAAGCGAGCTTCAGCTTTGTCCCTACCCCGTCGGTGCTACCAACAAGATAATCATCATCTGTTCAAATAAAGCAACAGGAAAGCAAAATTTCAGAATTAGCAGCGCAAGGAAGGATCACAAAATTGGTATTATATCGCGGCATCAGTTGAGCAGTAGCAAATAAACCGTGCAGACTTCTCCTACAGTTATCGCACTGACATATTTCTAGCAAACAAGAGCGTTATATTTGCACCTTTCACCACATAAAATTGATAAATTAGTTTACACTTATCGACAACCATTCTTCACCCAACATATTTTTGCTTACTCCCTACTTTGAGTTGCAAATTGCGGCACATGTACAAGCATCCTCAGAAAAGGCTGCTTCTATTTTTTTTTTTTTTTTGTAAAGTGTACAAGTTAGCAAAGATGAAGTGATGTCAGTGCATTACTGTAGGGGAAGAGACCGCCGAAGCCGCCAATCCCGGGTGCCATCCTGGCGATGCGGCGCACGAGCTCGGCGCCGGCGTCTATGTCCACGCCGGCATCCTTGTACGTTAGTCCCCCCTCCCGCCAGAGCCAGCGCTCGAGCAGGACACGGACGCGCGCCGCATCCCCGCAGCACCCTGGCAGAAGTTGACGCGCTGCGTCTGTGGAGGACCCCAGCGAGCCGCGCGGGTGCAGGCGGCAGCCGGAGAGCCGGTCGGCGCTCGGAGAAGGTGGAGGAGACGGTCGGTGGTCATGGGTATGGGAGGGGGGATGCGCGTCGGAGGAGGGGAAGGCGGCGGCGCCGAAAGCGATGCCTTTGTAGGCGCGAGTGGAGGTGTCCTGAGTAGGGCTGCGGCGGCTGCGGCGGCGTTGTGTTGGGCCTGACTAAAAGCAAGTGGCAGGCCAGCCCACTGAAACGAAACAGGATTCGTTCGACCCAATAATAATAAAGATTAAATTAAATGGCCATTTCCCCATAATTTCCACTATCAACGCTCTAATTGGGCTGGATTATGGTGCGTGTTTGCCATACTACTTCCTCCAGCCTAAAAATACTAAAAAACTTGATGCTAGCTTTGTTTAAAGTCAAATAATCAAGTTTGACCAAATCTATACAGAAATTTGCTAAAATTATGTCACCAAATGAGTGTACTATGAAAATATGTCACATGACAAAATTAATGTTACTTATTTGTATTACATTAGTATCCCAATGCATAAATTTGGTTAAATTTTAGATAATATGACTAGGACAGAACTAAAACATTAAGATAGAGTACGTAGATGTAACATGATTACGCCAAGTAATAATAGGTCAGGTTATCCAATGTTTGATTCCGCATTTCTGTAATCAAGGCCCACAAATGACATAGCTCTGAACCTGATGTAATCAAATAACGTGTCGCTATCTGTTGCTATGTTGTCCCGTTTGTGTTTTCCTTACCATTTGGGCAACCAAGCAGCTCGTAATTTTTTTTTACGGAGAGAGACACTCTTGGTAATAATTGCTGCAAACGAAAAAAATAAGGTTCTTGTTTATGGGCTTCCTTGTCTCCAAGTAGATTATAATGGGTGGGACATGAGTAGTTCTATACAGTAAACATATAATATTATGTTTTATAACGAAGTTTTTATTGTTTTTGTTATAGCTTTAGATCTATACTTTTCTGTAATTAACTCATAGTTATAGTTTCTATGGTCCAATTGTAGTGAAATTTTTATAGTGGACTAATTATAATATATTTAAACTGTAGTAAAAATCTCATACTCATTGGATCATGTATAATTTATTTATAAATTTATTTAGATTTAACAAGCATAAACCTAAAAAAATTTATAACTAAGTTATCTATGATCTAATAAGTATGAAATTTTTGCTATAGTTAAAGCATATAATAATTAGTTCACCATAAAAATTTCACCATTATTAGACTATAGAAACTGTAAGATATGAATTAATTAAAGAAAAGAATAGATCTAAAGTTACAGCATAAACAATAAAAAACTTTATACTAAAACATACTTGTAGTATATATATTCATTGTGTAGATCTACTCATGTGAAGTCCAACAAAATTAGATTTTTTTTTCTGTTTTATGATTTTTTTTTTTACGATTTACTATAATTTTTTTTAAAGATTCAGCTGAAATAAATAAAAAAAATATAAAACCACTTTCGAAACCACTTATAACCAGACAAGAAGGTAAGACGAACTGTTTAAAAGGTTCAGAAAAGTGGGAAAGAAAAACAGACTTTTATAAAAGTTGAGGAGGTAACGTCGACTTTTTCTGCTCCGTGGAGAAGGCCCACTACTTCTCAAGGTCGGCCCGGAAGCCCGTTATCAACCATGGAGAAGGCCCACTACTTCTCAAGGTCGGCCCAGAAGGCCGGAAAGGCCATCGTTCGGCGCTGCCCCTCGCCCGCTCCGGTTCCGCAGTCGGGCTACTCGGCTTTCGTCTTGCTGGCTGCTTCCGTCCATGCCTAGCGCAGCGCCCGCCGCGCGCCATTGGAGCCAGGCCGACCACCCCAGGACATGCTTCTTCCCGTTAGGGTTTCCCTGCGTTGCGTCCTATGCCGCGGCTTGCGAGGTGCGTGTGGTTCCTTTCTAGTTCTCCTTCACTTCCTACCCTTGCACGCCGCGATTGCTGATGTGCGGACGACGTTCGTTCTTGTCTGGTCCCTGGATGATGAATGGACCGGATTAGTTGCAACTTGCAAGTTACAGCAACCGAACCTCTTATACTCAACAGAATTTTGCAATATCTAGGGATCGCCATTCCAATTTTCGTTCAATGTCATGGTCATGTACTTATTAGGCATGCTATAGGTAGACCCTAACTACAGACTGAATAGCAGGTTAACTGACACTTTATAGCTAATTTACTGTAATCTCTTGGCTGTTTGCGTTGCATAGACATGATGAACTCATGTACAGCATGGAATGTTTGGTATTGTAATTTTTGGTAATCCGAAAATCCTTCTGATGAACTAAATAAAAAGTATATAAATCGTCTATCCAAAGGGTTCATGGCCATCACGTTCCCTCTTAGGTTTTGATCAAATCAAGGCATTTACTTCTCCCAATTGCAAATATATGTCTATTTAGATTTGTCATGGGTGAATAATTTTGGGCTTCAACTAGATTCACTATGAAAAGCTTTCATCATATATAATTAGTTTCATTGAAGACAATGTATTCTTTTCCTATACATTACTAGTAAAAGTTAAAAAAGTTTGACTTAGGACAAACCTAAATGGAATCGTATTTGTTTGTAAGAGGAAGTAGCATGTGAGCATGTCCATAAGATGTTCAGTTCCATAGTTTGTCAACTGATAACAGTAGCTATGGTTCTTTGTTTTGAAACAAGAACAGGAAAAGAACATAAGCCATTCTGAATGAAAAGTAAATTATGATATTTCTTATTATATTGCTTGTAGCCTTGGTGCACATGCCACACATTGCCAATGGTGTGCAAGGTAACACAATAAAGTGAGCAAAGGTGGTACTAGTGTAGGGAACATGGCGTTTGGAGAGACTTTTGTGTCAAAAGCACTGCACTGAGGATAATGACGAGCAACATGATCAGATCAGACTGCTGCTCATGTTTCTTCCGTACACCTGTTATGACGCCCCCGGGTATCAAGGAGTCATGTCTTGGTTGTTCATTGCATAGTTTGGATCTAACTAGATGGTCTCTCTCTGTAGAGAAACTATTAAATGGGTCTGCTTAATTGCTCATTTATTTGCTAACATAGGGGCAGTTGTTACAGTTTTGTCCGGTGGGCATGTCCTGATACCCTCTTCAACTTTATTACGCTTATAAGATTTATGAAAACAGTAGTAATCTATCAGTACTTTTAACTATCATTCTTTTTTATTTGCTCTTCATCAACAGTTCTTTAATCAGATGGTATAAAAAAAAAACCTGTACTAGCGTAGACTGTACAACAGTAGTAAAGGTTTCATCATACTATTATTGGCTTGGCAGAAGGCTTTAGATTGGCTGATATCAATAGCATGATGAATTACCTATATTAATAATGTTTCGTGATCAATTCCTGGTGCGCTAGCAGCTAGGTGTCATGAACAGATTGTGCTTGATGGTAGTAGTGATGCCGACTGAAACTGAAAGCAGCTTCACCGTGCGATGAAGACATTGAGCATGACGACAATTTTTCTTTATCAAGGTAGGCAGTAACTGCACTAGCATGCCAGACCCTCCCACTTTAGCAGCATCATGCATATCGTACCGTCCTTGATATCTTGTCATCGAATTCTGGTGAGTTATGTGTTTGATAGGCCTTGATAGAATTTGATACCTCTGATAACTTCAGAATTAAGATAACTCCTGTCCACAAAGCAGTCACATGGACCTCTGCTCCATTACTGTGAAAACATTGCAGACAACAAGTTTCCCAGCACCAGATCAGATCCTCTTGAAAATGAAATAGAAGAGCTGATTCTTTCATTGATTATTTGATTAACTGACGATGGCTTTACCTGTCACAGAAAGGGACTCAAACCCATTGGAAGATGTGGCACTTCCAATCTCACCGGGTGACCGGGGAACATGTTGCCCTCTAAATGTGCCACAGATGGACGGACCGGGATCACTGACGCGATGCAGCCGTCTATTTCTTTGCAGAATGCAGGGTCCTTGCCTCGAAAGCGACGGACATGTACTCTTTGGACCTCCCAACGGCTGCAAAACCTCGTGCACTCAACAGGTGACACCTGCATCTGCCTGTGTAGTTGCAATACCACAGCAATAATTCAGCGTACATCATGGACACTGGGGCATCTTGGAATCTGAAAGTAGCCAGAAGGATCCAGCAGCAGTGTTAACGTACATAATTGACCAGTCTGTCCTTACATCGATCAATAACTGACGGATTCTTGTGTCTTCAATTGCTTGCTTTCCTGAGGATGGACCAAATTAAGTGTCTGGATCTCACTGTTGAGCACTAAAATGCCTTGTCAGGACACAGTATTTGGTGGATGAAGAAAGCCAGTTATTGCGTGATGGTGCTTTAATCTACTTCCAGTTATTAGGGAGCTTCACGGTTAAGCAGGGTTAAAGGATAATTCGTCCTTTTGATGATGTGGTGGCAGTGCAAGGTTTACCAGGTTAGGTGAGTCGATACATTCACTCAATGACTTCAACTGGGGAATGATGAATCTTTGTATCTAGTATGAAATTGGCTCTTTGCACTAAAAAGCTGTTCAGATAAAATAAACAAAAACAATTACACTGCCAAAGGATGGTAAAAAAAAAAAAAAGTAGGTATTAACTACTATACCAAGTGGATAATAAAATCTATCTGCCTATGTTTTCGGATTATGTCAATCTTTGGTGGTGGCATGATGTTTTGTAATGTACTTTTGCTCTTATCAGATTGATTTTATGGTCATGTGCACTGCTGAGATATTTTGATCGAGGTAAAGCATGAAAGGAACACTGGTGGCAGATCTCGTAACTGTTACGTCTCATCCTTTCTTAGGATCTGATAACGTCGCTGCTGCTGCCAAATTCTTCTTTGGCTTTTCACCTGTCTCATATTTTGTTCACTTTATAATTTACAGAGATAACTGCTGCTTACCACTTATAGTTATTAATTTGGACACGTTGTCAGAGCTATTTTTCAATATTATCATATATCCTGTTGTGTCATGCTGTAGACGTTGATATTTGGTTTGGTCTTTGCCCTTCAATCCTGCAGACCTGATGTTGGCTTCCATCTGAATCTTGTGGTTGCCCACGAAACCTAACTGGACTCATCACTGATGGTTAACATCATGAATCATGGTGGTTGTTTCCTTTCTGCATGTCCCGACAGTTTCTGTGGTACCATGTTTAGGCAGCTAATCCTGGTCAAAATCAAAGTGATCAATTATATGGGCAGGAAGAGTTTCATGTTTTATGTGGTCCTGGTCAGTCTTATGTTTATGATCACAACATATTATGTACGTGAGCAGTTCCTAATCCATTAGTGCCAGGATTCTTGGAAAGCAGAGATTATATTAAAGTCACCAAAGCAAATCAGTACCCTGACCTCCAATCTTTTCCCATAACATACACGCGTCGACGTGGCACATATGAACCCCTTTGAATTGCTAATGTGGCGCTTACTTGTACCATATGGGAGTGCTAGTAACGTATCTGGCAGCGACATATATTGTGTTATCGTTTTGACTGCGTGAAAAGATAACAACACGATGGACGTAAAGAGATCGTGCACCGGAAGAAGGGAAAGAGACACTAGTCTTGAATTAATCTGCCTGCCTCCCTAGCTCGTTCTTTTTTATTAATCTTTGTCTAGCTTAATTGGAGCCAACAGCAAGGTTAGTTAATTCTACCTTGTCACTAGTATTTTCATTCTTCTTCGAGGGAGAATACCTCTCCATTAGCACTTTTTACTACTTTTTTTTTTATATAGTTATAGGTTAGTCCTAAAGTTCACAAAAAAAGGGGTTACAGGACTGTTGAAGCCTTGCTAAACCAATTGGATGCTACTATTTCATGGGAGATGATGAGAAGCTAAGATGACTCAATTTGACTTTGCACCGGTGTGCTATATTTCAGAAGCCAGAAGGTTTCGTAAATTACCTCAAACCACTATATGTGATGGGCCACAAAATGGGACACTGGTCAATAACATGTTGGTTGATAGTGGAGCAATTATAAACTAAATGTCATATTCGCTTTTCAAGAAGCTTGGAGGAGCTAATGGGAGCTGATCAAGACCAACATTTGATCAGTGGAGTTGCAGGAGAACCTATTCTAGCAAAGGGAGTTCCTTCGATGGAGATGATCATCGGAATCAAACCACAGGGCATTACCTTCTTCGTGACGGAGCTGCAAATAACTTGATTTTAGGTGCAACTAGATTCACGCCGATTGTTTTGTGCCATCAATCTTGCATCAATTCCACATTTAGTGGGTTGATGATCAAGTCTAAGATCCAAGCAGCCGAGGTTGCTATAGCCGATGCTCCTTTGCTCAAGGGGGGCATGATGGTATTGCTTGCTTATCAAGATGGAAACTCTGCTAATTTGGAGTTCATTATTGTTACAAAAGACGGTTTATGTCTATTTAATTTCTTTGAAAACAATTGATAATTAGCTCAATATTATCTGGTAACGTGTAATGGATTCTAATTTAGAATGGTTGAAATATCGAGTAGAACATTATTCAAGCAACTAAGACGCAAGCATGTGAAACCAATGATGATTTTGATGAACTTCATAAATTAGGAAAAGGCTTTTCATCGGGGACCCACTTGAAAAGGTGGATATTGGGCACCGTCCCATGACCGACATTCATAAAAACAAAACCTGGAAGTGGATTACAGATTTGAGGTAATCGCACTTCTCAAGGAATATGTTGATTATTTTGCTTGGAGCAACTTGGAGATGCCTAGATTGAGTCATGAACTCGTTAAGCGTCGGCTGCCCATTAAACTTGAGTTCAAGCCTCATAGGCAACATTTGGGTTGTTTCAATTCTATGATATACAACCACATTAAAGAAGATATTAATTGGTTATCTCCAATGGTATTAACTTTTAGAACATAGCTCATAATATGAATAACTTCACATCACAATCACACATGATCTTGGAGTTCATGCATGCGACTAACTCTTGATCAAGAGATAATTTTCCTCTATCATCTATTAAAATATAAAATAATACATTTAGATCTAGCTCATAAGTCACCATTGGAGGTATCCTAATATTGTGCCTATTGAAAAAAACTCTAGAAAGTTGCAAGTTTGTATGGATTTTAGACATCTTAATAGAGCTGCTCCAAAATATGAATATCCTATGCCTATATCCGATATGCTTATAATGATGATTTAGGACACCGAGTTATCAGTTTGATGGTAATACTGGCTATATATATTTTTTAGGGCGGTGTTAGACATGCTTCTGCCCTAAAAATCTGAATGTATAGTATTATATATATATATATATATATATATATATATATATATATATATATATATATATATATATATATATATATATATATATTAGTTTTATTGGTTTAAATTGCTGGTGCTACTTATCACGGGCTATGAATTTAATTTTTTAAGACTTACTTTGAGTCATCATTGAGGTCTATACAAATGATATTATGATCAAATCAGTTGCATATGTATCTCATCTATTCAATTTAAATCTTGCTTTTGAAAGAAATGTGCCGACATGGTTTGAAGTTGAATCCACTCAAATGTGCTTTTCATGTATCCATAGAATATTCTTGGCATTCATTATTCATGAGAAAGTCACAGAGATTGGTCCTAAGAAAATTGAGGCCATCAAGAAAGTTCAGGATTCTATCTGCTAAAGGGATTTGCATAAATTATAAAGAAAAGGGAACTACTTGATATTTATTATGAATTTGTCTAGGAAGATTATTTATTTTACTCCCACCTTGGGAGATACAATAGCAAGAAGCATTCGGAAAGATCAAAGAATACTTGTCAACATCAATAGTTCTTTGTGCACCTAGGAGAGGAGCCCTGTTGAGGTTGTTGTTGCTGAGGAGAATGTAATGGGTGTTGTTTTCACTCAAGATGTTGAAGGAAAGGAATATGTTATCATTTATATTGGTTGGTGTTTTTTATCCTAAGACAAGATAGGCCCAAGTTAAAAAAGTATGCTTATGATTATACGATGCATGTACTAAATTGAGACATTATGTGTTATCTAGTACTTGCATTGTGTTGTTGTTTGTTGGGCTAATGTCATTAAATAAATGTTAACAATTGGCAAATGGGCATACACATTAATTGAATATAATTTGGCACTCAAATATTTGAAAACATAACAAGGCTAGATTCTTGATGATTTCATTATTGAGCATTGACTTTATTTCTAAGATGAAATTGTCTATGTTAATTTTCTCCATGGAAGCTTTAATTCAATGGATCATCTTGCGAAGAATATCAATGAATTGTGTGTTGATCATTTCACCCAATGGTGCTGGATTTGAAACCCCATTCCCATTGGATTATGTTTGCAGTAACAATCAAGCAAAATATAAAGCTCTATTATCCAGCTTACAAATTTTGCAATCCATGGAAGTGAAACATGTTTGAACCTCAGTGATTCTTTACTAATTGTGCAACAAATTGTGTGTGTGTGTTTCAATATTTAGAAGGATCATTAAATGCATATCTTGGTAAGTGTCTCAATATTATCATTTATTTTAATGAATTCTATATTCGGCATATTCCAAGGTATGAGATCACTAAGGTTAACATGTTGGCGCAATAAGCAATAGGCTTTAACATCGAAAGATGGACTTTTCATATCAAAGAAACATCAAGGTAAAACAATAAAGTTGAAGTCAGCTGACAAAACCAACCCAAGATAGATTTCCTAGCTTCTAGCTGCCAACGAGAAACAAAATTGACTCAGGTTGGTTTTCCTAGAAGAACAATGAATCGAGTCCAAATTTGTTGCATGAACTTGGAACTGATTTAGGTGATTGGAGGGCTTCCATTGCCAGTTATTTACAAGATCCAAATGCTAAAAGTTGATGAGCTACAAGATCAAGTGTTCGGCAAATTTTATTTAAATACGCCTGAATCAATAATGAGCTATATGAAGAAGTGTTGAATATTTGTTGCTTAAGTGTTTTGATTTCGATCAAGCCAAAGTGGAAGCGGTGATGCATCCAATAATAAAACCGTGTCCATTTCAAGGATTGGCCCTAGATGTCATTGGTCAAATTCACCATCCTTATTTAAAGGAACATCGCTTTGTGTTGGTTGCTACATATTATTTTGTAATATGGACACATTTAAAAAATATGACATAAAAGGAGGTAATTGGTTCATCATGGTGCACATTATCCATAGACTCAACATCCTAAACTCTAGTTATGGATCAAGAAATATATTTTGTATTAAAAGAAGTGTGAAAGTTTACTTAATCATATAAGATCAAATTGCTCAATTCCTCTCCATATTATACTCAAGCTAATGGCTAGGTTAATTCAAGTAATAAGACTATGATTAAACTTATCAAGAAAAAGATTGAGGACAATCTCAAGAGATGGCATGAAGTTCTATATTATGCTTTATGTTTAGTATCACCATGCATGGTGCTATTCCTTGAGCTAGTGATGGACAAGAAGCTATGTTGCTTGTTGAAGTGAATTTGAATGCAACCTGGCTGAGCAAAATGATATATCTGTTGCTATGATTCATGAGCTAATGATTGATAACATACACAGGCAATCAAAAAAAGGATCCAATCTCTAAATGACATTGAATGGATAAAACTCTTGTCCTAGTATAAAACAAGAAAGTTAAAAGAAAATCATTATGAGTTGCAGATCTAGTTTGAACAAATTTCACTACTTGGATGAAAGCAATAAGTTTTGCAAGTGAAATCCATGTTGAGAATGTTTGTACTGTTGATGGAAGTCTAGAGTTTTAACTAACAATTTTCATGAGTTTTGGTGATTTTATATTCTTTGCAGGGTAATTCCAGAAAAGATAATAAGAGGGATTTAAATGCTAAAAATGACAAAGCTTAATCCTGACGAAACATACGTCATCGGACTCAGGAAGCATCCCGAAGACACTAGAACAAAGCGGGGCTCGAGAACCTTCCTGAGGGTGCCCGGCTGCACCCCCTAGGGCCGACCGACACCCCCTGTAGGACCCACCTACGACCTTATGGAGTCTTTCTCCACCGTCTCCAAGGATGCATCTCAGCCCTATGTGAAGTCGGTTTGATCCAAGGGCACATATTCATCTCGTCGGGCTATAAATATAGGGCCAAACCCTCCTGGGGGCGTGAATTCATTTAGAAATCAAGTCATCTAGAGCCAGAAACCCTAGCTCATCTAGAGCCTCTTGTAAATTAGAAAATAGGGAGAGAAGAGAGAAGAGAGTAGATGAGGAGCCAGATCGTCGGATCCCCTCAACTTTGTACCTCTACGGAGATGACTTATCATCGATTCATCTTCAGATTCTTCTGTTAGTAACTCTAAGTTTTCTATTTGATTAAGTTCAGTTCTTACTTTGCTTACGGGATGTTCGCTCATATTGAGTGTTCTAATTATTGCGCATAGCTAGAGTAGTAATCAATAGCAATCAATAGCGTAGACGTGGTGTCTAGGCTAGTGTTTATCTGAGTTTACGCTCAATTCCTATGTTTAGTTGTAGTAGCCCTAGAGGTGATAGCTCTATTAGCCTTCATATTCCACCACGTCCACGTTGGTGTTTCGTAGAGCTTTTGGTAGCCTTCTCCAACTACTTCTTTCTCATCTTTTCAAGAGTTAGAAAGGTATTGTTTCTCCAAAGTTAGTAAGTATCATAAGCCTGATCTTTAGTTATCTAGTTGACCTTAGACAACTCCTCTCTACCCACAAAAACATTTATCTTTCCTATCCTTAGGCGTTCTTGACTAGTTACTAGTTCACTTTGAGCTCCTCGTAGAAAATTGATACCTTGAAATACTCTTAGGTGAAGGCTACAACAGTATTCGTGCGCTTGTGGATCTATCTCTTTGATTATTCTATGTGCATTAAAAATACCAACAAGCTTTTTGGTGCCGTTATCGGAGAGCGGTAGCTATTCTAGGATCGAACCAAGTTCATCCATGTATCCTTTATTTTTGTTTTCACCACCTTTACCTTACCATATGGATTCCACGCCTATCTTTCAATTTTTAGCTTCAAAGGGTGAGTTTTTGGAGCCTCCACCATCGTCATGTCCTATACTTACAGATGGCTATGAGCTTTGCCCTACTTTCATAGCCATGGTACGGGAGCAATCCTTCTCTGGATTAGAAGACAAAAATTTCTACACCCATCTTAGAGAATTTAAGCAATTGTGTTCTTGCTTGACTATTGCTGGCATGACACAAGAGATCGTTAAATAAAAATTATTTCTGTTTTCTCTTTTGGAAAGAGCAAAACAGTGGTATGCTCATACTGTAGGAGTGAATGGAAAGTAGGATGAACTTTGAGACAAATTTTATCTTGCTTTTTTCTCTCTTTCTCGGATCACCGCTCGTCAAATAGAAGTTCTTACATTTCAATAAAAGGAGAATGAGACATTAGAAGTATCATGGGCTAGGTTCATAAGTCTTATCAATACCGGTCCAACCCTTCACTTGCCTGACCACGTGCTTCTTTACCACTTCCATCTTGGTCTTAGTAAGGAAGCTACTCTGCATCTTGACTTATCTTTTGAAGGTTCATTCTCGCACTACACCATAAGTGAGGGAAAAGCCATTCTAGAGAAAATCCTTGAAAAGACCACATATACTGGCATTTCTGATGAATTTTCTAGAGAAGAAGAAGTCAAGCCAAGCCCCGAACAACAAGAGGAGGCAGAACAACTGAATCTGTAATTCCTTCAAACTCTTCCATTAATTTGATTGTTAAAGAACCTCCTACTATGGGAACACATCACATTCTGAAAGATGATGAACCCCATCCTTCCATGTTCCCCTTTGAAATCGAGGATGGTCTTTTTGAAGATTTTGAAAGTGCCTCAAATTTACCAGTTCAAGTGAAACCTCTGGCACACTCTGTGTCATATAAGGATGATGATGGTTCAAATAATGATTCTTTCATTATAGAACACATTAAAGGACTATCGGCCATCATGAGTCACGACTGCTTGGCTGAAATAGAGTTATCCACTGAGGTAGCCCAAATCATTGCCCCTCAGATGTTATCACTTGCATCCTTAAAGGAACCACCATAGAGGCTGACTATTGTCCTACCATTGGGATGAACATCGGCTTTGGCCGAATTTTGCCCCAAAGGCTTTGGCACTTGCATCCTTAAAGGAACCACCATAAGGCTGACTATTGTCCTACCGTTGTGATGAACATCATTTTAAAGGCTTTGGCCGAATAACTTTGCCCCAACGAGTTTTTGATCCCATCTCTTAAGCTTTTATGAATTCCTTCTAGAGTTACTCTTGAAAGTTATGGGGTCATAAGGTCTATTCCGTTGTGAATAAAATGTTCTGAGTATCATCTAGATTTTTATATCTTTGACATCTTAGATACATCCATCTTGATTGGGGTACCTTTTGGGATACCCTTTCAAGAAAGACCAAAACAGGGTCTCTTAGAGTTAAAACTAGGAAGTTCTTCTATCACCATCGTGCTTGCACATTTAAATAATGCGATAGTAGAACCCAAGCTCGAGTAAGACCCTACTGAGGAGGTCTTAATGGCATCTTTAGAAGATATAGCCCAACCAACTCTTGATAATGAACACTTTATTCAAGAAAAGGAAGAGTTGGCAGAGCCTGTCAAGCTAGATAAAATAGAGGTGCCATCACAACCCTCAATTGAGCTAAAACCCCTTCCTTCTAGCTTGAAATATATCTTTCTCAATAATAACCGAGAAACACCTATCATCATAAGTGACAAACTTTCTAAAGAAGAAACACATCAACTTGTCACTATTCTAGAAAGACATAAATCGGCCATAGGCTACTCACTCCAAGACCTTAAAGGGATTAGTCCTATCCTCTGCACTCATTGAATTTCCCATCGATTCTGATTCTTCACCATCGAGGGAACCACAACGAAGGCTTAACAATGTGATGTGAGAAGTTGTGAAGAAAGAGGTCCTCAAACTCTTACATGCTAGGATTATTTATCCTATACCTCATAGTGAGTGGGTTAGACCTATCTAAGTTGTGCCAAAGAAAGAAGAAATGACGGTCGTTAGGAATAAGAAGAATGAGGTCATCCCTCAATGTACTATCACTAGGTGTCCTATATGCATTGACTACTGGAAACTTAACAAGACTATAAAGAAAGATCACTTCCCTTTACCCTTTATTGATAAAATGCTGGAACGGCTTGCAAATCACTCTTTTTTTGTTTCCTTGATGGGTATTCTGGATGATCAAATCCCAATCCGCCTAGATAACCAAAGTAAGACCACTTTCACTTGCCCGAATAGAACTTATACATATCAACAAATGTTAGTTGGGTTCTATAATGCTCCAGCTTCTTTCCAACGGTGTATGATATCTATTTTCTCTGACATGATCGAGAAAATCATGGAGGTCTTCATGGATGATTTTATCGTCTATGGCAAAACCTTTGATGAGTGTTTAGATAATTTAGACAAGGTCTTACAATGGTATGAAGAAAAGCACATAGTCCTGAATTGGAAGAAATACCATTTTATGGTTCGGGAAGGAATTGTGCTAGGACGAAAGGTGTCCGAACATGGAATAGAAGTGGATAAAGCCAAGATTGAAGTTATTGAATGACTTTCACCTCCCACAAATACAAAAGGCATTCGTAGCTTTCTAGGCCACGTAGGATTCTATATGCGTTTCATCAAAAACTTCTCCCAAATTGCTAGACCCCTGGCTAGCCTTCTAGCTAAAGATGCACCTTCCATTTCTTAACAATGAATGCCTTGAAGCCTTTGAAATTCTTAAGAAGGCACTCATCTCAACTCTAATCATCCAACCACCTGATTGGACTCTACCATTTGAGATCATATGTGATGCTAGCGACTTTGCAGTTGGTGCCGTTTTAGGACAAACCAAAGAAAAGAAATATTACGCTACATTCTATGCTACCAAAACCTTGTCTGGACCACAACTCAATTATGCTACCACTGAAAAGAGTTATTGGCAGTTGTCTTTATAATAGACAAGTTTAGATCTTACTTAGTGGAGCTAAAGGTAATAGTTTATTTAGATCATGCTGCCCTTAAGTACCTTCTCACTAAGAAAGATGCTAAGCCTCGATTAATCCGATGGATTCTTCTGCTCCAAGAATTCGACATAGAAATAAGGGATAAGAAAGAAATCAAAAATTTGGAAGCTGAAAGATCCAATTGGCTAGAGGGGGTGAATAGCCTAATTAAAATTTCTGCAAATACACTAGATGAGCCGGTTAGTGACAAAAATAGTGCTCAAGCGAATTTTGCGCTAGCCTACTAGAGAGGGGGTTTGGAAGCCTCCTAACCAATCAACTAGCAACCTAATATGCTAAAGCTTACTAAGAGTAATGTCCTTAGCAATCAAAGCTATACTAACAAGCTATGCTACACAACCTAGTATACTACTTGCACAATGTAAGGAGGGATCAATATATGCAAACCGAGCCTTGTGGATGTAGCCAATCACCATCTTGATTCAATCAATAGAAATCCAGTTGATGATCCAATAAATTCAATAGAGAGCAAGTGATCTCGATGAATCAACCACAAGAAGGCCAAGACAATAATTTATCCCTGAGGTTTATGTGCCTGCCAACACGCTAGTCCTTGTTGTGTCACACATTGAGCCTCACACACTGAGCCTCACACACTGAGCCTGAGGTTTATGTGCCTGCCAAACATGGTTCGGTGGCTAATAGGTATCACACACTGAGCCTCACAAGGCGCCACAAGAACCTACTAATGGCTAGGAGTTGAATGACACACGTATTCCACTAGAGTACCTTTTACAATCTCCGCGGGGAAAGGTCAAGAACCCCTCACAACTTGTCGGTGTGGCCAAGAACAATCACAGGGCTTGCTCACACCTCCTCGTTGCTCTAACCGTCTAGGTGGTGGCAATCACCAAGAGAATAAGCAATCACGTAGCGAGAATGATCACTAGTGCCACTAGATGCAAGAACTCATAAGCAATGCACTAGAATCTCTCCCAATCTCTCTTCGAATACAAGCAATCAAGCAAGATGAGAGGAAGGAGGTTGGCTCAGATCTAGGGTGCTCAAGAATGATCAAAATGTGCAAGAAAAGCTCTCCAAGCCGGCCAACAAGCTTATATAGCCACCCACCAAACAAATGAACCGATATGTTTCAAGTGGGGCTGACTCGGGGTCATCGGACGCTCAGACGCCCAGCGTAGGACGTGTCCGACGCCTGTCCTTGAATTCAACTGTTGCCGCGCTTCTGAAGATCCATCGGACGCTCAGGTGACACTCACTGGATGCGTCTGACGCGCTAAAAACATGTGAGCAAGCACCTGCGTCAGACGCCAGCCACTGGACGCCAGCCGAGCCACCGGACGCAGTCCAGAGAGGTTCCAGAACCTCCAATAAAGCATCGGACGCATCCGACAATGTGGCAACGGATGCACCAGCGTCCGATGAACGCAGCATGTAGGTTCTGACACCTAAAAGTTTTGCACCGGACACGCAGACATTTTACTGTCGGACGCTCTGATGCACGTACTGTGCATGTGCCAATCTTCACAGGGTCATCGGACGCGTTCGACGCCTCGGGACCCACCGGACGCCAGCTCGGCGGGAGGGGTTTACACCCAAACCCCAACAACCCTTGCTCTCATGTGCCAACACCAAAGTGTCCCACCACTTGTGCATGTGTATTAGCATTTTCCAAATGAATTTTGCAAGCGTTAAGGTTAGCACACTAGGTTCTAATGTAATACATGAAGTCAAACACCTAGTGGCACTTGGATAACCACTTTTGACATGTGATCACTCCTATTAATAGTATGGTTATCTATCCTAAATGTACTCACACCCTCTATGGTTTCTTGAGTATCAAAAGCAAATGGCCTTATAGGTTATACCTTTGCCTTGAGCCCATTTGCCTCCATCTCTTCTCCTCTTTCTCACTTGGAGCGCTTGTGGTCATCTCTATTCATCACCTCGCTCCAACTCGAGTGGACCATCCATGCTAAGGCTACACACATGCTTAACCAAATGGATTAGTCTAAGATTTTATCAATTATCTAAAACCAAACTAGGGCTTTCAATCTCTCTCTTTTTGGTAATTGATGACAATCTTCACAAAGATATGAATTAATAATGAATTTGGCTTTACACCAGTTGTCCAAGCATTAAGTCCTTAGTTGAAAGGTATGGATAAGTCATACAAAACCGATTTGGTAGTACTAGCTCCCCTACATGTGTGCTAGGAGTTTAGATTAGAAGCTTTGCACACATATTAGATTAGAATTGTGCAAGAACTATTACTACCAAAATAATGCTAAGGTTTATAGAATAGACCTTTGAAGTGTGATTCATATGAGTACACTATTTATCAACCATCCTTAGCACCAAGACTAGCTAGAAACATCACAAGCTAAAAACCACGTGTGATCAATATTAAAAGCATGGTTTCTAGATACTATTTTGAAAAACACTTGAATAGATCAAAAGATGCTACTTCTAGCTAGATCCGATGCATGCTAGTAATTATTTCATCAATCAAGTTTTATGTCTAGCATACATCACACAATCAAGAGAGATATCACTTGTAAAATAAACTAGACAATCAACTACAAGTGCAATGCAAGCAATTATATAAATATGCACATCCAAATGCAATCAATTATGTTCATGAGCTTGCTCCCCCTACTTGTGTGCTTCAAAAATTTTGATCCCTTTCTATTCTTCAACCTTCATCTTCTCTTTCCATTTCTCCTTCTAGGTGTGTTTCTCTCCCCATAGGTACCTTCATCTTTGCATTCTCTCCCCCTTTGTCATCAATGACCACAAAAGATATGATCATGCTTAGTGTAGACTTGAAATCATGGAGAGTGCTTAGAGTAGAGAGATGATCACTTAAAGTTGAGGATCATTTGTTTTCATAAACTTCCTTCTTTTATGGTTCAAACTAGTAAACTTGCATAGGTAATCTAGCTCGGTTTGAAACAATGACAAGCTTCTTTATACATCTTTCAATGGTTATCTTATCAATATTGAACTAGACTCTTTCTTGCTCATTTAACTAGATTAAATACTAGGTTCACATTCTCATGAACAAGTTATATTTAGCCACTAGATCATACAAGACATAGAAGCAATAGTGGCATAATATGTACTCAAAATCATTGTATTTTCATGAATGAGCCTAATTAAATGAAAACATATTACTAGAATTAATGTCTATCATGCTCTAAGCAAATCCTTATCAAATATGAATGCATCATGCCAAACAATTTCACCATTGCTTTAGTCAAAGGAGAGGCATGGCATAGAGTTGAGGTGCATTCACTTCTTGTTGGAGAAGTCTAGGAGGTTCAATTCATTTCTCAAAGTGAAAAATCTCTTCTTATCAAGTGGCTTGGTGAATATATCGGCATGTTAATCATTGGTACCCACACTTTCAATTGAGATGTCCCCTTTGGTTTGGTGATCTCTAATAAAATGATGCCTAATGTCAATGTGCTTTGTTCTTGAATGTTGAACCTGGTTGATGGTGATCTTCATGACACTTTCATTGTCACATAGCAATGGCACTTGTCCAAACTTGATTCTAAAGTTATTTAATGTGGCCTTCATCCATAGTAGTTGAGCACAACAATTCCCCGCACTAATGTATTTGGCTTCTTCGTAGAGAGTGCAATACTATTTTGCTTTTTGGATGACCATGAGACAAGTGACCTTCCCAACAATTAGCATGTTCCACTAGTGCTCTTTCTATCCACCTTGCATCCCGTATAGTCAGAGTCCGAATATCTAATCAATTCAAAGTTTGACCCCTTAGGATACCACAATCCAACATTTGGTGTGTGCTTAAGATATCTCAAAATCCTTCTGGTTGCCTTTAAATGACTTTCTCTTGGTGAAGCTTGAAACCTTGTACACATGTACACACTAAACATGATATCGGGTCTAGAAGTAGTCATATAGAGTAAGCTTCTAATCATAGACCGATACAACTTTTGATCCACCATGTCACCACTTGTATCCAAGTCAAGATGTCCATTTGTACCCATAGGTGTACCATTGACTTTGCATCTTGCATCCCAAACTTCTTCATCATATCCTTGATATACTTGCTTTGACTCATAAATGGGCCTTTCTTCAGTTGCTTGATTTGAAGACCAAGGAAGTAGTTAGGCTCTTCAATCATAGAAATTTCAAACTCTTTTGCCATCATGTTGCTAAACTCTTCATAAAAGTCTTGATTGGTTGATCCAAATATAATATCATCCACATAGATTTGCAACATAAACAAGTCATTTTCAATCTTCTTGGTGAAGAGAGTAGTATCAACCTTCTCCATCTTGAGCCCTTTAGGGAGTAAGAAGTTTCTCAATCTCTTATACCATGTTCTAGGTGCTTGCTTCAATCCATACAATGCCTTTCTTAACTTGTATACATGGTTGGGCTTCTTGATATCTTCAAAACCAGGGGGTTGCTCAATATACACTAGTTCATTGATGTATCCATTCAAGAATACACTCTTCACATCTATTTGATATAGCTTGATGTTGTGGGCATAAGCATAGGCTAATAGGATTCTAATTGCCTCCAATCTTGCAACCGGTGCATAAATTTCTCCAAAGTTAAGACCTTCAACTTGAGTGTATCCTTGTGCTACCAATCTTGCTTTGTTTCTCACAACTATGCCATCTTGATCTTGCTTGTTTCAGAATACCCACTTGGTGCCAATGACATTATAATTCTTTAGACGCTCAACTAGTTTCTAAACTTGATTTCTTTTAAAGTTGTTGTACTCTTCATGCATAGCATTTACCCAATCACAATCCATCAAAGTTTCTTCTATCTTCTTTGGTTCTATGGATGAGATAAATAAATAGTGCTCATAAAAGGATGCCAATCTTGATCTAGTTTGCACACCACTTCTAATATCACCAACTACTTGATCTAGAGGATGATCTCTTGCAATATGAGTTGGTTGAGGAACTTGTGGTTGATAGCTTGAGCTTGGTTGATCACTTGGTTTTATAACTTGAGATGAACTAGCTTGTTGCATTTAAACTTGACCATCTTTCTTGTTATCATGAGAGCCACTAGCGCTTGCTTGATCTTGATTTGGTTGTACATTTGAAGGATATAGCACTTATACATCATCATCATCTTGCTTAAGCCATATGTCACCAATGTCCATTTCTTTCATTGCATTGATCAATTGAACTCCTCTCACATCATCAAGGTTTTCTTCTTCATCTTAGAGCCTTTGGTTTCATCAAATTTAACATTATGCACCTCTTCAACTATGCCATGAGTAAGATTTCAAACTCTATATGCTTTGCTTGTGGTGGAGTACCCTAGCAAGAACCCTTCATCACACTTTTTTTAAACTTGATTAATCTTGTGTCTTTTTTAAGAATATATCATTTATATTCAAACACTCTAAAGTATGCAATGTTGGGCTTTCTTCCATTTAATAGCTCATAGGGTGTCTTCTCTAGCATTCCATGATAATAGAGATGGTTGCTACAATAGCAAGCCATGTTGATAGCTTCAGTCTAAAATAAGAAGTCTACATTGTACTCACTAAGCATTGATCTTGCCTTGTCAATTAAGGTTCTATTCTTTCTTTCAACAACACCATTTGATTGGGGAGTGTACTTGGCCGAGAATTGATGCCTAATTCCAATATCATCATATAGCTCTTCAACTCTTGTGTTCTTGAACTCACTCCCATTGTCACTTCTCACTTTTTAATTGTTGTTTCAAACTCATTTTGACATCTCTTGATAAATATTTTGAATATGCCATAAACTTCACTCTTGTCAACTAGAAAGAAGACCCAAGTGTATCTTGTGTAGTCATCTACTATCACAAATCTATACTTATTTCCACCAATGCTAGTATATGTTGTTGGTCCAAATAGATCTATGTGTAATAACTAAAATGCCTTTGATGTGTTCATCATGCTCTTCTTAGGATAGGTGTTGCCAACTTGTTTGCCTATATTTGACATAAACTATAAAGCTTGTTCTTTTCAAATGTCATATCCTTTAACTCTCTCATATGCTTCACTAGCTTGTTGAGATGTTTTATTCCAACATGTCTAAGTCTTCTATGCCATAGCCAACCCATGCTTGACTTTGTGATCAAACATGTTGAGAGTTGAGCTTCACTTGCATTAAAATCTACCAAATAGAGATTTTCATATCTAAAGCCTTTTAATATCAAGTTGCTTCCATCAACACTTATAATCTCCACATCATCAATGCCAAATATGCATTTGAAGCCAAGATCTCACAATTGAGCCACAGACAATAAGTTGAAGTTAAGAGATTCCACTAACAAGGCATTTGAATTTAAGAGATTATTTGAGATTGCTACCTTGCCCAAGCTTTGACCTTGCCTTTTCTATTGTCACCAAATGTAATTGAATCCACACCACAATCACCACTTGATGAGATAGAATTGAACATCCTTCCATCACCAGTCATATGTTGAGTGCACCCACTATCAAGCACCCAATGCCTTCCTTTGGTTTTATAATTGACCAACAAAAGCAAATCAATTTTTCTTAGATACTCAAACTTGCTTGGGTTCTCCAAGGTTAGTCACTAAGCTTTTGGGCACCCAAATTGTCTTCTTCTTTAGGCCAACAATGGGAGCACCAATAAACTTAGCCTTCACACCATTAGCCCCCTTGGTAAGCAAATAACAAGAATCAAATTAAACTGAGGATATGTTAGCATTCTTCTTGTTCTTGCAAAATTGCTCTATGTGCCCAACTTCCTTGCAACTAGAGTAAAACCGACCATTGCCCTTCACAAAACTAGTCTTATAAGTGATAAATTGCCGACTTGTCATTCTTGAGGGTATAGCCCAATCCTTCTTTGTTAAGAGAGAACCTTTGGCTACCCAAGCACTTTAGCACGCGGGCCTCGCCACCATAGGCCTTGCCTAGGGCGTGAGTGAGCTCATTCACCTCTCTCTTAAGGGTCTCATTCTCCAGCATGAGTGAGGCATCACAAGTGAAACCATCACTAATAGTAGAAGTTACATTGCTTGAGCTATAAAAGGGGTTAGTGGGAGGCACAATAATAGAAGTATAGAATAATTCATCAAAAATATCATAAGTTACTCCTACATTGCAAGTGTCTACAACATCCACAACCTTAGCTTGATCAAGGAGGGAGGAGTGAGCTTTCTCAAGTTTAGTGTGAGCCTTCTCAAGCTTCTCATGGGTTTCTATTAGCCTCTCATGAGTAGTATTGAGCTCATTAAAGGATTGCTCAAGAGATTGCTTGCTCTTGCATAACTCTTTGCACTCCTTCCTCTTCTTCTCAATATAAGTTTGAGCATCTTGTAGCATGCTCATGAGTTCTTTCTTAGAGCACTCCTCATCATCACTATCCTCCTCACTATCATCATCATCAGATTGTACCTTTGAGCTCTTAGCCATGAAGCATGATTGAGTGTCGAAGATAGAAGACTTGTTGTTGATGGCAATGCTTGCTTGTCCCTTCTTCTTCCTCTTATCATCATCACTCTCATCATCATCACTTGAAGAAGCATCACTATTCCATGTGACCATGTATAATTGCCCCTTCTTCTTTTTCTTCTTCTTCTTATATTCACCCTTCTTGTCCTTCTTGCCTTTCTTGTCTTTCTTCTTTTTCTTGTCATCATCACTATCATTGTCACTATTTAGAGGACAATCGACAATGAAGTGATCCTTGATATTGCACTTAAAGCATCTCTTTTGATCATCCTTTTTCTTAAAGTGATCTCTTCTCTTTCTAGCAGCATAGCTCTTCTTCTTCATAAACTTGCCAAATCTCTTCACAAAGAGAGCCATTTGTTCATCTTCATTTGAGCTTGTGCTTGCTTTATCATCACTTGATTCTTGCTTCTTCTTGCCTTTTGATATGAAGTAGCCTTGAATGCAACCACCTCCTTTTCTTTCTTTTTTTCTTTGTCCTTCTTCTCCTTGGAACCCCTATTCCTTTCCATATGGTAGGTGTCATGTGTGATCACCTCACCTAGTACTTGGTCTGGGGTTTGCTTGTGAAGCCCATCTCTCACCATCATAGTAACCAAGAAATCAAATCTCTCAGGCAAGTGTTGGCAGTCCTTAACTCCTAAACATAACTACCAACATTCGCATAAAATAAAGATTATATGAACACCAAACTTAGAACTAGGGCTTATAACTAACCAGTTCCACAAGTTTTGGTGATCTATCACTTGCAGGAGGACATGCCGGAAATACATGATAATGTACACATAAAGGGATACAAATATACATGAAAAGGCTCAAAGAATGAGTGGCCCAGTCACTAGAACACCTAGGTCCCAAACATAGATACAAATACCAAACATGAGCCCAAGAAGTGAAAGCCCGAACAAATCTTGAATCCAGTCCAGGCTGCAGGAGCAGTGCTCGGTAATTTGGACACCCAGGATGCATACGAACTCCGTTTTCAGTGATCTAGGCCTTTTTGGAAAGCTAACGACGAGCCCGACGCACTCACAAAAAATGGACCTGAATGGAGCCCACCAGGGTGCAGCCACACCCTGATGCGGGCGCACCCCCACTAAGGCGGTAGCAACCGACATACCATGGTCGGTTCCGATGGTTATTGCCTGGTTCAATGCACCTAGACGTGGGTTAGGAGGTCGGTTTGGTGGCAAATATGTATGGAACCCCCTCCTCTCCACCTATAAAGAGGAGGCCTCACCCCTCCTCATTCCATCATCCAATCAAGCAACCACCAAGGGCCAAGAGTACCACCCACTTCATAGGGGCCTAGGCCCTAGCTAGCCTAGCTAGTTGTAGTATAGGGAGTGAGAGAGGAAAAGTAGAGGAGGTTTGGGTATGTCTGCCATCTCTTGTCTCGGATCCGGTATCTCCGGGTTGAGAAGGCGGAGTGCCGGATGTGTCGGCTCCCCCCGACGTGTACCTCTACGGCCATGTACTGCTTGGAGTATAAGGTCCGTGTTCGACTATGATGGTGAGTCTCTATTCATGTTATCTTGTGCATTACATTCTTGCGGGTTCGTTGTCTATTACTTGCCTTAGTAGCGGATGCTCTAGTAGAGGGTCCCTGATAAAGACGGATAGCCCTAGCTAACGCTAGAGTAGTAGTCGATAGCGCGTGAGCGTGGTGTCTAGGCTAGAGGCTACACTCGTTTGCCTCACACTCCACGGGTGAGGGGTAGGTGCTAGGTGGTGACAGCCCTAGCATCCTTTGTATTCCCCCATGTTCGGGTGTGGCGTAGAGCTGGAAGCCGGCATCACTTAGCAGACTAGGTGCGATCCGGTGCCCGAAGCAAGAATGTAGTATGCAAGGTTACCTCTGTGTAGAGATCCTAAATCGTAGAAGAACCTCACTACCTCTTTCCAACTCTACCCTTGTGTGGTCCTTGGACGAGCTAGTTAGAAGAAATTTCTCCGTTCCTCATGAAAATACGATACCCTGAATACTTTGGGGTGAAGTGCTACGACGGTAATTCCGTGCGCTTGTGGATTCTTTCGCATTGCGTTAAGAAATACCAACAAGTATTTCTGGCGCCGTTGCCGGGGACGGATGCTGTATTTCCTTCGAACCTAGTTTGTCCTCGTATCTGTATCTTTTATTTTTTCTTTATCAAAAAAAATAAAAAAAAATATTTTCCACCCATATTCCATTTACCATGAATTTCACTCCTATTAAAAAAGTTTCTGTTTCAAAGGGGGAGTTATACAGGCCACCATATTTCTCCAAAACCGAAAACTCTCATCTAGCTATGAACTCCACCCTCACTTGATAGCTATGGTTCGGGCAAAACCCTTCTCAGTGCTTGAAAATGAAAACCCATGCAATCACATGCAAGATTTTGAGGAAATGTGTTCATGCCTGATCATCTTAGGCATGACACAAGAAACTCTAAAGTGGAAATTGTTTTCCTTCTCTCTTTTAGGGGAGGCAAAGTAATGGTACACTCATGCCGTAGGATGTACGAATGGAGATTGGAAAGAACTTAGAGACAAATTTGTCTTGCATTCTTCCCTATGTCTCATATCGTCTCTCTACCAAGGGCAATCCTCGACTTCCAGCAGCATGAGAAGGAATCCATAGGTGTAGTCTGGGCTAGGTCTTTACGTTAATCCATGCTAGCCCAATCTTGTCTTTACCCAATGTTGTGTTGTTTGCAACTATTCTATTTGGGTCTCGACATAGATGCTGCCCTAAACCTTGACATGACCATCGGAGGGTGATTTACATAGAAATCTATGATGGAACAAAAGAAAATTCTTGATCCGCACTCTTCTTCCATCGTAGAACCTAATTCCCTCTAGAGAAGGGGCATGTCAAGCTTTGAGGAGCCCTCTTTAGCTAAAGCCAAATCCTTAGGGCCCTCACCCGAACCGGGAGCACCGAAGCAAGGAGTAATTCATCCTTCGGAGTTCCCCATCCAATTCGAGGGTAGTGGCAATACCTCGATGCTTTTTGGGCACAAAAATCATAGTTATGCCCATCTTGATAGATAAAATCGAGGTCCACTTAGATTTCTACATCTATGCCATCCTTAAATTTGAACTTCTCATAGGCTGCCCTTTAGAAACACTTTTTCAAGAAAAACCATCCCATTGGAGCCTTAGTGAGAAGTTGGGACAGATTGCTTCCGCCACTCCTAAACCTTGCCTAGAAATCTCGACGGTGGAGCATGATTCCAACCGTGACTTGTTCGAGGAAGTGAAATTCATATCCTTGTTCGTTTCACTTGAGCTTTTCTTTCATCCTTGTGAAACTGAACATCCATCAATACCCTCACTCGAACCCAAGCTATGTCCCTCTGGCCATCCAAGCGTTGTTCTTGATAGTCATAACTTCTCGCTTGAGAAAGAAAACGCTTGTGCCATGGACATCTCGCTTAGTGCCACATGCTTCTACAAGGATCCAAACCACCTCTTGATCCTTGTTTTTAAACTTTTTAAGAGAGTGGTTATGGATGCCTTTGTTTATCATAAGCATTGCAAATCTCGTATATACACTGTGGTACTGACCTTGTAGCTAGAATGATAATGCTAAATACTTGGTGGTGAAGATGGGAACTATACCACCATTGAGAGCTGCAAGATGAAGTTTCCACGGTCAAGCTTATGACCATAAACAAAGCACAGCCGGGAGTTACCTCGGATTATCATAAAAAAATTAAAAATATAATTATTATATTACTATTAAAAAAATTAATATTATAATACAACTTTTCTTCTCGATATTAAAAAAAAGAGAGCAAGAACATGTTGTCAAGATAGTGTGCACCTTCGGGTATTCTTGGTTGCTAACCATTCCAGGTTAAAGATTGAGAAGAACAAAAGTACATGCGATGCTGGAGAACATTGAGCTGCACCGAGTGCACATTTTAGCGATTTTGGTGGGAGAACACATGGCACACTTGACTTTTTCACAAAAGTCCAAGTGTGGGGGAGGATGGTGAGATTCTCACCACAAGCTCCATACACACTAAAGACCGTCTCGATTAAGAAAGTGCTAGCTCACTCTTGCTAAAAAAAGAGAGAAAAAAAGAAAAGATGTAGAAGAAAAAAAAAGATGAGAGAAAAATGAAAAAAAAGAGAGTATTAAAAAAAACGAAGAAGTAAAAAAAAGAGAAGTTGCTCCCCTTTGCTACACATCACCAAGGCCCATGGCCTATACACACTATTTGTGTGTGTAGCCCAAACTTTGTTGATCACCTGAGTAGGACCATGTGCAATCAAGCCACCATACAATAGGATCAAAACTTCATCTACATATACTGCTGGTAAGTATACTCAGGTATGCAAAGGTAATAAATGATCACTAACTTCTTTATTCAATCTTTAAGTGAGTACAAATTCATGCTTCTGTGGTTTATGATATATACTCTAGTTTGGATGTTTTCACATGTGGTACATCCATAGGCATTTTAAATTAAGCATGGTGCTTAGGTTAAAATAGCCTTCTTTAATCAAAATTTGACATGGTGTTAGACTTTGATTAATGAACTTTGAGTTGTTTTCATAAGTTATAGAAGTAATCTTTGATGGACATAAACCAAGGCTATAATTTTATAAATTTTATCTTAGCCTTGTGAGAATAAAAAGTTGGGTGAATAAAAAAAAAGTATAAAAAAGAGATAATAATAAAATAAAAAGTTTTCTCTTCTTCTAGTTCACCATCCATGATCTTGTCTTGCTTTGAATAATTTTGATGTATTAGTGAACAACAAAGTTTTAAAAATAAAAAAATATATTCATACTAAAAAGAGAGTTTCTAAAAAATCATAGCAACATCTTTTTGATCCATGCTACTTGAGTTTTTTTCTAAATTCATCTTATAGCATGGATGTGATCAAACTTTATTTTGCCATGAAAAATATATATATAATAATAATATAAAATAAAAATATGATAATAATAATAAAATAAAAATTTATTATGATAATAAAAGCTTAGGCTCCTAGTGTTAAAGCCGGAGAGCCATTTCTTGTTTTTTTTTTTTTTTGTTAAATAAAATAGGTACAAGAATAAGTGTGGGGGGAGATCTCCTGAGCTTAACACACACATTCGAGATCCTCCCCCAACATATTGCACAACATCATACGACCCAACATGAAGGAGGACAAGGCAGATAGCTCAAGGAGAAGGCTGGTTGAACTTCTGGTTCATGCCAAGCCATCTCTATTTCAGTTCTCCTCTACAAGTGATGGTTTGTGCAACACCTCCCTCGTCTCCCTACAAACTTGAGTTTAAACAAATTTAAATTCCTACTTACTAAATTTAAACTCAATGAACCAAATGCCTCCATGCAACTTGAAAAAAACATACTTCTTTTTACATTCTCAAAAAGAGACATGATCGTAATATTTCGAGATAGAATCTTGCATGAAGTTTGTTCCATTTACATGTTATTATGCTTGTGGGAAAATATTTTGATAGGAAAATCATGTTAACTAAGTTGTTGAGGGGTGTGATATGGTTCTGACTTAGAAATCCTACCATTTCCATTCAAAGTACTTGGAGAATTTGTTTAAAAAAAATTATTATTACAAAACCATAGTTTCACATGCTCCTTATTTGATAAAGAAATTCCTACCAAAGCCAAATATGACATGCATCCTGCAAAGTTTTTAACCTGCTATATATGCTGCTTGTTATTGCATTGAGTTTGGTCAAGTCTTGTGACCCGTATCGAGAAATTTATCATACTCCCAAGATCAAGATTACACACATGCCATATATGTGTGCTGCTCCTACATTAGTACGCAAAAACATGCCTTCTATATAGACCACCAAAAATGTTCTACTTTTACACTGAGAGTAGACCCAAAAACATGTTCATTAGGAAATACTCCATGTGATAATAGGTAATGATCTTTCTATACAATTATATTTTAGTAAAAGAGACATGGGCCATGCAGAAAAAAATGTAAAAAAAATAGGGACACATGAAGGTCCCAAAAGAAAAAAATATGGACACATGAAGGTCCAAAGTATAAAAAAATGATGAGCACATGAAGACCCATGTATTCAAAAAAAAGATAGCCATGTCTCAAAAATAATAAATAGTAGAGAGAGATCATATCTATAAAAGTAGTGTTTAGCATAACATCTTCCACACACATGCACATCTTGATCTAAGAGTATGGCACTTCTCTCCATAGATTCTTGATTTGACTTTATAACATATGCAATGCAAGTATGCCATCTTGTTAAACCCTACCCAAAGCTCCATATAAACCTTTTAGTGGTAGGAAGAACAAAAGAAGGCAAAGAGTTTGCTATGCCTTGGTGAGGAATCATACACATTTGAGTGATTTGAGAGTATCTTTTGAGGAGTATAAAGTGATCTATGGTCTTTCTTGTTAAAACATTCAAAACTCCAAGTTGCTAAGATGTGAAATTGGGAGGATAACTTTGTTTCGAGAACCATTCCATTTTCAAAAACCCAAGAAAACATGTTAGATAGTGCCACATATCCCACCTGTGTAAGAAATGTGATGGTAATTTTCATGTAAGTTGTATATCTTAGGATTTTATGCTCATGTTTACTTCTACCTTTAAAGCCTTGCTCGAGGACGAGCAAGAGGTAAGTATGGGGGAGTTTGTTGGTGGTCCTTTACTCCTAAACATAACTGCCAACATTCGCATAAAATAAAGATTATATGAACACCAAACTTAGAATTAGGGCTTATAACTATCCAGTTCCACAAGTTTTGGTGATCTACCACTTGCAGGAGGACATGCTAGAAATACATGATAATGTACACATAAAGGGATACAAAATATACATGAAAAGGCTCAAAGAATGAGTGGCCCAGTCACTAGAACACCTGGGTCCCAAACATAGATACAAATACCAAACATGAGCCCAAGAAGTGAAAGCCCGAACAAATCTTGAATCCAGTCCAGGCCGTAGGAGCAGTGCTCGGTAATTTGGACGCCCAGGATGCATACGAACTCCGCTTTCAGTGATCCAGGTCTTTTTGGAAAGCTAACGACGAGCTCGACGCACTCACAAAAAATGGGCCTGAATGGAGCCCACCAGGGTGTGGCCATACCCTGGTGCGGGCGCACCCCCACTGAGGCGGTTTGGGCCCATCTCTCACGAGGCGGTAGCAACCGACATACCGTGGTTGGTTCCGGTGGTTATTGCCTGGTTCAATGCACCTAGACGCGGGTTAGGAGGTCAGTTTGGTGGCAAATATGCATGGAACCCCCTCCTCTCCACCTATAAAGAGGAGGCCTCACCCCTCCTCATTCCATTATCCAATCAAGCAACCACCAAGGGCCAAGAGTACCACCCACTTCATAGGGGCCTAGGCCTAAGCTAGCCTAGCTAGTTGTAGTATAGGGAGTGAGAGGAGGAAAGTAGAGGAGGTTCAGGCATGTCTGCCATCTCTTGTCTGGGATCCGGTATCTCCGGGTTGAGGAGGCGGAGTGCCGGATGTGTCGGCTCCCCCCCGATGTGTACCTCTACGGCCATGTACTGCTTGGAGTATAAGGTCCGTGTTTGACTATGGTGGTGAGTCTCTATTCATGTTATCTTGTGCATTACATACTTGTGGGTTCGTTGTCTGTTACTTGCCTTAGTAGTGGATGCTCTAGTAGAGGGTCCCTGATAAAGACGGATAGCCCTAGCTAACGCTAGAGTAGTAGTCGATAGCGTAGACGTAGTGTCTAGGCTAGAGGCTACCCTCGTTTGCCTCACACTCCACGGGTGAGGGGTAGGTGCTAGGTGGTGACAGCCCTAGCATCCTTTGTATTCCCCCACGTTTGGGTGTGGCATAGAGCTGGAAGCCGGCATCACTTAGCAGACTAGGTGCGATCTGGTGCCCGAAGCAAGAATGTAGTATGCAAGGTTACCTCTGTGTAGAGATCCTAAATCGTAGAACCTCACTACCCCTTTCCAACTCTACCCTTGTGTGGTCCTTGGATGAGCTAGTTAGAAGAAATATCTCCGTTCCTCATGGAAATACGATACCCTGAATACTTCCGGGTGAAGTGCTACGACGGTAATTCCGTGCCCTTGCGGATTCTTTCGCATTGCATTAAGAAATACCAACAGCAAGCTTCTCAAGAATTTGTGAATAAAGTCCTTGTCCTTCACCTTCTTACTTAGGTTCTTCAAATCATTGACAACCACTTGTAGTCGATGGAATATCTCGGCAATGCTCTCTTCATCCTCCATCTTGAATAATGCAAACTTGTCCTTGAGAATGTATGCCTTGGCACCCTTGACGGCTTGAGTACCCTCATATGTTTCTTCTAATCTTGACCAAACATCATGTGCTCTCTTAAGATCCTTGATATGCTCAAACTCCTTTAAATCAAGGGACTCATACAAAGTGTTGATTGCAATGTCCTTAAATTGGAGCTTCTCTTCTTCTCTTGCGGTAGGATCATTTGGATCGATCACCGCAAAGTCCTTGTCCACTATTTTCCATACCTTCCGATTGAGTGATTTCAAGTGTGCACACATCTTTCACTTCTAATGATGACATCTGATTTCATCAAAGTGTGGCGGCTTCCCCATATGGTTGATATGGTTGACTTGAGCCATTTTAACACCGTAGGTTGTTAAGCCTCAATCAACGGTGATTTCGGCTCCGATACCACTTGAAAGGTCCAATTGGCTAGAGGGGAGTAAATAGCCTAATTAAAATTTCTATAAATACACTAGATGAGCCGGTTAGTAACAAAAATAGCGCTCAGGTGAATTTTGCGCTAGCCTACTAGAGAGGGGGTTTGCAAGCCTCATAACCAATCAACTAGCAACCTAATATACTAGAGCACACTAAGAGTAATATCCTTAGCAATTAAAGCTATGCTAACAAGCTATGCTACACAACCTACTATACCACTTGCACAATGTAAGGAGGGGATCAACGTATGCAAATCGAGCCTTGCGGATGTAGCCAATCATCGTCTTAATTCAATCAATAGAAATATGGTTGATGATCCAATCAATTCAATAGAGAGCAAGTGATCTCGATGGATCAACCACAAGAAGGCCAAGACAATGATTTATTCCAAAGGTTCACGTGCTTGCCAACACGCTAGTCCTTGATGGAGACGTGATTCCCGATCTTCTGTTAAGTTTTGGATAACTCTCGCTTTGAGCGGAACGCGACACACTGATCCGGCTTCAGATCAAAAGACCCGAACCCTGCAACCTTAGCACCACGAATCCGCGGGTTATCAACCGTATCACCAACCGGTTGACCTTTCCAAGAAGGCTAATCCGTGCCTACGAAATAAAGAATACAAGCAAGAACTCAAAAGAACGCAGCTCAGAAAGTTGGGACAAACTGCAGATGAATGATTAAGTTCTCAAGTTGGGGTTCCACAAACCGACGAACGGCGACTGTCAATGGACAGAATAATCTTAAGCAAAATCTAAACCCTAACTTGGGTGGCGGCTACTGATTATAAAGAGTCTAAGGTCATGCAAGACCCCATGAAAGCCCCCCTAATGGGTTCCAACACGATACAAGGCCCAAAGACCAAAATACGGCGTCGCAGCGTCGGGACAGATTCTAGACGTTAACTTATTCGGATGATTTCTGATGACTCTGGATTAATTTGGGCCTCTAACAAGACTCATTGGAAAGGTCTTCTCATTATCTTTCTTTAGGGTCTAAGAACGTTCAATTCCGAGTCCGGACGCATCCCAGGCGTCCGATTTAGTCTGACGCTCCCCGGACTCCGAGAAGGATTCGAAGTCGACTTGGTCCGGGCCTCCACCTTGACTTGAGCGCCCTTGCTGGCCCTCCACGCCTCCAAGCCCTCCTCTATGTATCTCCCGGTCCTCTCCATGATTCCTAATCATAATATAATCATTAGGTAGTAATCTATTCTCTAAATCATATAAAGAGTTGCTTAGGAACGAGCTCACCAAATTTATTTAATTATATCGCGTGAGCTCTTGTGATTGGACCTTGAATGTTCAGCGGAGGATCATTGAGTGTATCCGAAGGAGTGATGTCCTCATCATCCTCCCCCTCTTGAATCGGAGTCGTCCCTCAACTCAAGCTCATCTTCTTCTCCCAAGTATGGTGTCAAATCTGCAATGTTAAAAGAAAGACTAACCCCAAACTCGGGTGGCAACTCAAGTTTGTATGCATTATCATTTATTTTCTCAATAACTTTATAAGGACCAGCAGCTCTTGGCATTAATTTAGACTTACGCAGCTCTAGAAACCTATCCTTTCTCAAATGTAGCCATACTAAATCTCCCGGTTCAAGTTTAATTTCTTTCCTACCTTCACTTCTAGCAGTTCTATACTTTTCATTCATCTTTTCGATATTTTCTTTAGTTGTTTCATGCAACTTATGAATAAATTCAGCACGTGCACTGGCATCACTATGTGTTCTTTCAGTGGTAGGTAAAGGCAAAAGATCAATGGGAGCACGAGGGTTGAAACCATACACTACCTGAAAAGGACTTACCTTAGTGGTAGAATGTGTCGCCCGATTGTAAACAAACTCCACATGAGGCAAACATTCCTCCCACATCTTTAAATTTTTCTTCAAAATAGCTCTCAACATGGTGCCCAAAGTGTGGTTTACTACCTCTATTTGTCCATCAGTTTGTGGGTGACAAGTTGTAGAAAACAACAATTTCATACCCAACTTATTCCATAGAGTGCACCAAAAATGACTCAAGAATTTTGCATCGCGATCTGAAACAATAGTACAATGCATACTATGCAAGCGAACAATCTCTTTGAAAAGAGGTCAGCAATAAAGACAGCATCATCACTTTCATGACAAGGTATAAAATGAGCCATCTTAGAAAATCGATCCACAACAACAAAAATGCTATCCCTCCCCTCTTAGTCCTAGGCAATCCCAAAACAAAGTCCATCGAAATATCCGTCTAAGGAATAGAAGGAATAGGAAGAGGCATGTACAAATCATGTGGATTCAAGCGAGACTTAGCTTTTTGACATGTGGTGCAGCATGCCACGAACCGCTCAACATCTCTCCTCATCCTTGGCCAAAAGAAGTGTGTGGCCAGCATATCCTCCGTCTTCTTAGCACCAAAATGCCCCATCAAACCTCCTCCATGTGCTTCCTGCAACAACATTAGATGAACAGAACCAACTGGAATGCATAGACGGTTAGCTCTAAACACAAAACCATCATTGATCACAAACTTAAATACGTCCCTCTTTACAATTCAGGAGCACATCTTTAAAAAAGCGGGATCAAGCACATATTGTTCTTCTATTAATTCAAATCTAAAAATCCTACAATCAAGTTGGGACAAGAAAGCATAGCGTCGAGACAAGGCATCGGCAATCACATTATCCTTTCCTTTCTTATGTTTAATAATATAAGGAAAAGATTCAATAAATTTAACCCACTTAGCATGTCTACGATTTAGATTATTTTGAGAGCGAAGATACTTAAGCGATTCATGATCTGAATGTATAATAAATTCTTTAGGCCATAAGTAATAACGCCACGCCTCTAAAAAACATACAAGTGCATATAATTCTTTATCATATGTAGAGTAATTAAGAACAGGACCATGTAATTTTTTTGCTAAAGTATGCAACAGGCTTACCTTCTTGCATCAAAACACCTCCAACGCTAATTCCACTAGCATCACATTCTAGCTCAAAAGTCTTACCAAATTTAGGAAGTTACAGCAATAGCATGTGTGTAAGCTTGTCCTTCAAAGTGTCAAAGGACTCCTCTTGTGCCTTACCCCAATGAAACAACACACCTTTCTTTGTTAACTCATGCAAGGGGGCAGCAATGGCGCTGAAATCCTTGATAAAGCGACGATAGAAACCTGCAAGACCAAGAAAACTTCTCACCTGTGTGATGCTTGTAGGCACTGGCCAACTCCTTATGGCTTTAATTTTCATCTCATCCACTTGAATTCCCTGTGGAGTAACAACATAGCCAAGAAAAGAGACTCGATCCGTGTAGAAGATGCACTTCTCAAGGTTACCAAATAAACGTGCATCACGCAAAGCATTGAAAACAGCACGTAAGTGTTCTATATGTTCATCCAAAGACTTGCTGAAAATCAGTATATCATAAAAAGTAAACTACCATAAATCGACCGATGAAAGCTCTTAAAACCTCATTTATTAAGCGCATAAAAGTACTAGGTGCATTAGTCAAACCAAAAGGCATTACTAACCACTCATACAACCCGAATTTGGTTTTGAAAGCTATTTTCCATTCATCTCCAAGTTTCATTCTAATTTGATGATAGCCACTATGCAAGTCAATCTTTGTGAAAATTATAGAGCACACAACTCATCAAGCATGTCATCAAGCCTAGGAATAGGGTGACGATATCTAATAGTAATATTATTAATGGCTCTGCAATCAACACACATATGCCAAGAACCATCTTTCTTAGGAACCAAAATCACCGAACAAAGACAAGGACTAAGGCTCTCACGTACATACCTGTGGTCCAATAGATCTTGGACTTGGCGCTGAATCTCCTTAGTCTCCTCAGGGTTGGTACGATAGGCAGCTCGGTTTGGCAGGCTTGCTCCAGGAATTAAGTCGATCTGGTGCTCGATTCCTCGAATTGGTGGAAGTCCCGGAGGTACCTCGGCAGAAAAAAATGTCCCCCGTATTCTCCTGCAAAAAAGGTTAGTGACGAGAGGGTGGCAAAGTGCTAGCTATATCATCAATAGAAAATAAAACATCTTTGCATACCAAAGCATAACATATATCATCGATTTTAGCAAGATCAGATTTATTTGCAAGCATAACAGATGTTTCAATTTAGCTACTTGTCTGCTTGTCGGTGTAGAAGCTTCTTTATTTTTATTCTCAAAGAACTCGCTCTCTATCGGCTTGAACAATTTGAGCAGGGGTCATAAGTACCAAAGTAATATTTTTGCCCTTGTGCATAAATGTATATTTATTACATTTTCCATGGTGGATTGCATCGTTATCAAATTCCTAAGGTCTACCCAATAGAAGGGAACAAGCTTGCATAGGTACCATATCACAATCTACAAAATTAGAGTATGTACCAAGGGAGAAGTGTACGCATGCTGTTTGTGTTACCCTGGCCTTACCTGAGTCATTTAGCCATTGAATATGGTACAGATGTCGATGTGGATGAGTTGGCAAGTCAAGCTTCTTGACTAAATCATAACTCACCAGATTGTTGCAGCTCCCTCCATCAATGATGACTCGTGCACGCCGGTCCTTGATGACGAATAAAATCTGAAACAAGTTGTGGCGCTGCAACTGTTCTGCCTCCTCCATCTGTGTACTAAGAACCCGTTACACAATGATTGTGCGCTGGTGACCAGCATCGTCGATGCTCAAAGACAGATCTTCATTATGTGAGGTGGGCTGTTCTTCAATATCATCCTCCACATCAGAAGTGCTCATATAGCCTCCATCGTCTGTAGCAATATATGCCCGCTTGCTAGGGCAGTCCTTGGCGACATGACCAATCCCATGGCAACGATGGCACTGAATGGATGAAAAGCGTCCGGTGGAAGCTATCGAGGATGGTTTCTGTAAACGAGACTTACCAAATGGGAAGGAGTAGTAGCGGATAGAGCTGTTCACATGCTCGCTGCTGGAGTTGATGGAGATGCTCCCGAGGACTTGGGGGCCTAAAACGTTGTCGTCTTGGGTGCGAAGGGGCTGCTGTAGTTTCTACCCTTCTAAAGCTGTTGTCGCCCTTGCAATTCCTTCTCTACAAGCATAGCAAGCTGGAATAACTGGTTGGTAGTATTAAAATCTTTATAATCAACGATATCCTAAATTTCATGTCTCAAACCACCATAAAAATGATAAATTTTATCCTCGAAATCCTCCTCTATACCGCAACGCATCATGCCCTTTTGAAGCTCAAAGAAAATACTCTTGAACACATGTCTCCCCGCTCTAAACGTTGTAATTTTTTTCGTAAATCTCGTTTGTAAGAAGGAGGTACAAATCTATCACGCATTGCTGTTTTTAGCCCATCCCATGATAAAGGTTTTGGATCTAAAGTTGTCCACCAGATTATAGCAAAATCTTTAAATTCACTAGTGGCATGTCTAACTTTATAGCAACCGGGCACTCTATGGGACTCAAATTTTTGTTATACTGTCATCTCCCAGTCAAGATATTCCTCAGCGTTATATTTGCCATGAAAAGGATGTATGGTAAATTTTACCTTAGCAAAAGGATCATTTTTACCTTCATTGCGTCGCCCTCGATGTTCTCCTCCCATACCTGTTCTTTTATATTCTAGCCGTCTACACAGTTTAATCTTATTTGTGGACCTTTCATCAAGGCTACTATCAGCGTTGTAGACTTTATCTTCTTCAAGCACTTGGTCGAAATCCAAATCCTCGCTGGCATTGTTCTCGAGCTCTTGAACCTTCCCCGATAGTGTGGGCCGGTCGCTTGTTCACACCCTCAAATGTAATAGTTGAGTTCTTTAACTTCCTTCACTAGCTTTTCCATCTGCTGAAGCATCATATCCTTGAATTCCTACAACTGACTAGACAAAACAGGAACGCCGTCTGGCATAGTTAGTTGTCAAAGAAAATCCCTAACAACTATTTATGGGTTACTAGTGGAATCACACCCCTCACTAGACGTCTTACCAAGTTCTTACCGACATTCTTACAAATGCAAGCAGCGGATGGCAACACTCGGTGGACGGTTGTGATACCTGTGGAGACGTGGCACCGTGATTGCAAGGGTCCTTTTTCTGTACTGATCTGAAGAATATATGGAGCTTGGAAGGCACACAAGAAGAATAATATGTATATATGGCACACAAGTCAGTAATAGATAGTAGTGCTGAATTATAGTCCTAAGTACTCCTTCTCGTTGCTGGTTCAAAGTGCTGCAAGTCCCAATTGTGTGAGGAATAAAGGTGGAGAAACAAATATGATGGATGACAAGAGCAACAACCAGCTAAAGACACAAGACAGCACACGCTCACTTTGCCAAGAGCTCGGATTTTTCCTTTTCCCCGAATTTTCCTCGGATTTTTGCAAAAGGCACTAGTAGGAATCAAACTTTTTTATTTTTTCACTATTTTTTATATTTTTCTCTAAACAAGGATCACAAAAGATGCAACCACAAAAATTGACACCTACAACTGAGGTGGGATGTGGTCTCTGAGAAATTCAAAGACGTTCTCTCGAAAAAACGTGCGAAAACTTTGATAATTTTTTTCTTTATTTTCTTGAATTTTTTTGGTAATTTTAAGAAAACCAAACAGGTTGTAGGAAAGTTTGGGTCCCTCCAAATGGTGTCAAGAAGCTGCTAAAAAATTTTAGATTTTTCTGATAACCGAGTGAAAAGTTATGCCTGTTTTACCGAGGGTATCTCAAGTTATGTTTTCTCGAAGGCACAACACGGCGGCGGCAGTTAGGGCAAAAGCGTCCCCTAAACTCCAACACCGATCACAAGATCAATTGTTCAGCAGTAGGTATTCGCAGATGATGTAAGGAGAGCTACGATACAGGCGAAATAACAAATGGCCGGCAACCTACCTAGGGTTAGCGCGGCGGCGAGAGATCACACAAGGCGGCTAGCGGGGGCAAGTCGAGTAATATGGTGGCTTCGACTTGTTTGGGGACAGTGGATGGGATAGATACGGAGATCACACAATGGACTCTAACACAACCTAACCAGCAACAAGACCTCGATCTGAACACAAAGTCAACACGACGAACTCCAAAACCAAAATATGTAAAGGCTATGGCGCGGAGAGGTTGTAGGACCGAAAACAATTATGGCCGTGGATTATGGCATGAAGACAAAACACGAACTAAAGGATAACTTTGAACCTTACAGTATACCTTAAGCTCTGATACCACTTGATGGGGACGTGATTCTCGATCTTCCGTTAGGTTCTGGATAACTCTCGCTTTGAACGGAACGCGACACACCGATCTGGCTTCAGACCAAAAGACCCAAACCCTGCAACCTTAGCACCACGAATCCTCGGGTTATCAACCGTGTCACCAACCGGTTGACCTCGCCAAGAAGGCTAATCTGTGCCTGCGAAACGAAGAACACAAGCAAGAACTCGAAAGAATGCAGCTAAGAAAGTTGGGACAAACTGCAGATGAATGATTAAGTTCTCAAGTTAGGGTTCCACAAACCAATGAACGGCGACTGTCAATGGACAGAATAATCCTAAGCAAAACCCAAACCCTAACTTGGGTGGCGGCTACTGATTATAAAGAGTCTAAGGTCATGTAAGACCCCCTGGACGCACCTCTAATGGGTTCCAACGCGATACAAGGCCCAAAGACCAAAATACGGCGTCGCAGCGTCGGGATAGATTCTGGACATCAATTGTGCAGATGATTTTCGATGACTCCAGATGAATTTGGTCCTCTAACAAGACTCATTGTGAAAGGTCTTCTCGTTATCTTTCTTTAGAGTCTAAGAACGTCCAATTCCGAGTCCGGACGCATCCTGGGCGTCTGATTTAGTATAGATTGCTCCTGGACTCCGAGACGGATTCGAAGTCGACTTGGTCTGGGCCTCCACCTTGACTTGAGTACTCTTGCTGGCCCTCCATGCCTCCAAATCCTCCTCTATGTATCTCCCAGTCCTCTCCATGATTCTTAATCATAATATAATCATTAGGTAGTAATCTATTCTCCAAATCATATAAAGAGTTGCTTAGGAACGAGCTCACCTGTAAATTTAATTATCGCGCGCGAGCTCTTGTAATTGGACCTTGAATGTTCAGCGGAGGATCATTGAGTGTATCCAAAGGAGTGATGTCCTCATCAGTCCACGTTGTGTCCCCCTTGACCACGTGGTTCGGTGGCTAATCGGTATCACACACCGAGCCTCACAAGGCGCTACAAAAACCTACCAATGGCTAGGAGTTGAATGACGTATACTCCACTAGAGTATCTTTTGCAATCTCCATGGAGAAAGGTCAAGAACCCCTCACAACTTATCGGTGTGGCCAAGAACAATCACCGGGCTTGCTCACACCTTCTCCTCGCTGCTCTAACCGTCTAGGTGGTGGCAACCACTAAGAGAATAAGCAATCACGCAGCGAGAACGATCACTAGTGCCACTAGATGCAAGAATTCACAAGCAATACACTAGAATCTCTCCCAATCTCTCTTTGAATGCAAGCAATCAAGCAAGATAAGAGGAAGGAGGTTGGCTCAGCTCTAGGGTGCTCAAGAATGATCATAATGTGCAAGAAAAGCTCCCCAAGCTGGCCAACAAGCTTATATAGTCACCCACCAAACAAATGAACCGTTATATTTCAAGTGGGGCTGGCTCAGGGTCATCGGACGCTCAGACACCCAGCATCGGACGCGTCCAACGCCTATCCTTGAATTCGACCATTGCCGTACTTCTGAAGATCCATCGGACGCTCAGCTAACACTCACCGGACGCGTCCGACGCGCAGAAAACACGCGAGCGAGCACCTGCGTCAGACACCAGCGACTGGACGCCAGCCGAGCCACCGGATGCAGTCCAGAGAAGTTCTAGAACCTCCCTGAATGCATCGGACACATCCAACCATGTGGCAACGGACGCACCAGCGTCCGATGAACGCACCACGCAGGTTCTGACACCTAAAAGCTTTGCACCGGACACGCAGACGTTTTACCGTCGGACGCTCTGATGCACCTACTGTGCATGTGCCAATCTTCACAGGATCATCGGACACATCCGACGTCTCGGGACCCAGCGTCTGATGCCCCTGTGAGTGCTCCTTTCACTCTGAAAATTGCCATGTCCTGCCTCACAGGCTCGGCGGGAGGGGTTTACGCCTAAACCCTAACAACCCTTGCTCTCATGTCCCAACACCAAAGTGTCCCACCACTTGTGCACGTGTGTTAGCATTTTTAAATGAGTTTTGCAAGAGTTAAAGTTAGCACACTAGGTTCTAATGCAATACATGAAGTCAAACACCTAGTGGCACTTGGATAACTGCTTTCGACACGTGATCACTCCTCTTAATAGTACGATTATTTATCCTAAATGTACTTACACCCTCTATGGTATCTTGAGTACTAAAAGCAAATGGCCCTATAGGTTATTCCTTTGCCTTGAGCCCATTTGCCTTGAGCCCATTTCCCTCCATCTCTTCTCCTCTTTCTCACTTAGAGCGCTTGTGGTCATCTCCATTCATCACCTCGCTCCAACTTGAGTGGACCATCCATGCTAAGGCTACATACATGCTTAAAATGGATTAGTCCAAGGTTTCATTAATTATCTAAAACCAAGCTAGGGCTTTCAGTAGCCCACCACTGTTGGTTTTTCTTATGCACAATTAAAATATAAAGAATTCTACAAGTGCATAGAATACCATTGTAGTGTTTTATTGGGAGTATTTCAGGTATATTATTTAAATTTTACCACTTGGAAACATTGGTTAAAGACATTGATTGCACACTATCATTTATCTACTAATTAATACACCAACTAGACTAAAGTAGGGGTAAATAATAAATGATAGAAGTTACGCATAAATGATACAAACATATAGGAGAATTCTATGATAAAAGAGCAGATAGTTAAAATGAGAGGACAACGGGAGAGTTCAAGGTTCCTAAATACTTCTCTATTACCGGAGTTCTATAATAACTGATTCATAGTAAATAAAACAATCATATAATAACACTTTAGAGCAGCGGTCCTTTCCAACTCTCAAAAGAGACTGGGAAGAAGGTAGTTGGGGAAGGCTGTCTATAAGCTCTACGAAACACCAACTCCAACATGGTGAAATACGAAAGCCTAACAGAGCTGTCACCTTTAGGGCTACCACAACTAACCATAAGAATTAGGCGCAATCTTAGGTAACCTATAGTCTAGACAGCATGTCTACACTATCAATTACTACCCTAGTCACAATTAATAACTAGAGCACCTAATACAAGCAGAGATCCCATGCTAAAGTATAACAATTATACTTACCAATCAAATATAAGGCATACAAGTAAATAGAGAAGATAGAATATATTAAAGCATAAAGTCTTACAAGAATAGATACAAAGGCATACCAAATCTCAAAGACTTCTCCGTAACTGAAAGGCTAGCTCCGCTCTCCCCAACTCTCAACTAGAACTAATCTACTATATTGGAAATTCTAGCCCTAATTCTCTAGAGTTGAGAGATCATCCTTTTGAGAGATGCTTCTATATCTCCATAATGATGTATTCCCTCAGGGGGGTCTGGCCCTGTATTTATAGCCCGGTGGAAGAAACGATGGCCGTTGGATCAAACCAACTTAAAGTACGGTGGATAAGCATTCTTGAAGATGGTGGAGAAAGCTTCTAGAAGATGGAGGCAAAGATGGCGTATGGGGGTGCTGGCCGGCCCAAGGCCCAATGCCGACCGGCCTGGGTCCAAGCCCACTCGGGCTCCACTTCGACGACATGTCTTCCTGACCATTTTAAAGCCCAAGGGTGTATGTTTCGCCGTGGAATTGATCTCTCTTGATTCTGGACTCCGAATATAGCAAATGCTAGGTTTGTTTCGATCGTCTCGATGAGCCCGTCACAATGGTGTTGCCCACTTACTTAGTTGAGATACTTATATTTGATAGAAAATTGTATACTCCTGCAACACAAGTGAGAACACCAAAACTCGTGGAACCCGTTAGAATTAAAGCCTACAACTATGCTTTGTAATTTATTTTATATCATTTTATGCAATAGTTGATGATAATATTTGGTGTTTAATGGCCATCAAAAAGTTCCTCTAAACTTAACCTTTGCTAGTCCCTAGCAAAGCTAAACTTAGAAACTGCTATTGATATCCATATGTTCTTAGCAACTTTCTTGTAGCCCCTCAAAAGCATACCTGTATTCAAACATAAATTCTCCTCCAGGTTTAAGTAAAACTGAGCTGACATTCAAACTTACTCATATTACCCTTGACCATAAGGTCTTGAGCAATCGAAAGAAAGAAAGATCCAGCCAAGCACTATGTCTTAAGCTCTTCATTCAACTATTATTCTAGAGTTTTTAGAGGTTTTTAAATAAAACTCAGAGTTTTTCTTATATGGCACTCTCAAATCTCTCAGGATATGTGGTATTTATGGATTCTCACTAAGGCAATAATGATGTTATGCTTTTCTTTTCTTCCTACAAGTAAGGCTTATGTGAAGCTCATAGGTGTGGAGAAAACATGAAAGAGCATAAATGCAATACACATATTATAAACTCAAACAATGAATCCATAGAGAAATAAGTCATGCAATCAAATCAAGATATGCAAGTATATAGATATGGTGGATATTGGTGGAAGCGGTGAAACCTAATTCTACCTTGCTCCTTGAAGACATATCTCTCTTTTGGAACTTGGAACTTGGCCGAGGGTATGAGCTATCTTTATTCTTTTCTCTCTTTCTTTTTTCTTCTTTTTTAGGGAGGCGGGCATCTAAGTACCATTGTTTTAATATTTCGGACACTTATCTTTTTTTCTAACTCTCTTTTTTTCTTATTTTTCTTTTCTCTCTTTTTTTTCAAAATGACTTTTGCATAGCTCACACCTCTTTTTGGCACTAAAGACTTTTGAGAGATAGCAAGAAGAAATTGGAGCATTTATTTGGTTGCTATCGTAGCGAAAATATTTTTTGGTGTTTTCGTCCTGTGTAGGAGTAAAACATTTTTTGGTGAATCTAGGTGGAATAACATATTGTTGCGTCTACTCCAATGTAGAGTAGTGCATATATAGGTGGAGTCTAAGTGGATCTTAATTTAAGAGTATGACAAATCTCTCACAAGGGTCATAAAGGTTGTCAAAAATTAATGCAAGATAAGTAGCATATATGTCGAAGTTTATCGAGCCTAGATATCATGTTTGGCTTTGGTAGAAATGTAAGCTTTGTCATACAAGAGCTTATCATGTAAGGTTTTGTATTTTTCAAAAGAAATTTATAGAACTCTAGTGTCACTCGAGAACTCTAGTGTCACTCGAGAACAAGATAAATAGCAGCTCAAACTTTTTTAATCATATCAATCAACCACCTAGACTTAGCTCAAGAATATGTGACCCACAAGTTTTACGCTAAAAAAAAAATCTTCATGTCAAAACAGTCTAAGCCAAAAATTAGAAAAACTTAAGTCTAGCAACTTGGCACTTTAAGAGTTATCACTTTTATCCTTTAAGATTATCTCTAGATGTTGTCTATTTATTGACTTGTAACTAGACACTTATTTTTATTTGATTTTATATTTTAAAGACTCACAAAGACTCGATAAATATGGACCTTCATGTGCCCATATATTTTTGGTATTTTTATGACTATAAGATAGACTCGATAATTGTATAGGTATACTTACCTGATAACTAGGGGATGCCTTCCCCCAATCTAGATGTTTGCTATGGTTGATTGTTGAATGATCTTTAGAGCAAGCTTATCAGCAGCAGTCCTTAGTGAATTCTACTGATGGGTCTCACTTCTTAGTCATATTATTGTCCTCACGGTGAGGGTTTGATGTTTTAAGTCCTTCAAACTAGACTCCTCCTTGCGGTGGCTCATTAATCGAGTACTTCAGGTTGCTCTTAAGAATAAGGATTGAGGTGGTGCCACTAGTGGCGCTTCTGATAGTGGTACCATTTTCTTCCTTTCTTTTGCTAGCATCTCGAAGCCAATCTTATGTGCATTATTGCTACGGGTTGAGAACTTCTACTTGTAGAATTTAGAGAATCTCCCCGCACTTTGTTTGAAGTGTGTTCTGCTCATAAAAACAAGATAGAGATTAAGTGCATGGGCTCGCTAGTGGGAATACACTAGCATGTAACACCCAAAATTCTGCATTTTCTGAAATTAGAATAAATTTGATTTATTTATGTAATTGGGTGAGCATTCAAATATAGGAAATAATAAATTTTGAAGAATTAAAATGAAATATAAGTTTCATACATGTTGATGCATCATGCTTTGCTGCATTTATTTTGCTTGAGTGGTTTGTTAAAATTCAAAAGGATTCAAATTTATTTTTGAAAATGGATTTGGAAACTACGAAAAAATACAAAGGAAAAACTTTTCTCCTTTCCCTCCCCTTCCTTTCGGCCTCTTGGGCCGAGGCCGGCGGCCCGCTCACTCCCTCCCCTCTTCTCCCGCACAGGCCCGCGCCCCCTCCTCTTCTTGGGCCGGCCCATCACGGCCCAGGCGCCACCCCGCGCCTCCCTCTCTCTCCCCCGCTAACGGCCGGGGGCCCGCATGTCGGCGGGGTCTTCCCCAACCTCCCGCCGTCGCCTCCGCGCCGCCGCGGCGTGCAACCGCTGCGCCTCCGCGCGCTGAGTCGCAACCCGCGCCCGCTCCCCCACGATCTCCGCCGCGGGTATATAGCGTGGCGCCCGCCTCCCCTCTCTCTTTTTCCCCTGCCCCGCTCTCCTTTCCTTCGCTCGCGGCACCGCCGCCAACCACCGAACGCCGCCCGCGATGCATGCGTGGCGCCGGCCACCTTGCTCCCTTACCGTCTCCGCTCGATTCGAAGGCCGTGGTGAGACCTCCGTCCTCCCCTCTTTCTCCTCGTGCGTTTTTTCCGTCGTATCGCGCACCAGTTCGCCGGGAACGCGAACTCCGGTGAGGGCCGCCCGCCGTCGACCATGGAGCACCGTCGCGCGGCCGTTCCCCGCCCGCGCCGAGCCTGGGGGTGCACTCCCGTCGCCCCCTCTATTCCCTGGTGCATACGGTTTGCCGAACCGAGGCCTCTAGGGCCCCGGCCGCTTCGCTCCGGCCGAGCTCGCACCGCCGGCCATGGCCGCCGCCCGTCTTGGGAGTGTTGGCCACGGCCAACCCCTCTCTCTCCTCCCTTCCTTTCTTTCCTGGCCGTTGATCCTAGATCAGACGGCCGAGGGCGTCCCGTACCCCTTCGCCGGCCATCTCAATGAAGAACCCCTCCACTTTCTTTTATTTACAGATTAGTCCCTGGCCGGAATTCAAAATTCTGATCTTTGTTAATTTAATTCCGAAATGAAGTTCAGTCTATTTACAGAATTGCCACTGAACTATTTTGCTTATAAAATGGTCATTTTAACTCCGATTCGATCCGTTCAAGTTGCGTTAGGTTCGTAGTTAAATTCTCTATGCGTTAGTACCACTGTTAGGTAGGTTTGATGCTGTTTAATTTTGAGGATTAGACTAAGTTAATTAGAGCGCGTAGAGAACTTGATTAGGCTATAACTTTCGCGTTTTAACTCCGAATTTCATGATCTTCGCGTTGGCGTGTTCGTAGCGAGACGTAGAATGGTTTTACAAACTTTTTAATTTGTTTTGTCACTGTTGGTGTACTGTTCTAATATAGAGTTTGTTGCTTATGTATGAATGCAATGGTGGATGCGTGTGGATTTTGCGGTGTATCGTGTTTAGACGGTGAGCAGTTGGGTGGTGAGCAGGACTTCTACTTCGATGACCAGCAGGATCCACAGGAGTTCGTTGAGCAAGGCAAGTATATCACGGGATCATCCTTGTTGTCCTATTCACCTTAAACACCATAATCATATGCATGTGTCTACCTTGACAACCGTAGAGATTATAAAGTAGAGTTGATTTCCTGTTCCTTGACACCGGTGGGATGTGATGCATTATTTAGAAATGCTAGTGCTCTATGGTTACCATGATCTCGTAACTGACTGATGACTTATGCTTAAGATATAAAACCTGCTTTTATTATTATGCTCACAGGGGACTAGTACACTGTGGTCTATGTGCTAGCTTCCTCTCCGTAAGGACTTATCTGTGGGCGACAATCCGGGATTCACAGTACAACCATGAGGGCTATATGGCTCTGGCTTTAGTTAAGTATGAGGACCTTTTCTAACTTGTTAGTGGTTACCCGAAAGGGCGCTAATTCGAGGGTGTAACCGGGTTGGGTGTAGTGCGGCCTTTGTCCCTATGTGTGCAGGCTGCGTGTCTTTGAACCATATGGAAGGGGGCTCTACATTCGTAGGCCACTCTCTAGCGGCCCTAACTTGTTAGACGAACCTTTGAAAGGCTTCATAGTGAACCCTGCCGACCCTCCTCGGAAGTGGGTCAAGAGATTGGCCGCCTCGGGCAAAGGGATAAATCACGACTCATGGTGAAAGTGTACAACCTCTGCAGAGTGTGTTAAAAACTGATATATCGGCCGTGCTCACGGTCACGAGCGGCCTTGGACCCTCATAGAGTAAATGATGATGTATTCTGTTAATGACTGTTTATGTTAATCATTAATTACCTGATCATGTGTAACATTGGATTAAGGGTATAACTTGACGCTTCACCACTGCTAAAACTGACAATCATAAAAGCTAATTGCTGTATAACCTGTGTCAACCTTTTGAGCCTCATTAACCCTGTGCTATGCTTGCTTAGTACGAGGAGTACTTACGCTTGTTTTATTCTCAACTTTGGAAAATCCCAGATGGGTAACAGATGGCTACAATGAGTTCTTCCCTGAAGATTACTAGGTGTGCCGTCAACCAGTCAACCGTTCCCTGTGGAGTGAGAGCTCACGGAGATTAGCTATCTATATGTTATTTATGTATCAGACTCAGTTATATGTAATGACTTTATAATTGTGATGTATGAGACACCGTGATGATACTTATATAAAATTTGTGACTCGTGTGTGTGATTGATCTCTGGGCACACATGAGTTTATGCATTCAGTTTCTTCCTTGAAATTGGGTGTGACAAATTGGTATCAAAGCCATGTTGACTGTAGGACGCAAGCCTAGGTAGTTTTGGTCGCATTTAAGGTCTAACTCTATTTATTATTATGCTTATTATCTTGCTCTTGTTATTTTACTAAATTGTTATCATACTCTTGTTATTTTATTAAAATGTTTATGTTACTTTACCATTATATTGTTAAAATATTATTTCTTACTGTATCTTAAATAAAACTTATAGATGTCGACGCCTCGCGGCCTGCCCGCCTCAACTCGTCGACCTACCGCGCCATGTTCACTCCTGCCGTCCCAGGCGGCACCATCTTCACCAACACTGCAGGCGATCCACGAGGCCTGAGCCATCTCGAGCTACTCGAGGCAACTTTCAGCGACACCGGCACCCTGGCTCCCGAGGTAGTGGTTGTTGACACTCCTTAGCGTCAACTTTTACTAGGGCTTTTTACCCAAGGAAAACAAGAAAACACACTAGTCTAGGGCTTTATCTCGACAAATTCCACGAGTTTTGCATATTCTGTATTTTCCAGGGTGATTTTCAGAAAAGCATAAAAAAGGGGATTATAGAGCTCAATTATCACGAAATTGATCCACAACAGAACAACATCATCATCGGACTCAGGAAGGGTCTAGAAGACACCCGAAGCGGCGGGGCCCGCAGAGGAGCCGGCCGGCCGCCCCACCCCCCCTCTGGGCGGGCGCCCCTAGGTCAACGTCCCGGCCGCCTTGGAGTCTTCCTCCCACGGTTCCTTGGAAGCCAATCAAAGCATCCCTACGTTGATTTTAGGTCGGTTTGATCCGACGGTGCACATGAAATGAAGACGTGGATCGCTGCCGTGGCGGTTCCTTGCCCCCTACTCCACCTCGGCCTATATAATGATGCCCAAGGCTCCCTCCAAGAGGCATTCTACACCCCGGTGCTTCATATTCTCTACATAATTAGGGTTAGGGTCCCTCTAGTTGATCTAGTCTAGTTCATCTAGTTCTAGTTCATCTAGTTGTAGCAATTAGGAGAGACTAGTTCTTTAGATCTAGTTTTGTTTAGAGATTAGAGAGATTGAGTAGAGGAGTAGAGATTCCGGAGGAGCTCCTGGCTTGTCGGCGCTTCTTCGTGGTCAGTATTCTTACGGATTCAAATTTCCTCGCCCCGGAGGCTGCGTTACGAGGTACTTTTGTATTTACCATTCTGATTCAAGTAAGCAATTTGTTCTTATTCGTTCTTTGGTTCACATCTCATATTGAGAACTTTGATCTATAGGACCCTGTAGGTTAAAGTTGTATTTAAATAGTGTAGGCGTGGTGCCTAGGCTAGATTTACTTGTGAATGTCCCCCCCGATCAGTTGGATAGTGGTAGCTCGCGTAGGTGACTTTATAGCTGCGTTGAATCCTCGTAGTCCACTTCCGTTGATAGGACTGATAGGCTTATAGGTGTCCGGTAGGTAGATTACTCTGTTTCTTCTCCTATTCAGGTCACTTGTCCGATAAGACAATATTATACAAAGTTTACCGGTTATTGGAACTAGAGTACAATAGCTATTTCCTTTTTTCTTGATATTATCTAGCCTAATTGTAGGGTTAAGTCTATAGACGTTGTCACTATCACAACCTGTTCCCCGTGGATACGATATTTAAAACCTCCAGGTAAAATGTGACACTGGTATGATATCTGTGCACTTGCGGATAATCCTACTTAAAACTTATTTAATGGAGTGCGCTTAAAAAAATACCAACAAGCATTTTTTGGCGCCGTTGTTGGGGAACAGTTTGCTGATTTTGACTTAGTCTAGCTTAATCTTGTATTATACTTTTATCTTTTCTTATTATTTATCCCATTCTCTTCATTAATTTTTGTGTTCATCCTTATGGATGCTTTTAATTCTATTTGTTTTTATGGCATGCGTGAAAGCTTCGGGCCACCAAAATCTAATGAACCTATCATAACACCTGGCTATGAGCTGCACCCATGTCTAATCAAAATGATTCGGGATAAACCCTTCTCGGGGAGAAGGCAATGAAAACCCATACTTACACTTACGAGAATTCAAGCGGACACATGCATGCTTGCGCATTGCTGGCATGTCTAATAAGACTATTAGATGGAAGCTTTTTCCGTTTTCCTTGACAGGAAAAGCTAAACTTTGGTATAATCGAGCCGTAGGGAGTATGCAAGGTGATTGGGAAATGATATACTCTGAATTCTGTTTACACTTCTTCCCCATCTCTAGGGTAGCTAGCCTTCGAAAAGAGGTTCTAACTTTTAGGCAACTAGAACAAGAATCTCTTAGTAAATCATGGGAGCGTTTTAATGAACTTATCACATTTGGCCCTGACCTTGGTTTTCCAGACCCCATGCGCTTCTTCAACATTTTTATTTGGGTCTTACCAAGGAATCTATGAACTCCCTTGATTTAGCCTCTGGAGGAGCTTTTCTTCACTTGCCTAATTTCCAAGCCTTGGTGAACCGTGCAATTGTGATCGACAACAAGCGCAAGGAGATTGAGGCCAAGAAGCGTAAATTCCAAGGTCGGTCATCGTGGGGAGCAACAATCGTTCTCGTGCCAATTCACGCAGCGGGTATCGGCCAGAAGTACCAAGGACCACCTAATCGGTGGAATCGTGGACCCTACCGGCAAGAATCCCAAAGACGGCCCGGCGCCCACGCCCAGCGGCGTCCACGTAACCAGGCCAGGCGGGGGTGGTCAGCCAGTGGCGAGACAGGGAAATCCAAACAATGTCCCTATGAAGACTAATGCCCCAAACACTGCCAATATCTGTTTCAACCGTGGAAAAAGAGGGGCACATGTCCTACAACCGTCCCCGAGAAGAAGAACCAAAGAAGAACCCCGAGTTCCGTGCAACAGCCCAGGACCGCACAACAACCCGGAGGAACATTCCTCGAAGCCACCACACTATGGGAGAGTGAACCACGTGTCTCTACCGAGACAGTGCGAGGCTCCGGGAGTTATGATTGGTACGTTTGACGTCAACTCGCCTTCCCTTCTACCGTTCTTTTTTGATTACGGTGCTTCGCGTACCTTTATTGCACACATGTTCATTAAACTACATAGCATACCACTCTGTGCACTTAAAGACACATTATTAGTTAATTCACCTGGTGGGGGAATGCAAGCAACACTCTATTGCCCCAAGGTTCAACTCTCTTTAAGGGGGGTAGAGTTCCATGTGAAACCCACTGTGTTAAGAACTTCTGGAATCGATCTTATCCTGGGCATGGATTGGATGAAGAACCACAATGCAATTATTCAGTGCAAGGAAAAGGTTGTGACTCTGACAACACCCAAGGGGGACAGAATCAATGTTGACATTGCAATGCAAGAGCAACAGACAGTTACTGTGAATCAGCTGAGTGACGAGACCAAGCAGGAGGATCCAGTTGTGGGTGAATTTCCAGATGTGTTTCCTGATGATTTGCCAGGTATGCCACCTGACCGCAACATCGAATTTATTATTGAGCTTTTACCTGGCACTGCACCTATAGCTAAAAGACCATATAGAATGGGAGTAAATGAGTTAGAAGAACTTAAGAAACAAATAAAGGAATTGCAAGAGAAGGGTTTCATTCGTCCTAGTTCATCACCACAGGGGGCACCGCTTATCTTTGTTAGTAAGAAAGATGGAACCTAGAGAATGTGTGTAGATTATCGGTCATTGAATGAAGTTACCATCAAGAATAAATACCCTTTGCCTAGAATAGATGACTTGTTTGACCAATTGAGAGGAGCTTGTGTGTTCTCAAAGATTGATCTTCGGTCCGGCTATCATCAACTAAAGATCCGTGCATCGACATACCTAAGACGACTTTTTACTACAAGGTATGGATTGTATGAGTACACAAATCATGTCATTTGGATTGACCAACGCACCTACATACTTCATGTATATGATGAATAAGGTGTTCATGGAATACTTAGACAAGTTTGTAGTGGTCTTTATAGATGACATATTGATTTATTCTAAGAATGAAGAAGAGCATGCTGAACATTTGAGATTAGTACTACAGAAACTTAGAGAGCATAAGTTGTATGCTAAGAGGAGTAAATGTGAATTTTGGTTGAAGGAAGTATCCTTTCTTGGTCACATTGTGTCTAATGGAGGAATAGCAGTGGATCCAGGGAAGGTAGCTGATGTGTTGAATTGGAAGCCACCTACTGATGTTAGTGAGATCCGTAGTTTTCTTGGATTAGCTGGCTACTATCGGAGATTCATAGAAGGATTCTCCAAGCTAGCACCGACAGGCCAATACTTCCTCTAAAACTCTCTCTTTGACTCTATCTCTCTATTTCTGATATAGAACTAGCTTCTAGAGGTATAGAACTAGCTCTCTCTTGGAATGCTAACTCTAGAGAGGTATATCCATTCGAGGGACACCTCTTGGGATCCTAACTAGGGTTTTTTGATAAAGCTCTTCTTCTTCAGAATGGATGCTCCCTCCTGGGGGTTGCCTCTCCTTTTATAGCCTTGGCGAATCAACGTGAGCCCTTGGATCAAACCGACTTCGACGGACGGTGGAGATCAATCCTCAAAGGCGGTGGAGCAACCTGGGCGAAGCGTGCCGCGAGTGCGCCGGGGCCCAGACCGATCGGTCCAGGGCCAGAGCAGCCGGTCTGGCCTGGTGGCCATTGGTCCTCCCCTTCAGTGCACAGTCTCCTCTTCCCTTCTGGAATCTTTCTGCGTAGCCGTGGCGTCTAATCTTGCATTCTATGTTGTACTATAGCTCAAAAGTATGTTGTGTCTAGTGTATGACTACAAAACCACTGATTCATCAAAACTCGTGGAATTCGTTAGCCAAAGCCCTAATTCTAGGTAGATGGATTGCTTTTAAGTCACTTTGGAAGGTTAGTTGATGGTTGGATTTGAACATTAAGGACCATCAATAGTAACACTAGAGTAGTAGTCGATAGTGTAGACGTGGTGTCTAGGCTAGAAGCTACATTCATTTGCCTCATACCCTCTGGTTGAGGGGTAGGCGGCAGGTGGTGATAGCCCTGTTTGTCCTTTTCACTCCCCCACGTCCGGGTACGGCGTAGATCTGTAGGCCAGCAATGCTTGACAGACCAAGTGTTATCCAGTGCCTGAAGTAAGCAAGTAGAAGTATAGTTTATCTACTTTAAGATCGTGAAGCCATAGGAATCCTTCTCTACCCTTTCCAACTCTACCCTTGTGTTGTTCTGGGATGAGCTAGATAGAAGTACCTCCGTTCTCTGTGGAAATACGATACCCTGAATACTTCCGGGTGAAGTGCTACGACGGTAATTCCATGCGCTTGCGGATACTTTCACATTGCGTGAAGAAATACCAACAAGCATTTTTGGCGCCGTTCTTTGAGGAGCGGTTCTTGTATTTCCTTCAAACCTAGTTCATCCTCGTATCACGTATCTTTTATCTTTTTTCTTTTGTATTAAAAAATTACCTCTCTTATCCCATTTTCCATGAATTCCACTCCGATTCAAAATCTTTCTATTTCAAAGGGAGAGTTTTATGAGCCACCCCTCTCTTCAAAACCAAAATGCTCATCTAGCTATAAACTCCACCATTGCTCGATAGCCATGGTTCGGGCACAACCCTTCTCAGGGTGTGAAAATGAAAACCCAAGCAATCACCTGTGAGATTTTAAGGAAATGTGTTCATGCCTAAGCATCTCAGGCATGACACAAGAAACTCTAAGGTGGAAATTGTTTCCCTTCTCTCTTACAGGGAAGCCGAAATATTGGTATACTCATAACGTAGGATGTACGAATGGGGATTAGGAAGAACTGAAAGATAATTTTTGTTTTGCATTCTTCCCTATGTCTCGTATCATCTCTCTACCAAGGGCAATGCTCGACTTTAAGTAGTCTGAGAAGGAATCCATAGGTGCAGCCTAGCATAGGTTTTAATGTTGATTCATGCTAGCCTATACTTGTCTTTATCTGATGGCATCTCTTTTGTTCGGGTCTTGACATAGAAGCTGCCCTATATCTTGACATGACCAAACAAAGGGTCATCTACACAGAAATCTATAATGGAACAAAAGAAAAATCCTTGATCAACATTATTCTTCCATCATAGAACCCAAATCCCTCCAGAAAAGGGGCATGTCAATCTTTAAGGAGCTCTCTTTAGCCAAAATCAACCCTGCTACATCCTTAGGGCCCTCACCCGAACCGGGAGCATCGAAGGAAGGATTAATTCATCCTTCAGAGTTTTACATCCAATTTGAGTATTATAGCAACCTCGATGCATTCTAGGCACAAAAAGCTTAGGCTTCCTTCTATAAAAGTTTCCCCCAAAGAAGAACCATCGAAGGAATAGTTAACGGAAGTGAAACGTTCTTCTGAAGCAGTTTAGATTCTTTCACCTTCTACAATCATGCCCTGCTCATTAAGGGAAACTATCATAGAAGCCATGCGCAATTCCATAGTCAGGGCTAATATCATGTCACAATTCCTTGCGAAAGCCCTTGTGAGCAAAACACCACTAGTCCCGAGCGACAAACTCTTCAAAAGTCCGTCCAAACTAATTTTCGAGTGTTGTGGGATTGCTAAGGCCGTGCCAATCATAATAGACAAAATTGAGGTCCACTTAGATTTCTACATCTATGCCATCTTCAAATTCGAACTTCTCATAGGATGCTCTTTAGAAACACTTTTTTAAGAAAAACCATCTCAGTGGAGCCTTAGTGAAAAAGTTAAGATAAATTGCTACCGCCACTCCTATCCCTTGCCCAGAAATCTCGATGGCAGAACATGATCCCAACTGTAACTTGTTTGAGGAGACAAAATTCATATCTCCGTTCGTTTCATCTGAGCTTTTCTTTCATCCTTGTAAAACTGAACGTCCATCATCACCCTCACTCAAACCCAAGCTATGTCCCTCTGGCCATCCAAACATTATTCTCGATAATGGTCGAGATTCAATGTTGCTGATTGTTCATGATATATCTTGTAAGAAAGATGCCATGGACATCTTGCTTAGTACCACGTGTCTCAACAAGGATCCAAACCACCTCTTGATCCTTGTTTTTAAACTTTTTAAGAGAATGGTTATGGATGCCTTTGTCTATAATAAGCATAGCAAGTCTCATATGCGCACTGTGGTACTAACCTTGCAGCTAGAATGATCATGCTAAACACTTGGTGGTGAGGCTAGGAACTATACCACCATTGAGAGCTACAAGAAGAAGTTCCCACGGTCAAGCTTATGACCATAAATAAAAAGCACTTGCCGGGAGTTACCCTAGATTATCATAAAAAAAAAAAAATCTTCTTTCTTTTTTTTTTAAAAATAATAAAATAAATTATATTGCTATTAATAGAAAAAGCAAATAAACTTGACTTTATGAGAATGAGCTTAAAGACATATGTGTGAAATTGTTTCTTTAGGTATTTTTGTCACTAACCTTTCAGGTTTGAGCAAAAAAGAATGAGGGATTATAAACACAAGGTAAATCCCACAAACAACATTCAAATTATGAAGCATTTTTTAAAGGAGAGTGTTACCATCCAAATTTGATTTTTGCATTTTGCAAAATTCAAGTGTGGGGGTAAACATCTCTAAAAACATCTCATGTCATGTTTTATTCTTTAAATTTGTTTTGGTTGTATCTACCTTGTTTCATCTTTATGCCTTGCTCATTATGCTAAAAGTCACAAAAAATAATTATAACATAACTTTTCTTCTCAACAAAAATAAATAAAGAGCAAGAACATATTGTCAAGATAGCATGCACCTTCGGGTATTCTTGGTTGCTAACCATTTTAGGTTAAGATTGAGAAGAACAAGGGTACATGCGATGCTGGAGAACATGGAGCTGCACCGAGTGCATATTTGACGATCTTGGGTGGAGGAACATATGACACACTTGACTTTTTTATAAAAGTTCAAGTGTGGAGGAGGATGGTGAGATTCTCACTACAAGCTCCATAAACACTGAAGGTTGTCTCGATTAAGAAGTGCTAGCTCTACCTTGCTAAAAAATGAGAAGAAAAAAAGAAAAAAGTAAAAAAAAGAGAAAAAAGAAGAGAGAGAAAATTAAAAAAAGAAGTTTGAAAATTGAAAAAAAGAGAGAAATAAAAAAGAGAGTATCTGGTAAAAAAAGAGAGAAGCAAAAAAAATAGGTGCTCCCCTTTGTTGCCTATCACCAAGGCCCATGGCCTATACACACTATTTGTGTGTGTAGCCCAAGCCTCGCTGATCACCTGAGTAGGACCATGTGCAACCAAGCCACTGTGCAGCAGGATCAAAGCTTTATCTACATCTACTGGTGGTAAGTAGACTTAGGTATGCAAAGGTAATAATTGATCACCAACTCTTTTACTCATATTTATCTTTATGAGAATACAAGTTCATGCTTCTTTTGTTTATGTCATATACTCTAGTTCGGATATTTTCACAAGTGCATATGTGGTACATCCATAGGCTTTTTTTAAAATTAAGCATGGTGTTTAGGTTAAAATAGCCTTCTTTGATCAAAGTTTAACATGGAGTTGAATTTTGATTAATGAATTTTGAGTTGTTTTCATAAATGATGGAAGTAACTTTTGATGGAGATAAAACAAGGCAAGAATTGTATTCAAATTTATGGTAGCCTTGATTAAGTAAAATGTTGGGCAAAAAAAGATAAATAAAATAAATATGGTAATAATAATAAAATAATAATTTTTTTGCTCGGGCTCTCTAGTGTTTAAGCTAGTAGAGTCGTTTCTTGTTTCTATTTTTGTTTTCTTGTTCAATAAAACAGGTATAAGAATAAGTGTGGGGGAGATCTCTCATGCATAACTAAGCTACAGTCGAGATCTCCCACCAATAAGTTGCATAAACATTGAACGACCTAACATGCAGAAGAACAAGAAAGATGAACTCACCTAAAGTTCTTCTTCAACGATGGTTTGTAGAACACTCCCTCAACTCTCCACAATCTTGAGTTTAAACAAAATCCTGATCACTAAAATTAAGCTCAATAAAACTAAATTTTACCTCCATGTAACTTGAAAAATCACACTTCTTTTTATATTCTCAAAAAGTGACATGATCATAATATTTCTGAGATAGAAGCTTACATGAAGTTTATTCCTTATACATGCACTTATGCTTGTGGGATCTTGATAAGAAATCATGTTGACTAAGTTGTTGATGAGTGTGATATGGATCTGATTTAGAAATCCTACCATCTCTATTCAAAGCACTTGGAGACTTTGCTTTGATAAACATTATAAAACCATAGTATCACATACTCTTCGTTTGGTGAGCAATACCTACCAAGGCTAAATATAACATATATCTTGCAAGATTTTAGTCTGCTACATATGCTGCTTATTATTGTATTGAGTTTGGTCAAGTCTTGTGACCCGTGTTGGGAGATTTATCATGCTCTCAAGATCAAGATTACACACATGCCACATACATGTGCTGCTCCTACACTGGAAGTACGCAAAAACATGCCTTCCATTTAGGTCCACCAAAAATGTTCTACTCTTACACTAAGAGTAGACAAAAAATATGTTTACTATATAAATACTCCATGTTTAAAAAGATGATGATCTCTCTACATATATGGTTTAGAAGATGAGACATGGGCTATGCAAAAATATGTAAAAAAGAGAAAAAATATGGACACATGATGGTCCAATATATTGAAAAAATGATGAGCACATGAAGGAAAAAAGAAGATAGCCATGACTCACAAATAATAAATAGTAGAGAGAGATCATATCTATAAAAGGAGTATAGTTTTAGTATATCATCTTTCACACACATGCATGTCTTGATCTAAGAGTATGACACTTCTCTCCTTGGATCCTTGATTTGACTTTACAATATATGCAATGCAAGTATGCCACCTTGTTATCCCTACCAAAACTCCATATAAACCCTTTTAGAGGTAGGAAGCACAAAAGAGGGTAAAACTTTGCTATGCCTTGGCGAGAAATCATATAAATTTGAGTGATTTGAGAGTGCCATTTGAGGAGTATAAAGTGAGCTATGCTTTTTCATTGTGAAAACTTTCAAAACTCCAAGTAGCTAAGATGTGAAATTTGGAGGTTTTGAAAACCATTCCACTTTTTAACAACCTAAGGAAACATGTTAGCCAATGCCAAATATTCCACTTGTGTAAGAAATATAATAGAATGATTTTTATGAAAGCTGTATATCTTAGGATTTTATGCTCATGATTACTTTTGCATCTAAGCCTTGCTCGAGGACGAGCAAGAGGTAAGTGTGAGGGAGTTTATTGGCAGTCCTTAACTCATAAATATAACTGCCAACTCTTGTATAAAATCAAAGCATGTGATCACCAAAGCTTAGTGATAGGGTTTATAACTAATGAATTCTATGAGTTTTGGTGATTTACTATTTATAGGAGGACATACCGGAGTAATATAGGAAATGTGCACCAAAGCATATGCAAAATGCTGCAAAACAACACCCGACATGAGCCCATGGAGGACAGCCCACACATTCGACAAATCAGGGCCCAAAAGAGGAGGAAAAGAAGGCCAAAACCCAAATCAAATCACCTCTAAATGAGCTCATCCCATAGGGGTGGAACCTAGACACCCCTAGAGGCCCACTAGGCGAAGAAATGGGCCGAACGGAGCCTCCGAAGGTGCGGCTGCACCAGGGTGCGGCCGTACCCTTTCTGGCTCCGTTCGGGTGCAACTTTCACGTGGAGAAAGTTACCGACATACCCAAGGCGGTTCTGGTGGTTATTGCCTCATTCAATGCACAGTCACGGTAGTTTGGAGGTCGGTTTGGGGCATTCAAGAGAGGAGAAAGGAATTTTCCATTGAACCCCCTCCTCTCCACCTATAAAAGGAGGCCTCGCCCCTCCTTATTGGACAACCACTCAAGGGCAAGAGCCATACACACTAGAGCATCACTCTATAGGGGCCTAGGCCCTAGCTAGCTACCTAGTGTTGAGTAGGCAAGTTGTGAGGAAGAGTTCGAGGAAGTGTCGGGCTTGTCGGTGTCTCCTAGAGTTTGGGGAAGTGCCAGACTTGTCGGTGTCTCCTAGAGTTCGGGGAAGTGTCGGGCTTGTCGGGTGTCTCCCCAAAGCTTGTTCCTCGATGAAAACGTGCTTGGTACCTTCACGGGATCTTGGCTAAGTAAGTGTTCGTGGTTCTTATGGTCTTTTATATCTTTTGAAAAGCTAAGCTTTACCTATACTTGTTTACGGGTTCGTCATCCGTTCTCGTAGTGGATGCTCTAGTAGAGCGTCTCTGATAAAGAAAGATGGATCGCCCTACGTAACGCTAGAGTAGTAGTAGTGTAGACATGGTGGCTACGCTATAGGCTACATTCGTTTGCCTCGTACCCTCCGGTTGAGGGGTAGGCGGCAGATGGTGACAGCCCTATTCGTCCCTTTCACTCCCCCACACCTGGGTACAGCATAGAGCTGTAGGCCGGCAACGCTTGGCAAACCAAGTGTTATTCTGTGCCTAAAGTAAGCAAGTAGAAGTATAGTTTATCTACCTTAAGATCGTGAAGCCATAGGAATCCTTCTCTACCCTTTTCAACTCTACCCTTGTGTTGTCCTTGGATGAGCTAGATAGAAGAAGTACCTCCGGTCCGTGTGGAAATACGATACCCTGAATACTTCCGGGTGAAGTGCTACAACGGTAATTCCGTGTGCTTGTGGATTCTTTCGCATTGCATGAAGAAATACCAACAGGCATATGTTTGAGCTAAGTCTAGGTGATTGAGTGATATGTTATGAGAAAGTCTAAGCGGCTATTTATCTTATTTCTAGCGATACTAAGTTCTAGAGATTTATCTTTTTAAAAACTCAAAATCTTACATGATGAGCTCTTGTATGACAAAGTTTGAATTCCTACCAAAGCCATATATATACATTTAGATTAGGAAATTGTCTGCTCATTCATGCTGCTTACTTTGCATTGAGTTTAGTCAAACTTTGTTGTATACCTTATGAGAGTTTTGTCATGCTTTTAAAACCAAGATTACATACACACTCCGCATATATTTGTATTACTCCTACGCTGGGAGTAAACACAAATATTTTTTTCTTTCACCTAGATCCATCTTTAAAATGTTTTTCTCCTACATTAGGAGAAAAACACCTAAAAATATATCCCATAGGACAGCCCCAATTTAAATGCTCTAAGTTCTTATTGTTATCTCTCCAATTATTTTATTTAAAGGATGCATGTGGCTATGTAAAAAGAGAAAGTATTGGAAAAAGGGAGTAAAAATGGACAAGTGTCCAAATGATTAAAACAATGGGTACTTAGATGCCTGCCTCCTTGATTAAAAAAAAGAGAGAGAAAGAAAAAGAGAGAAAGAAAGAATAAAGATAGCCTATATTTTCTTGCGGAAAGTTCTAAATTCAAGAGAGAGAGAGATTTATATCCAAGGAACAAAAGTATAATTAGGATTAGGCACCATATATTCATCTATCTACCATATTTCATACACATGCACATCTTAGTTTGATTGTATGACTTGACTCTTTATGGATCCATTGTTTGACTTTATAATATATGAATTGCAAGTATACTCTCTCTTGTTTAGGCCACTCCTATAAGCTCCAACTATAATCCTTAGTTGTAGGAGGACATGACATCATTAATATCTCAGTGAGATCCATAAATACCACATATATTAAGAGACTTATGGGTGTCATATAATTAAGCTTTGAGTTTTATTTTGAAAACTTGCAAAAAAAATCTAAAATATTAGTTGAGTGAAGAATTTGAGACATAGTGTTTGACTTGATTTTTTAATCTTTCGATTACTCAAGACCCATGTGAAAGTTAAAAAGCTCCATAGTTAAAGATAAAATGAGTAAGTCCGAGAGCTAGAGCAGATTTGTCCGATCCGGAGGAGAATTTCTATTTAAAAGTATGTATACTTTTAAGGCATAAAAAGCATTGTAGCAACTCCCGATCCAAGTTTAAAAGTTAGGCTTTGCTAAGGTACTAGCAAAGGGCAAGCTTACGGGGAGTTTGTTGACGGTGGATAGCATCAACATTTAATAGAGCAATAAACATGAGAAACGATCTACGCATGTGTAAATATAGAAGTCTAGAGTTTTAACCGACAATTTTTATGAGTTTTGGTGATTTCATATTCTCTGTAGGGTAATTCTAGAAAAGATAATAAGAGGGATTTAAACTTCTAAGCACTTCGTAAAGCACCTACACTAATCACCATGTGAAACACTAAGCACTATGCATATAGAGAGCTCTAAAATAGTGTATCAACACCCTTGGTATGTTTTCTCATTCTTCCACGTCTCAAATGGCTGGTTGCAACTCATATTTATAGCCACCATTACAAATAGAGTCATTAGAGATCAATTTGTAGCTTTCTGCAGAGGAGCGAATGCTACAGTAATAGCACCAAATCACGTCGACTAGCCGTTGCGAAACTAGCCGTTTCACCTATTTTCTGAGAGGACTGAATACTCTTGTAGTGACCAGATGCTTAGGATCAGATTGTCCGGTGCCACAACAGGTTTCAGGGGCTAGACGCGGCTCGATTGGATTGTCCATTACGGACCGGACGCGTCTTCATGCTGTTTTTTTCAAGTATGTCGGTCTTTCATATTTTGGCCATAACTTTTAACTCTGAACTCTGATTTTGATGACCTTAGAGTTTTTGGAAAGATAATGAAAAGCTCTACAACTTTGAGCAGGTCTCATGGTAAATTTATTAGATCCAAAATTATGAAACAGTTCTAATTCATCCACCTCTTTGTCTCAGCTTCGGTAACTTCAATTTTATTGATATCTTCGCGTCTAAGCGCTACTCCTAGTGTCTGGACTTCTAGCATGTTAGGGAATAATAAAAATAAGATCGAACATGAGATATAGATTTTTACATGGAAAACCCTTGCGGGAAAAAACCACGAGCGCCAATCGGCGATCTTCACTATATGAGGAGAGTTTACGTAACGCGAGGGAATAACAATGAGTTGTCTCAACTCTTCTCGTACGGCTTATAAGATGTATTTATAGGACGGACTGACTGCAGTCAAATACGGAAACAAATCCACTAATAAACATAACCCAAACCGTGGTCCCTTCAGGCGTTCCCACAAGACACGTTATAATTCAGATCATATTCCAACAAACTCCACCTTGAGACAAATTCTATCTTGTAGTGGATGAAGTATCATCAATCAACTTACTTCAATAATAAATAATCACCAACGCCAAAAGTCACTAGGACTTTATTTATAATACCAACTAAGCTTGAGTATAGCCCAAATTTAGCTCCTAGAACAGGCTTACAACATATCAGCGGGATTGTCATAGGTACTTATCTTGCACACTTTAACATCATCTTCAGCAATAACACCTCGAATAAAATAATATTTCACATGAATATGCTTAGTCCTTTCATGAAACATCTGATCTTTAGTCGGACAAATAGCACTCTGGCTATCACAATATATAGTAGTGCAAGAAGTAACCCCATAAAGTTCAAAGTATAAACCTCTCAACCAAATAGCTTCTTTACAAGATTCAGAAATAGCCATATATTCAGCTTACATGACGAGAGCAATAGTAGACTGTAAACATACTGTTGACATTTCTAACATCACTTTGCGTTAAGTTGTCATCCCTAACATGATGCCAAAAATGCTGGAAAATAATCTACACTTGTCTACCCTAAAAATAATGCTATAGAATATATCCGCAAGCGCCTTACAGATAATTCTTACATTTGTAGCATTTCACCCGGTAAGATTCCCAAGTATCGTTGATTTGTTTTAAGCCAAAAGAAAAACTCATTTATTGCGTTGGATCTAGCTACAAGGGGATAGAAAAGAATTATGACTATGACTTTAAATGTGCAAACCTATAACGATCAACCACTCTAGTGCTTTTAGCAGGGGTGAGTCAAGATAAACAATAAAGATAAAGATAAACATGAAATAAAAGGACTTTCTAGAGACAGAGATTAAAGACTCAACTAATACGATTTGGTCAAACAGGAGATTCGGCTAAAGTAAAGAACTTCTAAATTATCCCTCAATAATAAGTCTATAGATCACACTCGATATACACACTTTCATTTATAGCATAACCAACTCAGAAAACAGCATAAGGAGCATCAACTAGGGAGGATATTGAGACATAAGTCAACTCCTTCGCGACCGCGCTCTACTAGCCTACATGCGAGGGGTGGAATACAGAGGACTCAATAGGCCTGTACGACTACGATCTACCACACTACCTGGCACATCAGGATGCAATCATAGGTATACATGATATCTAAGCACCACGCTTACATAATACATACCACCTAACCTACTCGAGTATTGAATTAGGCGCTTTACGAACATATGACTATAATCATCACCAATCATAACTATATCAAGAATGCAACTAGAGCAAACTAAGAACTTAATAGTAGCAATATAATAATTAAGAACAAAGTCATAAACAAGATACGAATTACCAATCTCTTGACTGCAGATCGGAAGCTCCGAGCGAAGCGCCCAACTCTACTTGAACCTTGCTAGCTAAACCTAATCTAGAACTTGAAGAACTGGAGCTCTAATTCTAATCTCTGAAAACTCTAGCTTCTAGTCTAATCTTGACAAATGAATTGAGGCAAAACCCTTATTGCTCCTGGGGGGGTGCAGGCACATATTTATAGCCCAGTGGAGAAAACGATGGCCGTTGGATCAAACCGACTTCACGTAGGGCCAAGATTGATCCTCAAAGGCGGTAGAGGAATACTCCAGAAGCTGGTGGAAGGCCGTGGAAGGGGAGGCCAGCCGGCCTGGCCAGTGGGGCTGGCTAGCCCCACCCGTGGTGGGCTCCGCTTCTCCGCTTCGTTCTGGTGTTTTCTAGAACCTTCCTAAGTCCGATGATGATATTTTCCGTCGCGGTTAAGTTTTGTGCAAATCTTGCAATGAAACCTCTAATTTCTCTTTTTTGGAATAATCCTGCAGAAAATGTGAAATCACTAAAACTCGTGGAAATTGTCAGCTAAAACCCCTATGTTTTCTAGTGGTGATCTCTTTTATGTATTTAGTTGACGATTAAAAGTGATCATTATCTACCGTCAACAAGCTCTCCCATGCTAAACCTTTGCTAGTCCCTAGCAAAGCTAACTCTAAAATGATAGGAAAAATTAATACTCAGGGTTTCTTATATTTATTTGATAACTTCCAATAAATACTCAAGCATTTAAATTAAAATTCTCTCCAGGAAGAAATTCATCAGCCTCATTTTCAAACTTACTCTTATTCTTTTCAACCATGGAGCTTAACATCTTTCACCTTGGGTCATGAGCAATTGGAAAACAGACAGATCAAGCCAAGTACTATGTCTCAAACTCTTCTATTCAACCAATCTTCTAGAGTTTTTATGGGTTTTTAGAAATAAAACTCAGAGATACTTTGTATGATACTCTCAAGTCTCTCATATATGTGGTATTTTTGATTCCTCACCTAGGCAATAACGCGTATGCCTTTCTCAACCTAATTCTAAAGGTTTATTTGGAGCTCATAGGTATGGAAATAATCATGGATGACTTACTTGCAAAACATATATTGTAAAATCAAACAATGGATCCAGAGAGAAACAAGTCATACAATCAAATCAAGATGTGCATGTGTGTAGAATATGGTGGATATTTGGTGGAAACTAATAATCCTAATTCTACTATGCTCATCCTTATCTCTTTTTGAAATTTAGAAACACCGTCGGGAACTGTGAGCTATTTCTTTTCTTTTTCTTCTTCTTCTCTTCTCTTCTTTTATTTCTTTTGGACACTTGTCCATTTTTCTTTATTTCTTTTGCCTAGCTCACAATACTTTTTTTGGCCTAGAAAACTAAGAGATAATAGCAACAAGATATTTGAGTATTTATTTGTTGGCTATCCTAATGGAATATTTTTGGTGTTTCCTCCTAGTGTAGGAGTAAAATATTTTTCTGACAAGAGTGGACTGGCATGTTGTTGCGCTTACTCCAGTGTAGAGTAGTGCATATATATAAGTGGAGTGCAAGTGAATCTTGATTTTAAAAGCATGACAAGTCTCTCATTAGGGTCATAAAGATTGATTAAACTCAATGAAATGACAAGCAGTATTAAATAGAAAGCTTCCTAGCCTAAATATTCAATATGGCTCGGTAGGAATTTAGCATTGTCATATAAAATCTCATCATGTAGCATTTTATATTTTTCAAAAAGTAAATCTCCAGAATTTTAGCATCTTTTTAGAGTAAGATAAACAGCAGCTTAGACCTTCTCTAATCATATCCAACAATTACCTAGACTTTTTTTTTGATCGAAAGACTCTAAGGGAAACCCCTAGAGTATAAAGGTGCGGCACCCAGGATTTGAACCCTGGGTGGGAGCACTCCGACCAGTGGCCTTTGCCACTGCACCGTGAGCCCTTTCGCACAATTACCTAGACTTAGGATCAAGAATATGCTACCCATAGATATCAAGCTTCAGAATAAATTTTCATATAAGGACAACTTCATTCAATCTGTAGGAGAATCTCAATACTAAGCATGTGAAGGAATTATATTTGATATTTTAATAGCTCAAAGAAGTCTAGCCTTCAAGTTCTACTAACAACTGAAAATTAAAGCAAACCTTTTTACATACTCTATTTTTATATTTTTATTTTTACCATGCATGAATTAAATTGCAGCAATAAAGACATTTTTATTTGGTTTTCTTGGTTTTGTATTTTTTTAACAGCTAAAAACAAGAAAGTAAATGCTAAAAATAAATGATAAATATATACAAGGGTGAAGTGTGCTCACCTTGTGGGGGTCCTCCCCCAAGCTATCTCACTGCTCTGGTGGTGGCGGTGGATACTCGAGTCCTAGACTCTGAAGCAAAAGTATAAGGGTCTCTTGCCCCTGATCGTGAGACTGCTGCAGTGTGCTCACCCTGTTATCCATCTGGTGCTGCCACGCCACTGTGTGGTCCAACGTGGTCTGAATTCTCTGCTGACCCTCCCCCAAGCTAGTCAGCTGCTGGTCAAACTGGTCAAAAGAAGGGGCTCCACCATATGTCGCTGGAGGTCGTCCGTGCTGCTCTAGAGGCTGGTAGTAGTCATCCTCTGGGGGTGTATGGAATGCAAATGGGCCACCGGTACTGAAATCTGTGCGCGGGCGTGTAGAGAAGGATGCTCGTCCTCTCTCATACCCAGTCTCCTGCGAAGAAGAGGTATTACCTTGTTCCCATTGTCCCCATCCTAAAGATGACTCTCCCTCCTGATAAGAGGTGTAACCCTCCCATGCAGAGTGGTATGTCTATGGCTGAGTAGTCTGGTGTGACGGGCCGTGGGATCAAAGCCCATGAAGGTAGTGTATCTTTGGTCCCCTCGCGGTGTAGAATCTGCTCCCTGATAGTTCGGTCTCTGTGTCCCAAAGAAAGCGTCTTTGAGGACTCCTCCCAACAGTCGCCCTACCTATCTGCAAGTCAAAGACAAAACTCTCTACGGTGTAGAGACCAAGTTCTCTATTTAGCAACTCATACTCATTATCAAAATTCTTGTAAACCATATAAATTTTATTATCTTTTGTTTTGAGTAAATGAGCCTGCTTAAAGAATTCATATCCAATTATTCTTTGAGGTACAGAAATATATGTGAGAATAACATTTTCTAGCATCCCTAACCTCGAAGCAATATGAGTAATCCAGGAAGTAAATGTAACACCACACTTTTTCATAGCTGGCACATGAGTCCAATATTTTAGCATGTATTTAACAGGTGAAATACATCTCTTTTTAATCATGGCATAAAGTAATTTTAGCTCCTCAATTCTAACAGTGCCTAATTCTTCTCTAGGAAAGAAAGTGACAGCTAGCCATTTATGCATAAACCTTAAAGTAGGGTGATGTATCTCCTCAGTGGTGGGTTTGTGATAAAACCTTTTTTCGGAAATACTCTCCCACATTTGTGTTCTATCAAAATCTCTTAGAATATCATCAATATCTACTGGGCACCCAGGTGAAAAACCTAGCATGACACTAAGGTTCTTCCATGTGACAGTAAGCTCTTGGTTAAAAAACCTAAATGATATTTTATCCGATCCCAGTTCTAAGGTATTCAAAAATTCCATGGTGAGTAGTTTACTACCTTCCTCAGTAATAGCACAAGCATTTTCCCATCCCATGATTCTAAAGACTAGCTCAAACTCAGTGTCCATACCGGTTGCTACGAGTAGTGCATTATCAAACACCGGTGTATGGAAAAACTCTTTGTCTTTAATGGAATTAAATACTCCCTTCTCAGTTCAAGTGAGTAGAGTAATTTGAGAATCGTCCGTAAAGATATACCTTGGTTGCTCACCTTGGGATGATGATTCATGGACAGCGGGTGATGGTGTGTCTACCTCCATCTCGGAGTCAGCTCGTGAAGGTGCACGTGATGAAGTTTGACTCCGGGTTGAGCGGAAGGAGAGTGCCCTTCCAAGGCTCTGTGCCACAGTCTTGAATCTCTTACTCATCTTCAAGAACAAAAAACAAGAACAAACAAGAACAACTGATGGAGAAGGGTTAGAGAGGATGAGAGATCACTTCCCTTGAATGAACCTTTGAGCAAAGCTCTAATCTCCTTCTCTTTTAACTTTTTTCTAGATTTTCCTTAAGCAAATGGTGGGATTTTGGTGAGTTGTGTTCTTCGTAATGAAGAACAAAGGAGAGCAGAGTTCTCTGGACTTGTGAATGGTAGTGGAATTAGTGGGAGAAAAGAGAAAGGCAGAGGAGAAGAGGGGGTGCCGGCCGGCATGGCTTGTGGGGCCGGTCGGCCCCACCCTTTAGCTGCTTGCTTCCTCCACTTCCTGGTGTCGACAATGAACAGGGTACTACCCTCTAGGATGCTCTTTCGGTGGTGAATTGATTGGAAAAGCCAGGGAGAGGAGTGAGTGAAAGTTGGTGCATGCATGTGAATGCTTTTCTCCCTTGCATGGTGGTGATTGATGGTGGGTGAGATGGGATGTGAGGTGATGTGTGTGGGTCCCATATGCCTCCTGTATTTATACCGTATAATGATACAAGAATGAAAAACTAATTTACTTTTATAAATCTATGGAAAATAAGAATTCTAATGACAGTATTTTTGTATTTTTTTTGTTTCCGGAGTAAAAATCACTGACGGGGGTTTTACTCCCTGTAAGCATTAATTACTCAGTGCTTATTCTAACTATTATGCCATGATTGTTTTTATCTCTTTTTAATAATGCAATAGCTAAGAAAGTAACTATGTGAAAAGTAAGGCGAAAATTTAAATTATCGATAACTACCGAGTTACCTCCCGGCGAAGGTTCGGGGTTTTAAGTCCACCGAATCGGACTTCATCAATTTGATTATTCTTCATGCTCGATCTCTGTCACACCCGGTTTTCCAAAGAATACCGAGCGCTAACTATATGTGTGCCCAGGATGTCCACACAACACATATAGCAACAAAAATGGAGATTATCAAAGACAATGCTTTATTATATATCGAAACATATTTACAACAGGACTTACATCTATAACGAAGCACAATAGAAGTATTCTTAATCTTCTGTCTTTGGGTCTTCATACTCCACGAGGGGACGGTTGACTGGGAGAGCACTCGCCTAGCACCCTTGGAACTCCACTAGAAATAGTTCACTTCAGCCACCATCCGTACCCATCCGGGATTTTGTTGATTGTAAAGCAAGCATCGGCGCACCACCATGCTCGACAAGCATAACATGAGGGGATGCAAGGCTCAAAAGGCTAGACACGGCTGAACTAGCGGTTAGCACTTTTAATTGGTCATGTTTTATTATTATACCCTGACTTCCTAGGTTATGCTTAGCACCCCAAGTGAATATATATAATCATCATCATCAAGATTAACCATGGTCCATACCATCCATCAAACCATCTATCTCGAAAAGGATCCAAAGCCGCTCGTGACCGTGAGCACGGGCGATATATCGGTTTGATCAAACTCTACTGAGTGTGTACACTTTCACCATGAGTCATGATACCCATATGCCCGAGGCGGCCAACCTCCTCGACTCACTTCCGAGGTAAGTCGGCGGGGTTCACTACGAGGCCTTTCCAAAGACACCCTAACAAGTTAGTAGCCGCAAGGTTTTTCAGCAGCTAGGCGAATGGAGCCCCCCTTCAAGACTGGTGCACAAATGACCGCAGCCCAGCAACACATCTTGACAGGCAAGAAGCCATTCTGCAACCTAGGCCCCCCTCTTGCGCCTTTCGGTAACCACTAACAAGCTAGAGAAACCTAGTTACTTAGCCAAGACTAGAGCCATATAGTCCTCATGGTTGTACGGATGTCCTGGGTGGCCGCTTTAAGATTAAGTCCTTACGGAGGGCAGACTAGAGCACCCCAAAGGCCCAATGCTCTAGCCCCCTTCTGTCCATGTTACCAAAGAGTGTCATTTTAACCATTGATCCATAAGTTATTAATCAAAATTAATATAAAGTTAGGTGATTGCAAGCTAAGCAAAGCTACCCATATGCATCAACCCGGGGTATCAAGGAATATGGTACAAAGTACTAGGTAAAGTCCTTATGGGTTCATCATATTAGACACATGCATATGAAAATGATTATATAGTTCTTAGGTAACAAAGGAACTCATGTTACACTTGCCTTCCAAAAGCTTGACAAACTCTCCATCCTTTCCTTTTGAATCATCCTTGTACAGCTCCAACTCTAACGATAGCATCAACCAGCACAAGCATCTTAAACAAACCTAGAAACAAGTACACCAAGCATTATAAAAACAACACATAAAGGTTTAAAACGTGTAGGACTTGTAACTATGATCGCTTGAGCGCAAAAACAACCAAAAGGAAAGCCAGGATTAAAGGATGCGAGAGTTGAAAGGTATAGATGGAAATGATTGGATTTAGGTGAGCAAGGTGAAGTTGGACCGGAAGAAACATACACATCAGAACAACAAGGGTTGGATATGTGTATAGGTTACTTGGAAACATGTCATTATCAACCAATGCACTATGGTGGGTTCAAGATCAAAGGAAATCAACATTATGCTGAAGAGTGCACCGGCTGAGCATACTCGACGGTGGATAGCGGCGGGTAGCGATGGCTGTGAACATGATAAGTCAGAGACACATTGCACTAATTAGCTTGGATTGTAACTTGTTAGGTGATCATGTGCAACTAGGAGACAGACATTCATGTAAGAGGACTCGAGTGGGGGAACGCGGGGCGGATCACTGAGGCATCTCGGACTTGCACATCGGTGGGCAGCGGTAGTTATGTTGAGTTGTTGCATGGTTATCGAAGGACTAAAAGGTGATCCATTTTGTGGGGTTGCTAAGTACTGTATGTACTATGTTGTGGCAACTGGACATGGTGTTTCGGCCATTGGATAGTTGGGGAACGAGATTGCAAGATTGTATGGCGTGGTTGTTGGCATTGCAAGAGCAGCGACATGATGATATTTATATATTTGGTGATGTGGTTTATATAGACAAGACAACTTAAAGATATGTGTGTAAGTATATGATAAACTCTATGGTTGAAGGGCTTGATCACTGGAGTAGCGAATCATCGAGAACGCGCATGCCAACCGGCATCAATGCGGCTGCGGGGCAGCAGAGACAGCGAGCACAAAACTGGATAATATCTCTTTCGTCTTTGATGATATGACCATGGAACCTTGCAGAGGTATGTGCAAGTATGTAAATGATAGTCTAGCCAAAGGATACATATTGGGGTTCAATGGATCAACGGGAACGCCATTGCCAAAAACAGGGTAATTGCTGTTTGGACAGCAGGGGTTGTGGACGCTTCGGCATCGATATCTCGGCCATCGGGGATTGCATAGCCGAACCAATTTGTGGGATCATGTGCAGGGATGTCATGAGCATGTGGGTTCAAGGGATAGTTGATTTGGGCTGTGGATTAGCGGGGAACGCCAACACAACTCAGATTTGCAATCTGCCAAGACAGCAGGAGCAGCAGGCACGGAGATGGTGATATCTCTAGTTTATCAATTCCTATGGCGAAATCATTTAACAGGGGTGTGTTCAAGGATATAATCTACATCTCCACCAAAGGGGTTGATGATTGGAGGCACGAAACAGCGAGGAACGCCGATTCCGTGAATGACAGCAAATCTGCCCACGAGGACAGCAACACATACAACGGGTAATCTTCATCGGGGATCAACCATACGTCATCTACGGCACTTGGTATGCAGCGAGGAACACAAGAACAACGTGAGAAAGATTATGGAGTGTTCTCACCATGGGGATAGGTGTGGTGGAGCGAGGAGAGGCATCAACGGTGGCCGGTGACGATGATCTAGTGCATCGGGGCATCCATCTCGCATTGCGGTTGATCGGGGCAGCCATGGGGGAGGATGAGGAGCTGCAGGGGCGTCCCTCCTCTATTCTTGATGTGGGAAATGAAGGGGGAGGCGTGAGGGGGCTGTGGGGGTGGTATATATGAAGGGGAGACGAGGGGAGGTGAAGGGGTTGGAAGCCAAAGGGTCTTGGCTTGATATTTTCATGTCTTGGTTGATATTTTTGTGGGATATTGAGAGGCTCCAAGGGGTTGACGTGGGAGAGAGGATAGGAAGAGTTAGAGGGCTGGTTGGGCTTGATGTTGGTCCACAAAAGATAGAAGGATGGTTGGGCTTTGATCCGAGGCGAGAGCTAAGGTAAGGTTTGGACCGGATTTGGCCCGAAACGACGTCCGCGGATGGAAAGAGTTGGGTTGACCCATTAGCAAAAGAGAGAAATGGGGAGATGTGGTTTACTAATGATCTAAGTTGGTGGATTTGTCCCAAGATAAGACAAGATGGAAGGAAAGAGTTGGGCTTGATCCGCCAAGTTATCAGAGTTGCGATTAGGGTTTTCATAAAATTGGAAGCTTCAAAGAGGTGGGATTAAGGCTATAGAGATTTCAAGGATGGATCATATACAAGTTTGTAATTGATCAAGAGGAGATAAGGTGAAGGGAAAAGGACCCATGTAGATGTTTCCTAAGGTGAAGAAAGAAAAGCAAGTCAAAATTAAGATTAACTTAGATACATGACACGTGATTGATTTGACTTGAACAAGATGAGATTGAATTGTGTGAGAAATAAGAGATATAAAGATTGGTCACTTAGCATAGACTTTGGGCTATGGAGAAGACTAAATCAAAAGAGATTAGGAGCTCAAATATAAGGAAGAAAGGATAAAAGAAAGAGAGAGAGAGCAAGGCTATGACTAGTTAAGGTTTTAGAGGGCATGAGATTGGGTGCCTGGCAAGATAAAAGTGTGGGATCTATCAAGGTTCTTGAAACAAGGATTAAGATGTATGGTTTACAAGAATTTGATCATGGTTTTGAGGCCAAGGAAACATGGTCAAAGATCAAGAGAGATTTGCTTTGTTTAAAAACGTAGGCTCATTTGAAAAGCTTTAAATTCATTTTTCATACATAAACACTATGCTATGGCATGAAGTGCAACAAACAAGTCATATTAAATTGTAAAAAGTTTTAGAAAATGGTTTCTTCACTCTTTAGATTGAGAACAAACTTAACAAAAGGTTGGAAACTTTTAGAGAAACGTTAAATCATTTATTTTATTTAGTGTTTTCAAGGCACATCCCCAAAATAGAAATTTTGGGGTGTGACAATCTCCGGGTCTGGAGATGATGACCTTGATTCTTGCTTCTCATGACACTCCAATATTTGGCATTGCTCCGGTCATGGCTTGAATGCGAATCTTTCTTCTTTCCCATTAATAGTGAATTTAATTTCTCCGGCTCCAACATCAATGTGTGCATTTGCAGTGTTTAGGAATGGTCTCCCGAGGATGAGTGGTGTCTTCATCACTTCCTGCATATCAAGGACTACAAAGTCTACAGGAATGAAAAAGTCTTGGATTCTTACCGGAATATTTTTCGTAATCCCTACGGGATAACGAATTGATTGGTCGGCTAGTTGCAAGCACATCGAAGTGGGTGTAAGCGTAAAATAGATGAGCTTGTCGAAGACCTTCTTGGGCATAACGCTAACGCTAGCTCCAAGATTACATAAGGCATTCTCAAAATTTTGATCTCCTATTGAGCAATCAATGGTGGGACATCCTGGATCCTTCTTCTTGACAGGAAGAGAATTCAGAATCGCCGCACTACACTCTTCTGTAAGCTTAATGACTTCCGTAGAAGGCAGTGGTCTTTTGTTGTTGAGGATATCCCGAAGGTATTTCACGTATGTAGGCACCTGTATGGCATCTAGCAACGGAATGTTGACATATAATTTCTGGATTACCTCTACAAACTTACCGAATTGTTCATCTGTTTTGGCCATTCTATTTCTACGTGGAAACGGTAGGAGATTTGTGTCATAAAAGTCTTAGCGTAACTCTGGGTCTTGTGGCAAATCTTGTGGTATAACTTCTTCTGTATTATCTTTCTCTACTTCTTCTACCTACTCTAATTGTGGTGGCCTCCTTGCCCCTTTTGGGTAAGGTGGATCACGTGTTGACTTTCCTCCTCTAGTAGATATTCCTTTTACCTTTCGGGGTTAGCGGTAGCGCATAAAGCGAAAGCCAAATGGGCTATTTGTAATTCTATCTTCTTATTGAATGCTATTTGTTCTTTAATAGCAGAAGAAAAATTATCTAATTTAGAGTTTATTCCTTCTAAGATTGCATCATTGAAAGCAAGCTTTTTATGAATGTTCTCATTAATTCTAGCCTGTTCCAATATTAACTCTCTCAAGGGTGGTTGCTTTTGATTGTAATTATTACCTTGGTACTTACCTTGTGGTTGACTCCATCCTTGCTTCTGTGAAGTGGACTTGATAATAGTGTTGATCTTCTCTGGGTGTTATCAAATTCAACCCCTAAGTATTCTCCACATTAATTCTGAGAATCGAATGCGTCTTGAATGGCTTGTCGATCTCTTTTGTAGTTAGCTCTTTGCTCTAGCCAATTCAATAGTACATCCATCTTGGTTGATAGTGCACACACTTCCTCTAAAATTTCTTCACTCATGACAGGTTTGGCTATTATATGACCAGCTTTGATTTTTTGATATCTTGTCCATAAGACTTCTGGCCTTTCTAGGAGTGAGTGACATAAATGATCCTTCAGCAGTGGCATCAAGTTGTTCACGTGACTTTGGTATTAATCCATGATAAAATGTTTGCATGAGTAACCATTCTTCCATTCCATGATGTAGGCAATCTATAATCTTGAAAATGTTCCCAAGCTTCTGGAATCGGTTCACCTTTCTGCTGACAGAATTCTGATATCTTCCCACGTAATGCATTGGTCTTGCCTACTGGAAAAAACTTTTCTAGGAAAGCTTTTGAACATCCTTCCCATGTCTCAATCTGATCCTTAATTTGATAGAACCACTGCTTCGTCTTCCCTTCCAATGAGAACGGAAACAAACGAAGTAGCACGACGTCTTGAGATATGTTCTTGATGTTGATAGTGCTATAAATCTCTAAAAAAATTCTGCAAATGAGCACTAGCATCTTCATCCTTCTTTCCACTGAATGTGATAGCTTGCACCATGTTGATGAGGCTTGGTTTAAGTTCATAATCATGTTCTCTAATATTGAGAGTTGGTCTAACGCGAATGTTCTCAGTGCTTGTAGCAGAGAATTCACGCAGCGTCTTCTCAGCCATCGCTTCTCAACTGGTGTCTAGCTTCTTTAGGGTCTTGGTTGCTCTTTATTGATAAGAGTTGATAGCACACAACCAATCCTGCACTTACCCTGCATAAAATAATAACAAAGACAAACAAGGGTAAGCCTACTAAAAGCAAAAGGTGTTGATCTACCTATAAGTATTTATGTCTATAGCCATATTACTTTTCCTTTTGAAAATATTTTCTTTGAAAGATCGAATACCCCTAATGAAATTATCCTGGCAAATAAATGTTGATTTCCCCGGCAACGATGCCAGAAATGCTTGTTGACATTTCTAACATCACTTTGCGTTAAGTTGTCATTCCTAACATGATGCCAAAAATGCTAAAAAATAATCTACACTTGTCTACCCTAAAAATAATGCCATAGAATGTATCCGCAAGCGCACAGATAATTCTCCTGTTGTAGCATTTCACCTGGTAAGATTCCCAAGTATCGTTGATTTGTTTTAAGCCAAAATGAAAACTCATTTATTGCGTTGGATCTAGCTAAAAGGGGATAAAAAAGAATTATGACTATGACTTTAAATGTGCAAACCTATAACGATCAACCACTCTAGTGCTTTTAGCAGGGGTGAGTCAAGATAAACAACAAAGATAAAGATAACCATGAAATAAAAAGACTTTCCAGAGACAGAGATTAAAGACTCAACTAATATAATTTGGTCAGACAGGAGATTCGGCTAAAGTAAAGAACTAAATTATCCCTAAATAATAAGTATACAGATCACACCAATATACACACTTTCATCTATAGCATAACCAACTCAGAAAATAGCATAAGGAGCATCAACTAGGGAGGATATTGAGACATAAGTCACCTCCTTCGCGACCGCGCTCTACTAGCCTACATGCGAGGGGTGGAATACAGAGGACTCAATAGGCCTGTACGCCTACGATCTACCACACTACCCGGCACATCAAGATACAATCGTAGGTATATATGATATCTAAGCACCACGCTTACATAATACATACCACCTAACCCACTCGAGTATTGAATTAGGCGCTTTATGAACATATGACTATAATCATCACCAATCATAACTATATCAAGAATGCAACTAGAGCAAACTAAGAACTTAATAAGTAGCAATATAATAATTAAGAACAAAGTCATAAACAAGATACGAATTACCAATCTCTTGACTGCAGATCGGAAGCTTCGAGCGAAGCGCCCAACTCTATTTGAACCTTGCTAGCTAAACCTAATCTAGAACTTGAAGAACTGGAGCTCTAATTCTAATCTCTAAAAACCCTAGCTTCTAGTCTAATCTTGACAAATAAATTGAGGCAAAACCCTTATTGCTCCTAGGGGGTGCAGGCACATATTTATAGCCTAGTGGAGAAAACGATGGTCGTTGGATCAAACCGACTTCACGTAGGGCCAAGATTGATCCTCAAAGGCGGTGGAGGAATACTCCAGAAGCTGGTGGAAGGCCGTGGAAGGGGGGCGGCCGGCCGGCGCTGGCCGATGGGGCCGCCCGGCCCCACCCAGGGGGCTCCGCTTTCGTTCGGTTTTTTCTGGAACCTTCCTGAGTTCGATGATGATATTTTCCGTCGCGGTTAAGTTTTGTGCAAATCTTGCAATAAAATCCTCTAATTTCTCTTTTCTAGAATAATCCTGCAGAAAATATGAAATCACCAAAACTCGTGAAAATTGTCAGTTAAAACCCCTATGTTTTCTAGTGGTGATCTCTTTTATGTATTTAGTTGACGGTTAAAAGTGATCGTTATCTACCGTCAACACATACTTTCTAGCTAACAGCATAACCACCAATGGTGAAAACATAACCCATGAGAGATCTCCTCTTATCCAAATCACCAGCATAATTAGAATCAACATAACCAACAAGTCCATCTCTAGATTTTCTAAATTGCAAACAGGCATTAGAAGTATCTTTCAAATATCTAAAAATCTACTGAACAGCCCTCCAATGCCCCTTACCAGGATTAGCCATGAATATACTGACAACACTCAATGCATGAGATAAATCAGGACAAGAACACACCATGGCATACATAAGAGAACCAACTGTACTGGAATATAGAACTCTAGATATGTACTCAATATCATGATCTGACTGTAGACATAAATCTGATGATAATCTGAAATGCGCAGCTAATGGAGTACTCACTGGTTTTGCATTATACATATTGAAACGACGAAGAACCTTTTCAATATAACCTCGCTGACTGAGGTATAATTTACCAGATTTTCTATCTCTAGTAATTTCCATTCTAAAAATTTTCTTAGTTACACCCAAGTCTTTTATCTCAGATTCTTTACTTAATTGTGCCTTTAATTTAGCTATTTCAGATTTATCTTTAGCAGCAATCAGCATATCATCAACATAAAAAAGCAAATAAATAGCTGAGCCATTAATAATCTTTAAATAAACACAGCTATCAAAATCAGACCGCTTAAAGCCACGAGAAAGCATAAATGAATCAAACCTCTTATACCATTGCCTAGGAGATTGCTTCAAACCATAAAGAGACTTCTTTAGTCTACACACAAGATTTTCTTTTCCAGGAATAACAAAACCTTCAGGTTGGTTTATATAAATATCTTCTTCTAACTCCCCATGTAAGAATGCAATTTTAACATCTAGTTGCTCAAGTTTATAATCATGCATGACAATAATACTAAGCTAAGTACGAATAGAACTATGCTTAACAACTGGAGAAAGACATCATTATAATCAATACCTAGAATCTGGCTATAGCCTTTAGCAAACAACCTCACTTTATACCTTGCTGGCTCACTAGGAGAAATACCCTCCTTTCTTTTATAAATCTATTTGCAATGAACAGGATTTTTATTCTTGGATAATTTTACTAAATCCTAAGTACCATTCTTTTCAAGTGACTCCATCTCATCTTGCATAGCGGTCATCCAATTGTTGCAATCAGTAGAAGTAATAGCCTTAGAATAATTAGAAGTTCTAAATTACCTTCAATCTCTTCTACAACACTCATATCATAAGCAACATTGCATTCTTCAATATACCTTTTAATAGGCTTTGGCTGCCTTTTGGACCTATTAGCATCAATAGAATATTATAGAGACTGCACAACTGGAGAAAAATACTCAACAATAGATGAATCATCAACAATTGGAGAAATTTCAGCAATAGGTGCATCTTGCTCAGCAACATTATCAATATCTGGTGACTCAATTAAGTGCTCCACCTGCACACTTATTTTCTCTCCCTCAATAGGAGCATCAATAGAAGGATTGTCAACAAACATAACAGTTTCATTAAATATAATATTTCTACTAAGCACAACTTTATGAGTCTAGGGATTCCACAATTTATAACCTTTAACACCATATTGATAACCAATAAAAATACATTTAATAGCTCTAGGCAGCAGTACAACTAAAAACTCTCACTTGTGAATATTCAGCTGGAGAACCAGACCATACCTCAATTGGAGTTTTCTTATCAAGAGGAATAGAGGGTGAATGATTAATAAGATAGCAAGCAGTGGAAGCAGCTTTAGCCCAAAAACGCCTGTTCAAACCCGCATTAGACAACATGCAACGGGCCCTTGAGATGATAGTTTTGTTCATACGCTCAGCTACACCATTCTGTTGAGGCATATAAGGAATAGTGTAGTGCCTAACAATGCCTTGTGACTTGCAATATGCACATTAGAATAGAATTCCATTCCATTATCAGTGCGAAGCTTTTAACCTTCTTCTCAGTTTGATTTTCAATCATAATCTTCCACTCTTTAAATGCTGAAAATGCATCTGATTTAGACTTTAAGAAATAAAGTCATACTTTACGAGAATAATCATCAATGATTGTCAACTATAACAAGAACCACCAAAGGAAGGCTTGCGAGATGGTCCTCATAAATCAGAATACACATAATCAAGAATACCTTTACTTTTATGAGTAGAGGTATTAAATAACACTCTCTTGTATTTGCCAAACACACAATGCTCACAAAACTTCAACTTACTGACGCCATGTTCATCAAGAAGTCCTCTCATGTATAATTCATGCAAGCCTTACTCACTCATATGTCCAAGACGCTTATGCCAAAGATCAGTAGCATCAGAATTAGATGATGAATTAGAAATTACAGCAGCATTACCTGTAATTATAGTACCACGAAGACGGTACAAATTTGAAGATTTCAATTCACCTTTCATCACAATAAGAGAACCTTTTGACGGTCCGTCTCCACCGGAGAACTTATACCCTTTAGCATCAAGAGTACTGAGAGAAATAAGATTTTTGCTCATGTCTGGAATATGCCTCATGTCAGCCAAAGTTCTGACAATGCCGTCATGCATCTTAATCTGAACGGATCCAATACCAACAATATCAAATGGACTATCATTACCCAATCTAACAGAACCTCCACCTTAGAGAGAATCATAGGTGACAAACCAATCTCTATTAGTGCATATATAAAATGAAGCAGCGGAATCAAGAATCCATTCATCATCATTATTTGCACATCCAGCAAAAGCAACAAGAGTATCACCAGTAGAATAATCTGCCTTAGAAGCAGCAACAGAAGCATTACCTTCGTCACTAGATTTACCTTTCTCTCTGTATGTGTTAGCTCTCTTCTCCTTATTCTTTAGTTTACAGCACTCATCAATAAAGTGATTGTCCTTCTTGCAATAATTGTAGACTTTATCACCTTTGCCACGAGACTTCGATCGACCTCTGAAACGATTAGAACTTTTGCCTCTATTGCCATTGTTTGATTTATTTTCTATCCTTCCATGAACAGACAACACTTCTCCTTTGAAAGCAGAACCTTCAGAAGACACCATCAACTTCATTTTTTCTTTAGCATGCAACGCCTCACAAACCTCATCAAGAGTTAAAGATTCATGACTATATAATAAAGTATCTCTAAAATTTGCAAAAGAGCATAAAAGAATCAGACCCAAATCCTCATCATTATAATCTACCTTCATAGCCTATAGATCAGAAACGATCTCCTTGAAGACCGTCAGATGGTTAATTACAGAACCATCCTCTTGCAGCTTGTGCGTATATAACTTCACTTCAAATGCATCTTGCTTGTCAAATCTTTAGACATGCAAATTGACTCTAATTTGAGCCACTGCACAGCTGCAGTATTCTTCTGCAAACAATCTTGCAAAATATTATTTGAAAGATGAAGCTGAATTTGAGTCAAGACCTTACGATCTTTTCTTTTCTCCTTATCGGTCCAAGATTTTGAATCTTTCTTGCCGAATTTATCAAAAGCATCATCAACTTCTGCCTGAGTCAGAATAGCCCTCATCTTGACTTGCCATAGAGCAAACCTTGTGTCGCGATCTAGAGGTGGAAGATCATACTTGATCGACATGATAGAAAAATAATAGCAATAACCAGAAGAAAAAAAAATAATTTGTAGAAATCTAACCTGCAGCCTGGTACACAACTTATGTACGTTCAGCAATTAACTGAAGAAAGAGATCTCCTGGTAGCTTTTACTATGTGCACGTAGCAAAATTGCTGGAATTTTCTTCCACCAACAAAGATGAGACGTGATGCCTGATCACGAACACCAACACGACGGCAGCCTGATGACTTGAGGTGTTCACGTGCCGTCCTCACCTCTGAACTCACAACAGTGGCAACAAGGGAAAGCAGCAGACTGGAGCCGCGGACAGCACGGATGTATCTCGATCCGTGATCGGGCAAAACAGCAGCAGGCGATTTTCCTCCTCCTGGGATAAACGGCAACACCTTTTCTAGATGAAACCAAGCACGAGTTCCGCTCGAACTCGATGACGACATGATGACGCCAAAGAACTGAAAACTTCTGATCTGGACTTTGAATTCCGCCTTGGACTCAGGCTTGAGTTGCTGCTTTGCACAGCACGGAAGAAACCACCGGGTGCAGATCGATCTCGACAGCGGTGGCGATGAAACAACAGGGAATAAAACCCTAATTTTTTTCTGTGTCTGGCTCTAGATACCACTTGTTAGGGAATAATAAGAATAAGATCGAACACAAGACACAGATTTTTACGTGGAAAATCCTTGCGGGAAAAAACCACGGCGCCAATCGGCGATCTTCACTATATGAGGAGAGTTTACAGAACGCAGGGAATAACTATGAGTCATCTCAACTCTTCCCGTATGGCTTACAAAATGTATTTATAGAATGGACTAACTGCAGTCAAGTACGGAAACAAATCCGCTAATAAATATAACCCAAACTGTGGGCCCTTCTGGCGTCCCCACAAGACTCACGTTATAATTCGGATCATATTCCAACATAGTATGTCTTGCAGGTCTTCAACATGGCTTCTTAAAGTGTTGATTATTTGGATCACCTCTTGCTTAAGTCCAAGTCCACCTTGTATCCATTTAAACTATATCTTGTATACTAGCAAACAATATTAGTTCAAGTGGTCATGTTGTTCATCAAACACCAAAATCCAAACTAAATGGCCCATGGTGTCCATTTTCCTTACAACTATTAAGCTATTTCCACTTGTATTATAGGAAACATACAAGAAAAGGTAAAAAAGACAATAGAAATATGCTTTCTGACAAAGCATAAATGGACAAATGAGAAGGAGAGCCCACTTAACAGAAGATCTTAGGCCAACCACCACCAGTGAAGGGGTGCAGGCCTAGCCCAAGACCCACTAGAGCAAGATAAAGGCAGGGGGACCCACCCCTGGTATAGGTGCACTCGACAGAAGATCTCAGGCCCACCTCTCTCTGGAGGTAGTGCTAAAGGCAGTTTTGGTGGTTTCCATACTTACCTCACCCAAACCGACTTGAAGCACCTATATAAGAAGAGAAGGAGCTCACCTTTAACACGTGCACACACATACCCCGCACAACATTCTTCAAGAGCTCTCTCCACTTTTGCTTTTAGCCTTTCTATTAGTAGCTTGGAGCAAGACTCAACTTGTAAGAGAGAAGGAATATCTTGGCTTGACCTTGGTATGAATACAGGAGTTCCAATATGTTCTTCTTCTCCATTTATTTATATGGCTATGTTCTTGAATTAGAGTATAATTCTTGTGATATGATCTTGGTATATGAATTAGCATTAATTTGTATATCATCATCATAGCATGTAGAGCTCTGTTCTTAATTGTTCATACATTTAGATGATTAAGAATAGAGCTATGTTGGGATGGTGGATCATCATACTTTTGGGTATGCTCAAGTTCTTTACTTGTCCATCCATGGGGTGGGAGACCTATAGAGGGACTTGGGTAGTTTCATTGTATGCGAGCATGGTGCTCGGGTATAATGGAGCCAGAGGATGCATTTCATAGTCCACTGTTGAGAGCTAGGCAGTGGTGAGAGCCCTGTCCATCCCTCGTAATCCCCCACGCTCAGCTATGGTCCAGAAGTACGTAAATTGTCAGATAAGGTTGCTGGGAGACCAGTAATCGGTGGCCTTCAGATCCATCTCACACATAGTTCTATCTCTTATTCATATATATATATATGTATGGTTACTACATCCTTGACATTAGCTATAATAGGATATGCCTGAGGATCATTCTTTATTCTTTATTCTTTCACCCTTTCTCACCCTTGAGAGTAGTTCGAAGGTGTGTGTCCACTATCTTAAAATCCTATACAATGTTTACCCTGTCATGAACTTTTGTCTGTCATGGAAACATGTCATTCTATTCGTATTCACACTAGAGTCTTTACCTAGCCTTCTTTTGGAAAAATATAAATACGACACCTAGGAATACTCCTGGGTTGAAATTCTATAATGATATTTCCGTGCATTTACGGAACCCTTTCCATATTTGTAATGATTTATCATTGCAACAGTTTTTAATATTGTAATTAGGGACACAATCTCGGTAACAATGCTAAAGAATGTTGGTTGTGCCTTACAACATCTCTGAAGTATTGACTACATAAATGGCAACCCTAGCGATGTTGAGTTGCACTTCTAGTAATTGAGGTAAGATTAGTCTTGGTATACCATGGTGCCAATTCCAGGATCTTCTAAAACACTAAGGATGTTACGCTAGCAGCGATGTTAAAAAATGTCGACTGGCATTCCTAGCGGCATTGTTGGAGATAGATTATATCTCTATTCTCTGTGATGACGTTGAGAAATGCCAACACCAACCAACATGAGTTATTTGAAAAAAAAATCCCTATGTTTCCAAAGAAGCTTAAGGGTTATCCAGAATAATGGTTGATACTTGTATCGCCCATAGTATAAATGGCAGATGTATAGATCATTTTTAGAATAAAAAAGATGAACTTGACATTATTGTTATTGTTATGATTTGTATTTGAACTCGCATATGCTTCACTTAAAAATAGTGGGCTTATGTCGATAGCAAAATATGATCAGCAAAACAAAAGTTGGATTGGGAAATTAAATTCAATTGAAAAGGATCAAAATTGGGTCAAAATCACAAAGGTCTGAGAAAAACCAACCTAGGTCGATTTAGGTGGTGTGTCCTGGCTATCAACAGACAAAATAGCTAAGTCTAGTTTTTCTAGAGTCTACGAAGCCCACTCAAAACCAACCTTAGCCGATTTAGGAATTGGCCCAAGCCATTTTTGCATATCTGAGGGGATTATGTCAGCATTCTAGATAGCCTTGAAGACCCTAGGACACCCCTGCTATGCTCCTACTAGATGAGCCTTCCTGTGAGGGGTTAACGGGCTTTTGGGCAAAGAAAGCATCAACATGGCATTGCCGACCCCTAGTTGGCCTTGTTGTATGGACCTTGCTCCACTATGTCATTTGGCAATCTACGGCTCGGGTAACCAGTCTTTGTTGGTGTATGACCAGAATTCGTGTCAACACATTTTTGCTTTGTTTTATGGAAATGTAATAGTTTTCGGCGACTCAGCTTGACAATATAAAATCACTCCATCTGCTTCGACTACGCAATATGTCACATCCTTTTTGTTTCAATACAATAATATTATGAATAAACAATAAACAATGCTATTTCTAGGGCTAAACAGTATAATCATACTTGAAAAATTCTTGGTTGCAACAGGAGGCTTTAAAAGAGAAAGAGAGAGGTGCGCCTAGCTTTTAAGGCTAGCTTAGTTAAATAAGCTAACCCTCTTGTTTCTTTTCAAACCTATGAAATTTGTGTCCATGGTTGTCACTTTCACCACTTTGGTCTCCTCCCACTGCTTATCAAAATCGATGTTGCCGGCCGATCACACGACACACGAGATCTAACCAAGTCACCCTTTTCGTTTCTTTATTAGTTATGCCACCACTATTTGCCAACTGTCAGCTAGGTATCCCGTCAAACAACTATATATTTCACTAGAACTTAGCTGATCCTCGCTCGTCCTCAAAATACTTGATTCAAATTTTACTATAAAATACTTACACTATCACTTCCTAATACATCTTTTCTCCTAATAAATTTTTTTCCCAATGCATCTCTATCTCTATTTCTCTCTATCTCTCTCACTGTTTTCTGCACACAATGCCTTTTCATTACTCCTTAATCCCTGTGTTCAAACCTAAAATGCTATCTATTCTGGGATGGAGGAAGTAATATATACTATCAACGCCCCAAAAATACAATTCTAGATCCAGTCTTAATCAAACAATTTTAAGTTTCACTAAATTTATAAAGACTTATTACCCCCAAATAGTCGTACTATGAGAATATATGCCATGATGAATATAATGATACTTGGCTGACTAATAGTTGATAATTAACATTAGCTAGTTAATGATATTTAGGTCATGTATGGATATTCTAGAACAAGTAATAATTATCTGACAAATAGTTGGTAATTAACACTAGCTAGTTAACTATTAGTTGGGTGTTGTTTGGATCTAGAGCTACAAAATTGGTAGAAAGACTGGATAGAGGTAGATGGGAGGACAAAAGTGTCTTTTTATAGTCTCTTAGCTGCTAGTAGCTCAGCCCTAACTAATGACAAAACTAACAATTAGCTGATCACCCACTATTAAAACTGAACAACAAGGTTGGCTTCAATGGTGTTTTTTTTTCCCCTATATATCCTACTACTAAAAAGAAGCAAATGATATCGTTTGCCCGGCTCCTTTCGATTCACCCCGAGGTAAAAGCCCCGTCCGGCACTCCACGTAGGCAAACCTCCCCAACCCCGAGCACGACCTCCCCCTCCTCCTCCACCCCCCTTCGCCGATCTGACCCTCCCCATGACCGCCATCGTCGCCGTGATCTGCCCCTCCCCTGCGCGACCGCCATCGACAACGCCCCGCGATCTGCTCCTCCCCAGCTGCCGCCGCTGCCGCGTCCGTCGCCTCCCCTCTCCCCTCGCGACTGCAACGCCCTCGGCGGCGACGCGAACTCTGACCTCGCGAATTCCGACGCGGCGGGTCGACGGCGACGCCCGAATCGGTGGCGGTTGCTGCCACGGCCACCCGGTGCCGGCTCCCACGCCCGTCCCAGGTGCGCCGCGCCGCGGCTCGGTGCCTTCTTCCCGCCCTCCCCTTCCCAGAATTTCGCCGTCATCACCCCCACAAGTCGAGGTCCATTCTCCCTCTCTAGATCCGTCTTGGCGACATCGGCCACTATCCTCTCACCCACCGCAGCCATTGACGTCGAACACGGACACCAGGAGGCGGACAAGTGCCAAGAGGCGACCTCCACCTGCTCACCGTCCGCCTCACCCGCCAGGGTCCTGCGCCGTCCTTGCCGTCGTCATCACCCCCATGAGCGCCCGCCCGCGTCAGGTCCGTGTACGCTTGAATTTACTCCGCTTGCTTGCTTCACTTCTCCGCTTGTTTGGGTGGATTTTATTTTTGTTCATGAATCGTACTTTGTTTGTGTCGTCCTGATGTTGATCATACGAAAAAAAATGATCAATCAAAGCATCCATGTAACTCTTCAATCTATGAAAAAAAAATTCATCTAGAATGTCCCACCAAAATCATTTGGCAGCGATTCATCAGGTGCTCCGCAAGACATCAAGGTAGAATAGTTTGCAGGCTGAGTATGGCGATTGGGGAAAAGAAGATTCTTTTGATTGTTTATTTTTCTACTTACTATTTTTTTACAATATTAAAGAGAACATTCAGATTTCTCTACCTGATATTCTTGCAAATTATAGTTAAACTTTTACTGACTACTTATTCAGATGTCTCTACCTGATACTGTGATTGCTGATTTCTTTCTGCTATTGTTTTAATCAGATAACACCGGCCGTACTAACAAGATGGTTAGCGCTACATTAAATCAGTAACAGGTAAGCCCATATACTTGTTGCATCTGGACTTTATTGTTCCATCTTGTAAGCTATTATTCCATTTTAGCATCAAAGTGAAACTGTAAAGAAAGGAGGATGAGTGAGTGAGTCTATAAGATGCAGGAGCATCAGTGCATCAGAACTTATAGGTCTATATCTGAACTGATGTGTGCTATCATTGCTAAACTTTTTGCTGAAAAGTAGGTATTCACTTGATAGGAAGATTTTCCTGAGGTCTTTCATAAAATGGAATGTTGAAACTGATTGTAATTTGTATTCACAGGATACTTCTCAGATTTCGACAGGTGGTTTTTTTGTTTCCTTAAGTGCCTGCGTCTGCATATGTTGCATGGCACATTAGCACCTCCATATTGGGGTTGCATATCATAAGTACTGAATGTTGTTTTCGTGAAGTCAGAGCTTGAAACAGTGAAGCGCAGGTTGCTTGATCAATGTGGCGTCCAGGCTGTTTGATGTGAAATCAATTTATTATATGCCACGAGAAATAACTAGAGTACATTCCTGTAGTGTGCACTGGACCTCTATGACGTATGTATTTTGTAGATCAACTATTAGCCTATTCTTATGTGTTAACTGTCTCATTTATTAATTACAGGTCAAACCTGAGCCACCAAGGTGATCAGTGATACCAGTTTGCACACGATCAATGTCGCGCCATGCTGCCAATCATCCATGATAGAGGGCACCATGAACAGATAAGGAGAGGCAAAGGTGACACCATCATTGTCATTGTTTCTTCAATTTTCCAGCTGTTGCAATTTGTCATTTTTTTCTTAAGTTTTTGCGTCTTTCAGTGTGTTATTCAGTCCTTTTGTGTTTCACTGTTTGAGTCAGTCTTTTAGACTTTTAGCGAATGATTCAAACTATTGCAAGGGCCAGTCCAATCTAAAAAAAACTATTTGGTTTACTCAATTCTTCGTTATTTCCTGCCACTGTTGCATGTACGGCAACATCCCTGTCTCAGTCTCACTCATTATTCAGCTTGTTGTAAGCAGAAATTCAAGTCTGTTTCCTCTTTGATTCAGTATTTTTTGGCAACCTGCAAGATCTTAGAAGTCATGTTCTTCATGGATTGACAGTAGATGCAACCTTATCAATTTCAGTTATTGACACATGGTTTGGTAGGATAAATAGGGTCTTGAAAATGGCAATTGCAAGGTGATTATATTGGTCTTGGAAATCTCATGTCTTCCATTTTCTGCCTTGCACCATGCTACAAAGGGTTCACATTTTAGAGTGTTCCTATAGCAGCTTGATGCATTGTTCCCTTGTTGTTTGTTGCTTTAAGTTCTAGATGTGTGGATATAGCTCATGCATTAATACTATCATCATGTTCGATGCATTAAGAAATTTTTGGGTTCTAGATTCTCACTTGATGCAAAAAAAAAAAAAAAAAAAAAAAAAAAAAAAACTCCAGGGCACAATGCATACATTTGATGTATCCTTAGTGTTTTGTTTCATTGGCAGGCTTCAGAGAGTGCTTGGATGAAGTAGCAATGGTCATGTTGAGAATGAGAACTAAAATATCCATTGATCATGATAGCTGGATTGATTGTCCATGCTTGCTGTACAATCTGGTGACCGTAACTAGAGAAGCTAATGTAATGTTGGCATTCATATGGCTGGGAATGTATTTCACAAGCTTAGAAGATTAATTCATTAATGCCCTTTTTACGTGAGTTTGAGTACTTAAGAGAATTACCAGTGCTAAGATTCATCTCTATTATTCTTATTTTTATGAATATAATTTTGTTAATACCAATTTTTGTTGTTGGCAGCAACGTTCCAGCAGGGTGGCTGGTGGTGTAGTGTTTAAAGTGACAAGAGCAGCTGGATTAGCTGGAGGCAGGAGCTTGAATGGGATAATCCAGTCAAGATGTAATTTTCGGAAGAGCAGAGGGGTGCTATTTCTGTATTGTTATACTCCTAAAATCGTTTCTTTCCTGTCCTCGTGGAAGCAAAGCGAGGGCACATGCTGCCGAGTAGCTGGGGCAAGCCCAAGGTCAGAGGGAATAAGTGCAAATATGGAATGGAAGAAAATGCACTGTGTGTGAAAAATATTCTACAATTGTCAAGCAACTTCCGTGCCGCCTTATGAATTTAATAGGATAATATTGTTTAGATTGATGCAAGGTGCTAAATCCTTTATGCTATTCGGCCAATTCTGCTGTGCTATAACTGAAGTATTAGTCACGTTTGGTAGCAATATATTTATCTGTCCTCAATGGAATTATTTAATTTCAATTTTTGTTGCATGTCATAGTATTTTATATATGTTTTAACCATGTGGATGTATGTCATAAAATTCTTTGTAAATTTTATTTTATGTAAACCCGTATATTGGACGGGCATTCAACTAGTTGGAAATAAAAATGATTAAATCCCTAAAAATTCATAACAAATTCATCTTAAATCACAAAATATTAATTAAATAGAACTCTCAAAATAGAATATGTATATGGATGCTTTATTTAAGTGTTATTTTGTATCTTAGTTGTTCATATTGCTCTTAATCTATCATCTTGTGCTATATTAGGTCCAAGGATCAACCGAAAGGATTCAATAGATTATAAGTACAGGGAAGATTTAAAAGGTAACATCAACCTCACAGATGCCATGCTCCACTATACATATAGAAATGACACTGCTAGTGCTAATCGATAATTTTTAGAGGCAGCCGCCTTAGGATGCTTGTCTCTATAAATGATTTTCAGATGCGAGGCCACCAGACTGTTTATGGAGACCGTTTCTAAATGCGGCCGTCTCTGTTAATCAGAGAGGTTGTCTCCTAAAACTATTTTTATGATAGTGGTAGAATTGTTGTCTCCTAAAACTATTTTTGTGATAGTGGTAGAATTGCATTCTTTTCACAATAGGAGTAGCAGGTAATATATTGAGAAAAAAAAACAATTTTGCCCATTCATCCATTTCTATCCACGTGCTCCTGTTAATAGCAGCTAAGTGGGCATTATAGAAAAAATCAACAATGCATCCACCTAGCTTTGTGATGCAAAATTGATGTTTTTAGATCCCTACAAAATTTTTTGATTTTATTTTGTATCACATAAGTGGCATATTAATTGGTGGCTCAGGTTATATCCTTGCGAAACAAAATATGTACTATAATTGCAAACGAAGGTAGTACAATAGTTTACAACTTTTTCCCCTAAAAAATATTCTACTACTTTTGCCTAATGCATTCATATAGGGATTCAACATCTTGGAGACGACTTTGTAAATTGTTACGGGGAGGTTCTAGTGTATTCATAGACCCTGGATAGGTGTATCAAGACTGAATACCCCCGGATAGGTGACAAGACAGTTACTATCAAGACCTGTATAAACTCATTTTCATGACCAGGGAAACGACGCTAATATTAACTATCTTTACTGCAATTGTGTTTTGCATGTGATTTGTAGTACTGGCTCTAATCTAAATGATTAGATGTTTTGGCTTTTCTAGATGTATTACTTTTGTTATGTATCGTACATGTGTATATCTAAGTGTATGTCAAAAACTATGTATAAAAAAGCCAAAACGTCTTGTAATTTGAAATGGAAGGAGTAGTATAAGTTGCCTGGATGAATAAATCTAAGTCCTTGCGATTTGATCCACTACCTTAGAAATTTCTAGGGGTTTAAAGCTTCCCCCCGAAATTGGCTTGCACAAACTTCAGTGGATTGCATAATGAGTTGCTTGTGGATAGGATATCTATGAAAGATACTCAAAATATGGAAAATATCTAGTTTGGTCTACCTCCATTTTGAAAAATTGTCGCTTCAACAATTAAATGTAAATAACATACCGTATCTGCAATTATTATAGATATGCAGTACCTATTGACGTACTTTTGATGGGAACAAAATCTTATAAGGTTGGTGTTTAACATATTTTTTAAACTTCAATGTTTTGATATATAATTATTTAAAATAAATTCAAGGTCAATATAAAACTGGATAGGTTTCTCATTGTGAAACCTGTTCACCTGCATTATGCTTTCAGTGATTAGCGATGTTCACCTGCATTATGCTTTCAGTGATTAGCGATGTTCACCTGCATTATGCTTTCAGTGATTAGCGATGTTTCTGTCGACAGCAAAAGCAAGTACACTTGGGAGTGACATCTTATCACAATCCTAACTCGTAAGACATGTTTGTATCAGCACTTACTCGAAGGCCATATCCTTTTCACCCAGAACCTTGTGTTTAACGCTCAACTTTGTTGTGTATTGTGCATTGTGAAAGGGTATTTGACTTGATATGATCGGAAGGAGTGAAAGAACATGCATGCAGAGAGTTGATTGGATTGAGAGTAACTCGACAGCGTCCTGTCCAAGAATAGTTTGTCGTGTTCTGGGATTACACTTTACCTTATTACGCCCTTTCTATTCTAGTCCCTCTATTTCAAATTATAAGTTTATTCCAAGTCTCCAAGAATCTTACAGAGTCAAACCTTTTTAAGTTTAACTAAAATTATAGAGAGAAACATAAAGATTTATGACATCAAATAGGTATACTATGAAAACATAACTAATAAATAATCTAATGATACTTAGTTGGTACCATAAATATTATTATCTTATTATGTAAATTTGATCAAACTTAAAAAACTGACTTTTTAAGATTTTTAGAATGACTTATAATTTGGGATGGAGGGAGTATATGTCTTGCAATTATCATTATGATTTATCTTGACATTTTGCATGGCCCTAGAGCACTTCATGGTTTATATCAACCGTTTTGAGATACAGATGTCTAGTCAGGAGCAAAGCTACATACAAATTAGGGGGCGCAAATCTCCCTTAAAAATATAAAAACTGTGATGATAACTAAATTTTCATCATGTATGCACCTTCTATGATGTATATTTATGTGTCCATGGAGGTAAGTATAGTCCCTCTAATTTGCTCTAGAGTTTGGCCACTGATGTGTTTTTATAGGGTTAAATGTACACATGTGTGTTAATGACCATATGTATATGTGCTGTAATTCAAAAGATATATTAATACCATAGTTGTACTGAGACAGGAATAAATGTCAACATAGGATTTGGTTTGCTCATGGTATTGGGTCAACCCTCCTCCGCTAATCACCCAAGCTATCACTTCGTTATCAGTGAAATTTTGTGTTTGTGTCAAGTTAATGACTTAGGATTCGAAAAAAGGATAAAAAGACTAGACTTTCTTCTGAATCTTTTGCTCTGCAAAAACCAAATAGCAGTACCAGTCACCTTATATATGGAAAGGCATAGCCAGAAATCAGCAGTAGCTGCAACTCTAAGAAAAAACGCAGTACGCGAAGCCGTTTCACCCGCCCTTTCTTCTCATCAGACGCATTTAAGAAAAGCGATGTGTGACTGCTGAAAGAACTGAACTGTTCTACGTATATGATGATCTAGGGGCGTCTGATCGATAGCCTTGTCCATCTGCCTGCTGCTGCCCTGAACCAGCAGGCTTGGTCTCCAATGATTCCCAATCATAGTCGACGCAGCAAGTTGTGTGCTTTATGAGAGGTAAATAAATACTCCTGCAGCAGCATGTTGGGAGTATTCGCTTCTGCTATAAACCGGTTTTTCCTTATCAGACAACAGTATTTTTCTTTCATAAAAAAGAAATCAAAATAAGCTGTTTTAGTTTCTGCTTCTGCTTATAAGCACATGACATTCCTCTGTTTGAGTCGATGAGATAAGGGCTGCCAATTGGAGCTAAAGCCCGCTACATTACAAAAGTTGATCTGGTCCTAACCAAACTGGGTGCAAAAAGATACTGATTCTTGTTTTATGGTGTGCTGAAAAAGGGATCAATCCTCGGATAAACATCAAACTATGGATGCTTGGACTGTCTATGCTAGACTACTCATCACTCGGCTTGCCATACAGCGGATGCTATTTGCATTGGTTTTAGTAATCCTTAATTATTTGTTGTCCCAACTATATGTTTATGTTTTTTTCTTTGTTTTAAATTTCTTCCTAGGCCCTACACACAACTGATAGGAGTTGATTACCAATGTCCTAGTATACTGATAGAAGTTGATTACTAATGTTCTAGTATCTACTCCTACTACTTTACTACTATAGATTTGTCCAAGCCCCAACAGCCTTGAAGCAGTTGCAAGCTCTTGCATTATATATGTTTGTTCTGCCCAACAGCCTTGAACCAGTAGCAACTGGTGAAGTAATTTGGCGTCAAGACGGTGACAACCTTATCCGCGGGAAATCCTCAACTGTGGTCTTTCCCTGGACACGTCGCTGTCCATTAATTCCTCCATAAGATGCAGATTTATCTATAAAACCCATTTTTTACCTTTGCCTTGCAGCATTTAAAATTTGGCATAGATTTGGTAAAATATTTTTTTTATTATTAGGCTTATTATAAAAAAATACTTTCACAATACATTTTTTTGCAAGACCTAAATATAGACGCTCATATACATGAGGACACCCATAGACATGCACACCTTACATCTATGTGCTCCTCCTGAGGACTGAGTTGGACTAATAAATCACGCGATTGACAAAGTCATCATATGCGTCTTGCTGTCGATATGTTGTCTACTAAAGATTAGCGTCGTTAAATCTTAAAATAAATCTAGAAAAATACGAGCACTCGTGTCAAATCGATAACTTAGAACCTAGGTGGTCAGGTTACACTATTAGAAACAAATGAACCTTTCTATTTAAGATAATATATTTTATAGATTGTTATTGTCATGTTGGAGATTGCGCCCATGCCCTAAGGGACTTACATTTCTTATATGGGACGAGGTAGGAAATTGTTGGAAAGAGGCACTTGTTAATAAAATATACGAGGAAATGTTCATCGTAGGAGATATTTACGTTGGCCAAGTTGGCAAGCAGCAGTAGCAATCCTATCCCTTGTACAAGTGTAAAGTATTGCTGGTTGCACGATCTTGGTTGGAGGAGAGAACAGACTGGATATGCTTTGCCTCCAGGGTCCAGGCAAGCTGGTCAAAAAAGATAGCTTGCTGAGCAAGTACAGTATATAGTGTGCAGCACTGGATGTGCTTTTAGGTTATTTAACTATAGTTGCTCATGTTCTTTGAACCTACCATGACAGTGACGCCATCAACAATCTGTTCTCATCAGTTATCCGATCGATACCCATGATGTGAACTCAAAGTCAGATTTCACTGTATCGATCAGGTCCAGTGTATTTTTTATATGGAATTCTCGAATGAACTATATAAATATTTGCACAAATAAAACGAAAACACTACTAATTAAATGTTGGGTGAACTAATATAATCCTAATTAAATGTTGGGTAACTGAGGATCCTACTTACTAATTAATTTGTTCAAATCAGCTGTGTTTAACCAAGAAATAAGCATGGAGAGGTGACTACCAGCTTCATTGCTTGTACGTCGATTTCGCTAGCTTATTTTCAGCATAAAAATATATGAAAACGTTAATCTAGCTGTGGGCTGTGGCCAACAATAACGTTAATCTAGCTTATTTTCATGTGTTGTTGATCGGCGAAATGGTTGGCGTCACGGTGTTTTCGTGAATCCCTTTCGAGATGGTCGCCGTCGCGGACAATACGCGCATCATGCGCGATCGATGCACAAGCCTGCTGACTTTTTCTTGACGACGGCGAGCAGAGCAAGGCGACAGTTCATGCCTCGTTTTTCCACTCCTCTTGTCGAATCCTGATGACGATGGACCAGAGATTTCGGAAGCCTCTAGAAGCGCTGTACACAGCCCTGATCCAAAGGGGTTGCTTTGGTTTCCTTGCTCGTTCGATGTTTTGCCTCGCTTAGCTAGGATACCTGTTTGGCAGCAAAGTTATAACAATTTGCTTTGCCCGGCAAGCTAGCTTGACTCAACATGGGGCGCGTTTGGTTGGTTTGCCTCACCTCTGCCTCGCTCGCGGTGCAAGAAACGAGGAGCTTGCCCACTCAGGAGAGCTGAAACTGCTCTCCGGCAAAAGCTAGAAAACTGCTAGCTAGCACAGGCTTCAATAAACACTAACCGGGTAACCAAACGGCAGATGCGATCCCGCTCCTCGCTGGGCAAGAAAAGAACAGTGCTGGCTACGGAACCAAACGTGCCCATGGTTGCCCTTGCCCGAGTGGGCAAGCCGAATCCACTCTCCAGAGCTGGCAAGATTTGCTTCCTCTGTTCAGCAGTTTAGCCAAAGCAGTGGAACGGAAAGAGAGAGGATATGACAAGGCAGTGCCTAACAGAGATAGCTTTGCTTCCTTCGCATATTCTTGCCTAGCAAAGAGAGCACAACAAGGCCAGGAGAACTTGGTAAATGATCCAAGCAGACTCAAAATTTTCTGGAGACTAGAACCTAAAAGGTTCTTTTTGGATCATTTGGATTATGGGAATCCAGGGTCACGCATGGTTGTGCATGAATCAGAGTCACACATGCACAACCATAGTCGGAGAACATGGATCAAATATGATTGTGCATGGATGGCTTCAAGGTGACTTGCATATTCAACAAGGTAGAGTTCGTCAGATATGTGTTGAATATGTACATATAGTTTGGTTATACTACGACTTGAGTTGTATTTGGGGCTATGTTAGAGTTGGAGTTAAACTTTGTATACCAGGGGATCATAAATATGATGCAAATATTATTATAGCCGAGAGACAACTTGGCAGCTGGTTTAGGTGGTAGCGTGGCCATAGAGCACTCGGATGTCAGTGTAGCTACTATTTAAGGGGAGGAGTGTCCGTAGTCAGGCCTCGAAGATGTAGGCACATGGTGAACCTCATTAGAAAACATCGTGCCTTGCTGTCGTTCTTCTTGCGTATTTTTCTGTGGTGGTTATGCTTCCACGTTCTTCTTTAGTAGATTCATTTGGGTCCAGATCTAACCATGCACTCTAACATGTGGGTCAAGCATGTTTTAGTTGTAGGAGGAGGGTTGTCAACCACAACGCCTCCAAGGAGGTTATGACATCATTAGACGCAACGAATGTCAATCGAGAGACCAGCACTAGGTTTTTCACTCAAGAGAAACCCAAGAGATGAACGACCTCACGATAATGCCTTCAACGAGAAACAAGACACCAAAATCGTCACCATTGTTGGATTGACAGAGTCGAGTAGGGCTTTTGAGTCCGAAAACCACACATGTTCCCATCCAACCCCCAAAATAAGAGGCCTCTCCATTGTCCTACTGAAAGGTCCTAAATGGCTAGAGGGGGGTGAATAGCCTATAAAAATTCTTGCAAAGCACTTAAACAAAACGGTTACTACACTAAATGGCGAAGCAAGTGTTGCGCTAGCCTAGAGAGTGGTTGTAAGCCAACCTATCTAATTCTAGCAAACCTAATACACTAGAGCACACACAAGCAAACTAATATGCTACAAGCTACACTAGTGCACAAAGATAATCGCAAGGAAGGGAACCGAGAGGTGCAAACCGTGCCTTCGGGATGATGACCAATCACCGTCTTGTCAATACAATGAAACCCGAAGAGATGATCCAATGGAGAAATCCAAGTTGATCTCGAAGGATCAAACCACACAAGAACACCGAGGGACACAAGATTTTTATCCCGAGGTTCATGTGCTTGCCGGCACGCTACTCCCCGTTGTGTCGACCACACACTCGATAGTTCGGTGGCTAATCGGCGTCACAAGCCAAGCCCTCACCGGGCGCCACAAGAACTCACACAAAGTGAGGGTAACTCAATGACATGAGATTCCACTAAGGATTCCTTTCACGATCTGCCGCGGGGTGGGATCAACACCCCTCACAATCACCTCCGGAGTGGCCAAGAACAAACTTCAACCTTGCTCAACTCCGGCTCACTGCTCCAACCATCTAGGTAACGGCAATCACCAAGAGTAATAAGCTCAATCGCAGCAAGAATGCTCACTAGTGCCACTAGATGCTCAATCACAAGGCAAATATACTAGAAGCTCTCCCAATCACTCTCTAGATCAATCAAGAGGCATGCAAAGTGAGAGAGTTGGTTTTCTTAGCTCTAGAGGATGTCAATAGTGTCAAAGTGTCAAGAGAGCCTCCCTAGAGCCGGCCAATGCACTTATATAGGCGCCCACAAGATCACATAGCCGTTGCTCACAAGAACAGATTTCTGCGCGTCGATCGGACGCGGGTTAAGTGGCGACCGGACGCGTCCGGTCCCAGCGTCAGGTCCCTCTACCACGGCCACGTGTCAAGCTCATTTGAAAATAGCCGTTGCGCGCCAACGGCTCGATCACTCGCGCGCTGTCAGACATCGATCGGACGCTCGCACAATACGAGTCCGGTCACCCACCAGAGAGGTCCAGAACGTGAAATTCTCGACCGGACGCGTCCACTGCCTACTGACCGGACGCGCCCCGTGTCCAGTCCACTCTCTGCCCAACACGGCTGCAAACAAACCTTGGCACCGGACGCTCCGATGACCAGCGTCCGGTCGTTCAGGAAAACGCGCCGGACGCCAGAGCTAGACCGGACACGTCCGGTCCCTTCTAGGACAGCGTCCGGTCACCTCTGAGTGACCCCTTTTCATCCGAAAGCCTCCGAGTCCCGCCTCGCAAGCTCGGCAGGAGGGTTTCACACCCAAGCACCATCAACCCTTGCTCTCATGTGCCAACACAAAAGTGTCTCTCCACTTGTGCACGTGTGTTAGCATTTTCAAATGAATTTTGCAAGAGATTGTTAGCTCACTAGGTCCCTAATGCATATGCAAAGTTATTGCTCACCTAGTGGTACTTAGATAACCGATATTACGCGACATTGCCCCTCTTAACAGTACGGTTATCAATCCTAAATCCGGCCATTAACTTCTCTGCTCACCTATGGCCGGTAAAATGGAAATGCTCTAGCATATACCTTTGCCTCTTGCATTCCATCTTGCTCCTCATCTTCCTTCATCTCCAAGGGTGGCACTTGATCATCTTTGATCACTTCCATCAACTCGATCACCATTCCACCACTTGGCTTGGACCTCCCCTTTCTCTAATGCTACACACTTAGCAATAGGGTTAGTCCTAGGTTTCATCAATTAGCCAAAACCAAACTAGGGCTTTCAATCTCCCCCTTTTTGCTAATTGATGACAACCTCCACAAAGATAGGAATTAAATTCAATTTTAGCTTTACACCACTTGTCCAAGCAATATGAGCTTATGAAAAGAGTTGGACAAGTCATATAAAACCTATTTGGTAGTTATGGCTCCCCCTACATGTGTACTAGGAGTTTGGATTAGAAGCTTTGCACACATGATGGATAAATCAGTTTTAAGAGAGTCATTTCTACCAAATTGATGCTAAGGTGTATAGAATGGACCTTTGAAGCGTGATACCATCGGAGTGCACATTATGAACCATCCTTAGCACCAAACCTAGCTAGAAAACATCAAATAGCTAGAAACCCCGTGAAATCAACATTAAAAGCACGGTTTCTAGATACCACTTGGAAAGCACCAAAAAAATGCTACTTCTAGCTAGAACCTATACATGCTAGTAATCAATCCATCAATCAAGATCTATACTAGCAAGCACCACACAAGCAAGAGAGATACCACTTATGAAATAAACACACCTAAGTGCAATGCAAGCAATCATATGGAAATGCACATTCAAATGCAATCAATTGTGTTCATGAGCTTGCTTCCCCTACTTGTGTTCTTCAATCTTCATCTACTCTCCCCTTGATGCATGCTATCTTTGTATTCTCTCCCCCTTTGTCATCAATGACCACAAAGGTATATGGTCATGCTTGGTCTAGACTTGAAATCATGAAGGGAGCTTGGAGTAGAGAGATGATCACTTAAAGTTGACGATCACTTGTTTCCAAAAACTTCATTCCCTTGTGGTTCAAACTAGTAAACTTGCATAAGTAATCTAGCTCGGTTTGAACCAATGATAAGCTTCTTCACACTTCTTTTAATGGTTATCTTGTCAATGTTGAACTAGATCCTTTCTTGCTCATTTAACTAGATCAAACACTAGGTTCACATTCTTATGAACAAGTCATATTTGGCCACTAGATCAAACAAGACATAGAAGCAATAGTGGCATAATATGTACTCAAAATCACTTTATTTTTATAAATGAGCCTAATTAGCAAGAGATATCACTAGAAGGAATATCTATATGCTCTAATTGAGTCCTTATTAAGTATGAATGCATTATGCCAAACAATTTCACCTTTGCATTAGTCGAAGAAGAGGCATGTCATATAGTTGGGGGTGCATTCATTTCATGTTGGAGAAGTCAAGGATGTTCAATTCATTTCTCAATGTGCAAAATCTCTTCTCATCAAGTGGCTTGGTTAAGATATCGGCAAGTTGATCATCGGTGCCAACACTCTCAATAGAAATGTCTCCCTTTGCTTGGTGATCTCTAATGAAGTGATGCCTTATGTCAATATGCTTTGTCCTTGAATGTTGAACCGGATTGGTGGTGATCTTCATGGCACTTTCATTGTCACATAGCAATGGCACTTGTCCAAATTTGATTCTAAAATCCTTCAATGTGGCCTTCATCCATAATAATTGAGCACAACAACTCCCCGCACTAATGTATTCGGTTTCGGCGGTAGAGAGTGCAACACTATTTTGCTTCTTGGATGACCATGAGACAAGTGACCTTCCTAGCAATTGGCATGTTCCACTAGTGCTCTTTCTATCCACCTTGCATCCCGCATAGTTGGAGTCCGAATATCCAATCAACTCAAAATTTGACCCCTTGGGATACCACAATCCAACATTTGGTGTGTGCTTAAGATATCTCAATATTCTCTTAGTTGCTTTCAAATGACTTTCTCTTGGTGAAGCTTGAAACCTTGCACATATGCACACACTAAACATGACATCCGGCCTAGAAGCGGTCACATAGAGTAGGCTTCCAATCATTGACCGATACAACTTTTGATCTACCATATTGCCACTTATATCTAAATCAAGATGACCATTTGTTCCCATTGGAGTCCCAATTGACTTGGCTTCTTCCATTCCAAACTTCTTCAACATGTCCTTGATGTACTTGCTTTGACTCACAAATGTGCCTCTCTTTAATTGCTTGATTTATAGACCAAGGAAGTAGCTAAGCTCTCCAATCATAGACATCTCAAATTCTTTTGCCATCATCTCTCCAAACTCTTCACAAAAGTCTTGGTTGGTTGATCCAAATATAATGTCATCCACATAGATTTGCAACACAAACAAGTTCTTGCCAATCTTCTTGGTGAAGAGAGTGTTATCAACCTTCCCCATCTTGAACCCTTTGGAGATCAAGAAATCTCTCAATCTTTCATACCATGCCCTTAGAGCTTGCTTCAAGCCATAGAGAGCCTTCTTCAACTTGTAGACATGGTTGGGCTTTTTGATATCTTTAAATCTCGGGGTTTGCTCAACATACACTAGCTCATTGATGAATCCATTCAAGAAAGCACTTTTTACATCCATTTAATATAGCTTGATGTTGTGGGCACAAGCATAGGCTAATAAGATTCTAATTGCCTCCAATCTTGCAACCGGTGCATAGGTTTCTCTAAAGTCAAGACCTTCAACTTGAGTGTATCCTTGTGCTACCAATTTTGCTTTGTTTCTCACAACTATGCTATCTTGATCTTGCTTGTTCCGGAATACCCATTTGGTGCCAATGACATTGTAGTTCTTCGGACGCTCAACTAGTTCCCAAACTTGATTTCTTTCAAAATTGTTGAGCTCTTCATGCATGGCATTGACCCAATCACAATCCATCAAGGCTTCTTCTATCTTCTTTGGCTCTATGGATGAGACAAATAAATAGTGTTCACAAAAGGATGCTAATCTTGATCTTGTTTGCACACCACTTCTAATATCACCAACCACTTGATCTAGAGGATGATCCCTTGCAATATGAGTTGGTTGGAGAACATGAGGTTGAGCACTTGAACTTGGTTGATCACTTGGTTGAGATGATGTACTAGCCACTTGATCTTGCACTTGAGAGTCACTAGCTAGAGTTTGAACTTGAGAATCACTACCTTGCACATTTGGAGACACAATCACTTGATCTTTATTATCTTTAACATCTACCACTTGTGTTGGCCTAATGTCACCAATATCCATTTCCTTCATGGCTTGTATCAATTGAGTTCCTCTCACATTATCAAGATTTTCCTCCTCATCTTGAGAGCCTTTGGTTTTATCAAATTCAACATCATTCACTTCTTCAACTATATCATGAGTGAGATTCCAAACTCTCTATGCTTTGCTTGTGGTGGAGTAACCAAGTAGGAATCCTTCATCATATTTCTTCTCAAACTTGCTCAATCGAGTGCACTTCTTGAGAATATAGTATTTGCATCCAAACACTCTAAAATATGCAATGTTGGGCTTTCTACCATTCAACAACTCATATGGTATCTTCTCCAATAGCCTATGACAATAGAGCCTATTTGAGCAATAGTTGGCGGTATTGATTACTTCGGCCCAAAAAGAATGATCCACATTGTATTCACTCAACATTGATCTTACCATGTCAATCAAAGTTCTATTCTTCCTTTCAACTAGCCCATTGGATTGAGGTGTGTACTTGGCCGAGAATTGATGCTTAATTCCAAAGTTATCACATAGCTCTTCAATTCTTATGTTCTTGAACTCACTACCATTGTCACTTCTCACTTTCTTGATAGAGGTCTCAAACTCATTTGGCTTCTCTTGACAAATGTCTTGAATGTGTCAAACACTTCACTTTTGTCGGCAAGAAAGAATACCTAAGTATATCTTGTGTAGTCATCCACTATCATAAATCCATATTTGTTTCCACCAATACTCTCATACTTGGTTGGGCCAAATAGATCCATATGCAACAACTCAAATGCTTTGCTTGTGCTCATCATGCTCTTGTTGGGATGAGTGTTACCAACTTGTTTGCCCATTTGACATGAACTACATAGCTTGTCTTTCTCAAACACCACATCTTTCAACCCTCTAACTAGATCATGCTTGATTAGCCGGTTGAGTTGCTTCATGCCAACATGTCCAAGTCTTCTATGCCATAGCCAACCCATGCTTGATTTAGAGAACAAACATGTTGTCAATTGAGCATCACTAGCATTAAAGTCCACAAGATAGAGATTCTCATATCTAAAGCCTTTAAATATCAAGTTGCTTCCATCAACACTCACTATCTCAACATCATCAACACCAAATATGCATTTGAATCTAAGATCACACAATTGAGCCACGGACAAGAGATTGAAGTTGAGAGATTCCACTAGCAATACATTAGAGATGGACATATCATTTGTAATTGCAATCTTTCCCAAGCCTTTCACCTTGCCTTTGCCATTATCACCAAAAGTGATACTATCAACACCATTGCCACATGATGAGATTGATTTGAACATTCTAGAATCCCCAGTCATATGTTGAGTGCACCCACTATCAAGCACCCAATGCCTTCCTCCGACTTTGTAATTGACCTAAAAATCAAATCAATTCTTCTTAGGTACCCAAACTTACTTGGGTCCTCCAAGGTTAGTTACTAAGCTTTTGGGCACCCAAATTGCCTTTTCTTTGGGCCAACAATGGGAGCACCAATGAACTTAGCCTTCACACCATTAGCACCCTTGGTAAGCAAATAACAAGAATCAAACTTAATAGAGGATATGTTAGCATTCTTCTTGTTCTTGCAATGTTGCTCTATATGCCCCACTTGCTTGCAACTAGAGCAAAAACGTCCATTGTCCTTCACAAAACTAGTCTTGTGAGTGACAAAGGCCGCCTTGCCATTCTTGGGAGTATTGCCCAATCTCTCTTTGTTAAGAGAGAATCGTTGGCTACCCAAGCACTTTAGCAAGCGGGCATCTCCACCATAGGCCTTGCCTAAGGCATGAGTGAGCTCATTCACCTCTCTCTTAAGGGTCTCATTCTCCACCATGAGTGAGGCATCACAAGTGAAACCATCACTAATAGTAGATGTGGCATTGCTTGAGCTACAAGAGAGGTTAGTAGGACCAACAACAATAGGAGTATAGAATGTTTCATTAAGAATATCACATGTTACTCCTACGTTGCATGTGTCTACAACATCCTCAATCTTAGCTTGATCAAGGAGGGAGGAGTGAGCCTTTTCAACCTTAGTGTGAGCTTTCTCAAGCTTCTCATGGGCTTTTATTAGCCTCTCATGAGTAGCATTGAGCTCATCAAAGGATTGCTCAAGAGCTTTCTTGCTTTTGTGCAACTCTTTGCACTCCTTCCTCTTCTCCTCAATATAAGAGTGAGCATCTTGTAGCATGCTAATGAGGTCCTCCTTTGAGTACTCCTCATCATCATCACTCCCACTATCGCTCTCATCATCGGATTGTACCTTGGATGACTTGGCCATTAAGCATGTTGATGGAGCATCGAAGAGTGAAGTCTTGTTGGCGATGGCAAGACTAGCAAGCAACTTCTTCTTGGATTTCTTGTCATCTTCACTCTCATCATCACTATCACTTGAGGCATCACTATCCCACGTGACACAATATGATTGCCCCTTCTTCTGCTTCTTGTACTCAAGCTTCTTCTCCTTCTTTTCCTTCTTGTCCTTCTTTTCTTTCTTGTCTTTCTTCTTCTTATCATCTTCATCACTATCATCATCACTATTGAATGGACAATCGGCAATGAAGTGATCTTTGCTCTTGCACCTAAAGCATCTCTTGGTCTTGGTGGCATCTCTTCTCTTTCTTGCCCTATAGCCCTTCTTCTTCATGAATTTGCCAAATTTGCGCACTAAGAGAGCCATTGCTTCATCATCCACCTCACTTGAGCTTGTGCAAACTTCATCTTTACTTGAGCTTTGCTTCTTGCTCTTGCCCTTGCACTTGGAGGAGGTGGCCTTGAATGCCACGGTCTTCTTCTTCTTCTCTTCCTCTTGAGAGCCCCCTTTCCCGTTCCACATGGTAGGTGTCATGTGTGATCACCTCACCTAATACTTGGTTAGGGGTCTTGGTATCCAACCCTTCTCTCACTAACATTGTGACCAAAAATTCAAATCTTGATGGCAAGCTTCTTAGGAACTTGTGAGAGAAGTCCGCATTTTCCACCTTCTCACCCAAATTCTTTAAGTCATTGACAATCACTTGAAGGCGGTGGAACATCTCCGGCACACTCTCATCATCTTGCATCTTGAAACTTGAGAGCTTGTCCTTGAGAATGTATACCTTGGCACTCTTAATGGCTTGTGTGCCCTTATATGTTTCCTCCAACCTAGTCCACACATCATGAGCTCTCTCTAAATCCTTGATTTGCTCAAACACCTTTGCTTCCAAAGCTTCATAGAATATGTTGATTGCAATGTCATTGAATTGGAGCTTTTCTTCTTCTCTTGCGGTTGGGTCAGTTGGATCAATTACGGCAAAGTCCTTGTCCACAACCTCCCAAACCTTCCTATTCAATGATTTCAAGTATACGCACATCTTTCTCTTCCAATGATCATAACCGGTGCCATCGAAGTGCGGTGGCTTCCCCACATGGTTGATATGGTTGATTTGAGCCATTTTCACATCGTAGGTTGTTAAGCCTCAATTAACGGTGACCTCAGCTCCGATACCACTTGAAAGGTCCTAAATGGCTAGAGGGGGTGAATAGCCTATAAAAATTCTTGTAAAGCACTTAAACAAACCGGTTAGTACACTAAATGGCGAAGCAAGTGTTGCGCTAGCCTAGAGAGGGGTTGCAAACCAACCTATCCAATTCTAGCAAGCCTAATACACTAGACCACACACAAGCAACCTAATATGCTACAAGCTACACTAGTGCACAAAGATAATCGCAAGGAAGGGAACCGAGAGGTGCAAACCGTGCCTTCGGGATGATGACCAATCACCGTCTTGTCAATACAATGAAACCCAAAAAGATGATCCAATGGAGAAATCCAAGTTGATCTCGAAGGATCAAACCACATAAGAACACCGAGGGACACAAGATTTTTATCCCGAGGTTCACGTGCTTGCCGGCACGCTACTCCCCGTTGTGTCGACCACACACTCGGTAGTTCGGTGGCTAATCGACGTCACAAGCCAAGCCCTCACCGGGCGCCACAAGAACTCACACAAAGTGGGGGTAACTCAATGACACGAGATTCCACTAAGGATTCCTTTCGCGATCTCCCGCGGGGTGGGATCAACACCCCTCACAATCACCTCCGGAGTGACCAAGAACAAACTTCAACCTTGCTCAACTCCGGCTCGCTGCTCCAACCGTCTAGGTGATGGCAATCACCAAGAGTAATAAGCTCAATCGCAGCAAGAATGCTCACTAGTGCCAGTAGATGCTCAATCACAAGGCAAATGCACTATAAGCTCTCCCAATCACTCCCTAGATCAATCAAGAGGCATGCAAAGTGAGGGAGTTGGTTTTCTTAGCTCTAAGGGATGTCAATAGTGTCAAAGTGCCAAGAGAGCCTCCCTAGAGCCGGCCAATACACTTATATAGGCGCCCACAAGATCACATAGCCGTTGGTCACAAGAACAGATTTCTGCGCGTCGACCGGACGCGGGTTAAGTGGCGACCGGACGCGTCCGGCCCTAGCGTCAGGTCCCTCTACCACGGCCACGTGTCAAGCTTATTTGAAAATAGCCTTTGCACGCCAACGGCTCGATCACTCGCGCGCTGTCAGACATCGACCGGACACGTCCTACGATCGACCGGACGCTCGCACAGTGCGAGTCCGGTCACCCACCAGAGAGGTCCAGAACGTGAAATTCTTGACCGGACGCGTCCGCTGCCTACTGACCGGACGTGCCCCATGTCCGGTCCACTCTCTCCCAACACGGCTGCAAACGAACCTTGGCACCGGACACAACGGTGACCAGCGTCCGGTCGTTCGGGAAAACGCGCCGGACGCTAGAGCTAGACCGGACGCGTCCGGTCCCTTCCAGGACAGCGTCCGGTCACCTCTGAGTGACCCCTTTTCATCCGAAAGCCTCCGAGTCTCTCATGTGCCAACACAAAAGTGTCTCTCCACTTGTGCACGTGTGTTAGCATTTTCAAATAAATTTTGTAAGAGATTGTTAGCTCACTAGGTCTCTAATGCATATGCAAAGGCATTGCTCACCTAGTGGCACTTAGAGAACCGATATTGTGGTGACATTGCCCCTCTTAATAGTACGGTTATCAATCCTAAATCCGGCCATCAACTTCTCTACTCACCTATGGCCAGCAAAATAGAAATGCCCTAGCATATACCTTTGCCTCTTGCATTCCATCTTGCTCCTCATCTTCCTTCATCTCCAAGGGTGGCACTTGATCATCTTTGATCACTTCCATCAACTCGATCATCATTCCACCACTTGGCTTGGACCTCCCCTTTCTCTAATGCTACACACTTAGCAATAGGGTTAGTCCTAGGTTTCATCAATTAGCCAAAACCAAACTAGGGCTTTCACCTACCAAACTAGTCAATGCCATGCAAGTGTAGACACCGAGGCAATGTCCGCAGCATGCTGCCATTAGTGGGAAGATGTTGCTATGCTGATCAAGCAAGCCTGCATGACTTATCCACATGGCACCTATTTTGCAGCCTCCACTATCCCACAAAACATCAGGTATCCACATGTCGCTACATCAAGTTGTTGCAGCCTCCTCCACAAACGCTGTACTAGACCAACCAACGAGCTAGTGCAGCCATCGATGTCAATTCCCTACATAGGTAGCCAAACATGAAGAGTCACCTTTAACTGGTTGTCGCTGCTATAGAAGACTGGTCGTAGACATGCGTGACCATCCACCATGACTCCAGTCCACCTGAACCACAGCCAACCGAGTTGTCAATAATTTCTTGCGGCGCGGATATGCAAGTTTTCCACAAGACCAGGGTATTTTGGGTTGGAATTGGGAACATCTGGATTCAGACAGGGAATATCAATACTTCCACGCCCAACTCATGAGACCCATGAGCCTCTTGGTCAGAACTTTCAACATGCAACGAAGTTCTGATATCTCAATCTCCTAAGTAAAATGCAACTTTCTCATCAGAACTTTTGACATCTCAACCTCTCAAATAAAAATGTAACCTGCTCGGACCCCTTTTCATGGTCAACACTAGGTCATATTAAAATCTTATCACCTTGCTCATAACCTTGTGTAATAACCCTACTAATTTTGGTTTAAAATTTTTTTAGAATTTAACTTATGTACTACATTATAACGTTTACACACTGCTGCAGATCAAGACATCATAGACGGTTCAAAACCCTCATACAGTGCCAAATTTTAAACCACCATAAGCAAGCCGGCAGTGATGAGATTTGGCTATCACTGCTGGTCCGGCAGTGATCATATCTTTTCACTGTCGGTTGCTAACACAACCCACTAGTGTTCTATTGAGCTAACACTGCCAGCTCTAAATAGCAAACAGCAGTGTTAAGTTATAGAACACTATGGATTCTAAATACCTACTGACAGGGTTGAGTGATAGAACATTGCCGGGTCTAAACACTGGTTGGTAGTGCAACAGTGCTGGCTCTCTATTGCATCCGGCACTGGTATGGATAGAATCACTGCTGGTTGGTAGTGAACGGCCAGTGATTACATTTGGCCATTTTTTAGTTTAATAATTTATTTTATTATTAATTTTGATTGGTACTTTGTGTTTTCTAATGTTACAATAATTGTTAGCATTTATATGCTATCTACCATACTACAAATCCAACAACATTTATATTACAAACTTAGAAGCAATAAAGTTTATGTATTAGTAAGATGATTGCATTACATTGAATCCATCAAGTTCTTTACAATAACCTATCGATATGCTCTTACCATACTACACCTTGAACTTCTTTGTCCTAGCAATTTAGAATGATTCATCTTTGCTCAATATCTCGTCAGTGATGAATTTTGCTAGCTCCTCATGAATTTCTTTTATCTCAAAATATAACAAGCTTCGGAGATTTGTTCTTTGTGCTGTTATTCAAGCAAAATTATATCGAAATGCAAAAATATGTAAGACAAAACAGTAGATCATTTTTTTTAAATTAACCGACAAACATTAAATGGGAAGTGTTGGTATTTGTTAACGCACACAGAGAAGTCCGCATGCGCATGGATACCATTGTAACACTTCACTGGATATAACCCAATTTTATATAAACCCAAGAGAAGACATGTGAGAGGAAAACTAAACCAAGGGCTTAACCCCTGAGTAGCAACTAAGGCCTAAGAAGATAGGAAACTAAGAAGATCACTAGGGTCTTCTAATTCTGATTGCGGTAAGACATGTTGATAATGTTCAACTGAGGAAATTGCATAGGAAGAGCACAAGCAGAGTATGATCTTCCTAGCAACAGGTCTTGCACGGCCTACCAATGGGAGGTGGACTATATAAGATTCAATGAGGCTATAAAAGTCACCCTCGTGAGCTACCACCGGTCTGGATGACAGGGTACACTTACACGTTACGGAGTCTAAGCACCATGCTTACACTATGAAAACTACTCTAACCCAAGAGCGATAAGGATTAAAGTAGTCAAAAGAGTCACAAACTTAAAGAATAAGATGAATAATGTTACTTAGAAGTCGATTATCAGAGAAATCTTAGAGGCAAGCTTCGAAGAACTTGACTCCGTCAGATACAAGCCGTAGAGAAAGCACTAACAGGTCGACCTTCCTACAAAACTCTCTTTTCCACTCTTTCTCACTATTTCTAAATACAAGTCTAGATTCTGTAATGGAGAACTAGACTTCTTGAATTGTTGGCTCTAGAACCTGAGTTGGGTTTCTTGAGGAAGCTTATGAATTTTGAATTAGGGCTCTCTTCTGGAGGGGCTCTAGCTCTGGTTATTGTTGACGGTGTTAAGTACCAAATCCACATGTCAACTAAGTATCAAAGAGGGCATATTTGCAAGCACCAACATAGATATAGGGTTTACACTGATAGAATTCCATGAGTTTTGGTGAATCACTATTTCTGCAGGTGTAAACTAGAAAAGATGCAAACCCGGAATCATATCGGAGCATGTAACGCGAAATTGGACCGCACGGCAACACAGGAAGGTTCTAGAAGACTCTATAAGACACCGTGCCGAGGCGGGGCCGAGATAGACCCTAGGGGGGACTGGCTGGCCCCTCTATGAGGCCGACCGCTCCACCCTAGGGCCCATTCATGGCCCACTTCGCCCCATGAGCTCTACCGCCTTTGAGGAGAAATCTGGGCCGTCCCTCGAGGTCGGTTTGATCAGATGGCCCACGTTCATCGTCCCGGGATATAAAATGAAGGCAGGACCCCCAACAGATGAGATCCTAGAAACCTAAGTTCATTATTTCCTCTCCTCACGAGAGTCAGGGTTCTATCCTCAGAGAATTAGAATAGAACTCCAATACTTCAAGTGCTAGTTAGGCATTACTAGCAAGGTTCAAGTAGAGTTGAGCTACGCTCAGGATTCTGGACGTCATCCGGAGGCTAGTATAGCTATTATGTCCCTCTTATTATGACTTTATTCTATTTCACTACTATGTTTCAGTTTATTAAGTTTCTAATTTATTCTAGTGTTTGCTTGATATAGTATTGATTGATGATGAACTATCTCATATGACTGTAAAGCGCTTAGCTCATACTCGAGTGGGTTAAGAGTTGATATTATATAAGCATGGTGCTTATATAGTGCTTACATATGGATGCACCTCATAGGCCAGGTTTGGTGGTAGATTGTGGGTGTGACAATCCTGTTGAGTCCTATGTATTCCACCCCCTTCCCCCGTCTGTAAGACTACCAAAACGCGGTTGCGAAGGAGGGGGCGTGCTATGTTCTCAAACCACCCTAGTAGTATTCCTTGTGTGTAATTCCATGATCATCAATGCTATATATGAGAGTATATATGCTAGAGTAGATATAAAGACTTAGTAAATATGATACTATATAAGAATTCAATCTCTTAACTAATCTTCTATTTTTGTCTTGCTACATTAGAGAGTTTCTATTTCTATCTGTGAGTGATTTATCATTGCCTTACACTTATCATATATATCTATTTGTCTTACCCCTGCATATAGATATGGCCTATTTTGGATTCTATTTAGAGCATTGTTGGCATTTCTTAGTGTCATCATTAAAACAACACTAGGAAATGTATGGTACTGATTAACTTATCTTTAGCAACTAGCCACCTATCCTTCACCTTTACTCCTAAGCATGAAACTATGTTGTCATCCCTAATTATATAGCTAGAAATAATTAATAGAACTAAATTAAGCTATCATTGTATGTGACTAGGTAGAAATAATAAAGATGATTATTAATAAAGACTGATTCTACAAGTGGGCAGATAATTACACCATTATAGCATTTTACCTAGAGTATCACCAGGTTATCGATTTATATTTATACCACTAGGAAGGTCTAGCTAAATAGATAATCTATAGTGTTGATAACACTTATATACAATAAATGAGATATACAGCCAATGCCAAACTCTACTCAGAACAGAGATAAGAGTCACATGACAAAAGATATATAAATGATAAGTAATGATCAGTCATAATAATAATAATAATACTAATTCACTCAGAGCATTCTAGCCATGTTAACGTTTGTCTAAACCAAATATAGAGAAATAACTTCTATGTATTCTAGCTACAGTCAAAGCTACATCATCTAGTGCAAGTACATCTAATAATCATCGTTAAGTAATACTACTATAATTCCAAAACACAACGGAGCCATGAACAGGAAAAGCTGAGCACAGGAACCTCTTGTATACGAATATACCCTTAACCTAACAATCCCACTCTATCAAACCACTGCACAGAAGGAGGCCTACAAAGGACTCAATGAAATCTGTCACATCTACGATCTATCTCATGACCCAGCGCAACTGGGGATATTCGCAGATAAGCAATGCATCTAAGCACCACGCCTACATACTGCCTACCACTCACCTTACAATTGAATAGATGAGCACTATACAAACTAGTGCATGAATATAATAGCAAACTAACTATACTAGATATATTGAAGTAGACAATGAACAATATAATCAAGAACATGATAATAAAGAATAATGTTTCTAGTAATAATCGTACAAAGGCAGATATTACAATAAGAAAGAGAAGCTTATGAACTATACCGAACTTCTCTCTTCTTGACAACTTCAGAAATCCAAGATCGATGAAGAACTTGAATTTCTCTAATATAGATCTAACTAGGATAAATTATGAATTAGAAAGACTTGGGATGAACTAGAGCTTCTAGCTCTGGATGACTTGATCACCAAATGGCTTAAACGAATTAGGGTTCTCTCAGAGGGGTCTGCCAAATGTATTTATAGCCTAGTGGAAAAGACGACGGTCGTTAGATCAAAAGACTTAACGTAGGGCTGAGATGCATCCTTAGAGGCAATGGATGAAGCTTCTAGAAGGGGGTAGAGGGCTCCCCTCATAGGGGGCCGGGCGGCATGACAGGTGGGGCAAGCCAGCCCCACCTGGCAGCCTCCTCGCCTCTCGTTCGCTCCGGTGTCTTCTAGATGCTTCTGTAGTTTGGTGGAGTATTCCCGCTGCGGGATAAATCCGATATTCCATTTGATAATTAAGTCCTTCTCAGCGGTTTTCTAGAATAATCCCTAAAAAATAATAAATCACCAAAACTCAAGAAAATTGTCAAATAAAACTCTAGACTCCTAGATATTCATGTGTTTCTTGTGTTTATTGATCTATTAAATATTGAATCTATCCACCGTCAACAAACATACACATATATCAATATTCTCTAGCCATCACTTCTCCCAGTGGATTAAATAAATACGACAATTGGGTTGACTCCCAATAAAATACTATGATGGTATTTCATTTGTACGCTTGCAGATACTTTATTTATATTCTAAGACAGTTGCATAATTAAATACCACACTCCTCACATCACTGTTGTGGATAACAACTGGTACCGTGGTGATTTTAAAGAGTGTCAACAGTTATATAGTCCTATATGATGAATCTAGACCCTTGGATCAAACTAACCTTAATCAAGGGTGTAGATGCACTCAAGAAGGCGGTGGACGAACCGACGATCAATGGGAGGCAGATAGGGGGTCCCACGGTCAACCTACCTAGGGGTGGGATCAGTCGACCCCTCTGTCAGAGGCGCAGCCACCTCTCCCATAGTGGAGAGCCTCTTGGAGTGTTCGAGAGTCTTCCTGATCTTCCGCCGCGTGGGAATTTACAGTTATGTCTGATATGTGGGTCCTCTTTAGTGATTTTTCTAGTATAACCCTGTAAAAACATAGATTCACCAAAACATATGGAATTTGTCAGTTTAAACCCTATTTCTACTCACGTGTATAAGCAAGGATTGTTGATGGTTTATTGTGGATGTTATCAACCGTCAATAGGAAGCATACATACCAATGCATCTCCTACATCTGTTTTCATGCCCAAGTATACAAGCATGGTCTACATCATGTAGAACCGACATTCATTTTTCCCCATCGACTGTTCTAGGGACTTTGAGATCCTCCATATATTCAACCGTGAATGGGTTTGCATCTTACTATTGAGATTTTGCCAATCAGGTAATTTCTTTATACTGTGCCACATTATAAATAAAGTAAGAAGGCCGATGACATTACAATGTGCTATGTGATTAGAAAATATTATGTTATTGGGTTCACTTACTAGTTCAGCACTTTGACTAGGGGATCAATATGAGAAAGTTGCCTCTTCTTCGAGTCCCACACCTCAATACATGAACCTTTAATGCAGATATCAACAAAGATGAAATGATTGCTATATTCACAAAGTCCATGTTATAGAATAATACTTTAAAAAAATATGCACAAAAATAAGGGCCGAGAACACATACTCACAATTGTAGGTTAGGTGCATGTTTGTTTTCTGATATCTAAACATCCTTTCGAACTTTATCTTCAAATTTGTTGCTACATATTCCAAGAAGTCAATATGACTTAGTCAGTTCTTTATGCACAATTTCCATATGTAGTATTAATAGTCCTCTAGTCTGACCCTTCAGGGGGTGCCTCAACATTGTATCTTTCTTACGCTTTTCGCACCATGCCGCCAGCGCAACAGCTTGGCTGACTTTGCATTTACAAACAACCTATGCACTTGGGGCATTATAGGGAAGTATCATCCGACCTTTACGGGTGTTCCTTTGGTTTTGCTACCCTCATTTGATAGACCCTACTTGTACTGTGGAGCTTTACACTTAGGCACGCATCCAAGTCTTTGTATTTATCTCCACAGTACAATATACAATCATTGGAACACGCGTGAATTTTTTTCAACCTCAAGGCCGATTGGGCAAATCATTTGCTTGGCCCGGTATGTTTTTTCTAGAGACTCATTTGGGGCTAGAGCAGTTTCCTCACTACACGTAATAGGTCATCGAAGCCTTTATATCGCTCAATCCATTGGTAGATTTAAACTCTAATAGCATGATGTCAGCTTCCAATTTGTTCACTAGGCAACCTTGATATAATGGTGTTTTGCTATCTTTTCTTATTATCTCTAACTTTCTCAACTATGTAGCACTAAGGAATCCGCCCTGCACATCATGTAGCAGCTGAGAAATGCCATCGTTTTTCTCGGTATCATGAACTAACTATTTCTGAACACATCATCATTGGTATCCATAGGTTGCATGTAATCAATAGCCACAGCCTCATGGAGGGCTACCCCAGGCATGGTGACATCATCATTATTTTCTTGAGGAAAATTCTGACCAACCTCCTCATGCATAGTCCATATCATGTAGTCTCTCATGAACTTCCAGGTAATCAAGTGCAATCATATATGCTCCACGTCAACCCATTTTCTTGTATTTTTGTAATCCTTGCATGGGCAGACTACAACCGACTAATATGAGTCTTGACGACCTTGATGAAGTCATCGATGCCCATCAAGTATCTATACATGCGAGACCGTACATCCACTCTCGATCTATCTCTGCACATAAAAAAGTGGAAGAATAATTATAGGAAAATAAAATTTGGAGCCTTTATGAACAACATTATCTGTACCTCGAAACTAAATTTATTCTGCAATAATTGAAATCAATTGTCCCATTTCGAAAACCAATTATTCTACACAAATTATTGGAAAATAGTAAGTGATAGCCCCATAAAAAATAAAATTGGTAGCCCCCAAATAACAATTATTATACGGTAATCAAAAACAATTATTCTACTCCACTGCACATAAAAATGGACACACAAAATACCAAAAAAGAAAATTAATTTATCATGAACGACAATATAGGTATAAACAATGGATTGGTAGGTATCACATGGATTTGCTCATCAAAATAGAAATTGGCAGCCCTAAATATATGGAAAAAAAATCTACTCTATTCCATACAAGAACTAACTAAAGCATGACATAGAAGCAATCATCAGAACCACCATATAATTATTAGCTAGAAAATATAATGGGTTCATATATAGACACCAACCTTTTGGAAGATAGATTCACCACAATTTGGATGCCTTCGTCAAAATCAAATTGAAAAGTTCTCTCTAAAATGGAGAAACAATCACAATGAGAATCAAGCAATCTAGCCATCAAAACTACTCTAAAGCTACAAATTCAAACAAGTGGATACTTGTACTTACATTAAAGAAAGAAGATAATGCACGTGCTTAAAAATCTAAGAGCTTCATTGAGGATTTTGGTGACAAATAGCCGTAACAATGTAGGGAGTGGAAAAAACAAGTCTGTCCTAGATAAGGGTGCTCAAGATGGGTGAGAGAAGAGAGGAGAGGGCGTGGGCTTTTGTACCGTGTGCCAGCCAGCTCAAGGCAGAAACAAATAGTGATATCACAAAACCACTGTCCGTTTAATCCAAACCGGTAGTGATAGCACAACTCCACTACTGGTTCACACCATTCGATGCTCGTGGATACGATATATAACATCAATAGTGACCAATAATTAATCGAAAAGAGCTGCAACTATACTGTGTGCCTGAAGTTCATATAATTCACATTCACAGGAGGCAGGAACAAAGATGAGCAAAACCGTATAATTTCACAGGAGGCAGGAACAAAGATGAGCAAAACCATATAATTTCACAAATGCAGTACGTACACGTCTATTAAAGGGAAGCTACAAAGTCTACAGCGTACTGTACAGTAGATACACGCAGCCGTACCACTCCAAATCCATCACCCTTCGCCTTTGCATTCCCAGGGGCCAATGCAACGCTGCTTTGCCTTTGGCCTCTTGGTCTTGGGAGCTGCATCTCCGTATATGTAGCAGTAGGCGTAGGCCCTCAATCACCTGGCCTCTCTGGATCACCCACAAGTTCGTCTCCCCTCCCTTGGCCTTCTACGGCACTGTACCCATGCGCCCAGGGCATGGTCCCTCGTTGCAGGAAAGCAAAGCAAAGGTCGGTGACTCCATTGATTGCCTCACGATCAGGGGCCGTCTGATGCCTATCCCATGCCGGTGCACGGTCCTGCTTGCTCCCTCCTTTACTTCGCTCACAAGGACGCCATGACTTGCCTGGCTCAGTGGCTCGTTGTGCCTATCCAGTGCTGTTATTGCAACTGATCAAAGCAGCCACAGCAAATGATGTTGGTGTGGGTGTGCCTAGCAAATAAAGCCTCTCAATCAAAAGAGGAGTAATAAAGGTTAAGTGATGCTTACTAATAAAGACATACCTTGCTGTCTCTGGGAATCCAGCACGTCTAGACATTTCCTCCCCTTCGGATGCAACAGCTACCTCAGATCAGATACAACCCCACCACACCCTTCTACTCTACGAGGGAGTGCAAGGAAAGACGCATCTAGGAGTTAAAAGAAAAGCAGCGGGGGTCACTACACCTGCTTGGACCATGATGGCGTGGCACAACATCACATCACAGTGGACCTCCTACAAGGCTACAAGTAACATTGTCTTTGCCTTGGATTTCCTTCTTGGGCACACCTCCTAACAAAAAAATTGTGCTGACGCGTTAGTGCCTAGCTATGTAACGAAAAATAGTATGTTCTCTTTCTATATAGAACCATGTCGGTAACATTTTCCTTTAATTTGTCCCCCACACACATGAGATTAGAATGCCATGTTTATCCGACCGGAGACAGCAAACCATGGGGGGCTGCCAACTAGTGCCTGCGGGACCTATCTTAATTACTGCCCCTAACACTACTTAGTAAATACTAATGGTTCCATGAGAAGACATCCATCTAAAGATCTTTGACTTATGGCCACTCTCAGTGATAAAATTTATTGTGCAATTTTCAAAGATTGTAACTTTTCAGCTAAAAAGGTGTGGAGTGATGACACATAATTCATACTCCCTCCGTCCTAAAAAGAAGGTCGTTTTCGCTTCTCGAGAAATCACTGCCGGCAATTTTATAAATACTAAATATCATCGATTAGTATCATAATTAGTATTATTGAAAAGATCTTTAGATCTAGTTTTTTTAATAAATTTATTTGGAGATATAAATATTGTACGTATTTTCTACAAATCGAGTCAAACTGGTGGCACGAACACCCAAAACGTCATCCTTTTTGGGACGGAGGGAGTAATTTAATAACGTGGTTTCATAGGCCTATTATAGCATTTAAATGTTGCATAGTGTTACAAAATGAAGCATTTCCTTTCTTAAAAAAGAGACGCTTAATTGGAATTTCACTCATTTTCCAACATGTGGATGTGAGTAATCGTGCGCACCATGTTTCATCTCTTATTTCTGTTATTTATAATGGAAGGGGAAAGCGGAAAAAGATTCATCTCCTCTCTCTCTCTCTCTCTCTCTCTCTCTCTCTCTCTCTCGTCGTAAAATTTCTAGAGTATAATGCACTAACACCCCTCAAACTTGTAAAGGTGTGTCACTTAGATCTATAAACAATAAAAAATATATTTCTGAGTCCTTAAACTTGTTTCTCGGTGATGTGGCATGCCAACATGGCATGCTTTTTTACATTTAACCCCTCTACTTCCCTCTTCTCACGTGAATTGATCCTTGTTTTCCTCCTCTTATGCCAACCACACCCCATCTGACACCATGGCTGTCCACTGGCTGCAGTCATCGTGAGGAGAGAAGCAAGGAGAAGAAAATATCTATTTGTGAGAGAAGAGTAAATAGGAGCACTTAAATGTAAAAAAAAAACATGTCATGTAGGCACTGGTAGAGCTACATGCAGGCCCAAGGTGACCATGGCCCCTCCTTGCTCATTGAAAACTCTCTTAAATAGCTCTTAAATTGGTGATTAAAATCAATAAATATGCATATTAAGTGACATTTTCCCATCGAGCTCCACCACTGCATGTAGGTTAGGCATGCTACATTAGCAACGAACATATATGTAGCTGGTACAGACCTGCGGTGTACCACCTAATAAGTTTAGATATTAAAATATATTTTTTAAAATTCGTAGACCTAAGTGATACAAGTTTATAAATTTGAAGGCTGTTGGTCCTTTTAACTCTAATTTGTATGATATATTAATTTTTTCTGCTAATGTATCACCTAACTAAAAGAAAACATAAAACTCACTGCAACTGGCCTCTACGGGATTTGCACACTTATGAGATCTCAACCATTTGTTTGATCTATCGCACCACCAAAAGACAATGATCCTGCCATCCCATTATCCCCTCCCCATGTACAGGCTTACCTCCTTTTGTGGAATGCAGAAATCTCACATATTTTAAAAACACAGAGTTCCAGAAAATATGCATGCATATGGCATTCCAAAGGGTGCTTATATATTCCTAATTAATTTGACCCAAGGACGCGTACCAGTACGATACCTGGTAATAATTGAGTGATAGCTTTGCTGAGAAGAAATGTGATACCCTAAGCATTGCAAAACAAGTTTATTTTGCCACATAAAATTTATATACCCACGCACAATGTATAGTTAGAATATCATACAAGGTTCGGACAATGATAATAATTAACCAACCGTACCGATCGAACAATGTATACAACATCCAAAGAATCCGGGAGCCAAACACAAAGGTGAGCAATCAGGCTCTCGATCTGTGGTCCGCGTGTCAAGGCCAAGAACAGGGAGAATGGTACGTACTACAGTACTAGGCATCTAGCTAGGCCTCTGCAGTTGAATTTGAATTCAATTGGATCCATGATTTGTGCACTCGAGCGTCCGAGACGACCCAATGAAAGTAGTAATCGCACGCGTAACAGCGGGCATAATCGATCGATTGGCGTCGCCGGCCGGGACGAAGGCGCCAACAGACCCGGGCCTCCCGCCCCCGGACAGCGACGCCCCCGGCCCCCGACAGCTCCCGGTACTAGAAGCAGTCCACCTCACCGCACTGCTCATCGTCTCGTCGTCATGTAGGACAGGAGCAGGACACCACCGATCAAGCTCGAGGATAGCACAGTTAGTTCCATGAACCCGGCCCGGCCTGGTTTACCCAGATTCATTCACACATCGAGCACTAATTAACGATCTGTCAATGAATCACTATGAATACAGTAATTAATTAACAAGGGCGGTTTTAATTTAATAATTCCTTATCTGCAAAAATAGTAGTACATACGTACATGGTACGACAAGGTACACGCTCCCCCTAAGCAGGAGAGATCAATTAGGAAATACATTGGGAAAATTACACTCGTCGATCTTAAAGGCAAATAGCAGAACGAACATTGGAATAATGCGAATAATAAACATCAACGCGAGACGTACGACGTGCTGGAGTCGCTCGCAGAAATTAGAAATTCCAGGCCTGCTTGCCAGAAACGTCAATCAGTCTTCTCCGGCCGGTCTTGGATTATCGCCGCCATGATCGCCTCTAGAAAACTCATATACATGGGTCGCCTACCATGTCTTCTTGATCCATTCCATTCCCACCATGTTTTGCTGCCACCACCTCTTGTCTCCTCCTACTAGGTTTTCTAACTTCACTGACAAAGCCATCATCTGAAACCCCAGAGCAGATCAACCCTTCCCTGCTGCCTCCTCTCCCTTCAACGACCATCCAAGAATATTCACAGGGAGGAACATATATGTACAAGGATCAGGAGAATCTTAGTAGAAATCTAAAAATAAAATAAAAATCTTTTTTTTTTTTTTTTTGCTTTTTCTTCCTGAACTTTCTTGCTTCTTCTCCAGCCGTGCAGTGATGCCTCCCAGCTTCCCGACGCACTTACCATTAGGATCCATACTTACCATGGATAAGCACCGTTCAGAGGCGGCACGTACAGTTGATGCTTGGTAGTTTCATGACTCAGTTGATGAGGTCGGATACCCAGCCGACGTCCGGGGCCGGGGCAGCGGCCCCTCCGTCAACGTTGCCGGAGGCGGCGGCGTCGCTGGGCACGGTGGCTTCCTTGCTGAGCCGCTCAAACACCTTCTCGCGGAGGGCCCTCCCGGACTCGACCCTCTCCATGACAGGCTCCTCGTCGCCGATGAGTCCGAGGTTGAGGCGTTCCACGGTCATGATGGAGGCGCCGGATGGGGTGGTCACCGTCACCGGGGACGGCCGGGTTGGCGTGGACGGCAGACTGTACAGCCCGGCCGGTGACTTCGGGGACCCGAACGGGTAGCCGCCGCCGCCGGCCAAGAACGACCCGCCGGAAGGCGCCGACCTCGGCGAGCCGCCTCCGGCGCCGAGGCGGAGCTGGCGCAGCGAGGCGAGCACCTCTTTGACGGGCGAGCCGTCGATACCGGGCCACGCCCCGCGGCGGAGCGCGGCGGCGGCGTCCGGCGACATTGGCGGCGACTCCGACGGCGGCGACCTCGGCGGCGAGACGAGCGTGCTGGTCGGGGACGACGACATGATGCCGCTCTTGGTGAGGTAGCTCTCGAACGCCTGGCGGCGGAGCGGCGAGCCGTCGTACGAGTCGGCCAGCGGCGACGCGCCCGCCCCCTCGGGCTGGACTGCTGCGGCGGCAGCACGCGTAGCTGGTCCGGCGTGTGCGCGAAGAAGCAGACGCGGCGGCGGCACCCCGTGCCGTCCTTGCAGGGCTGCGTCCGGTAGCGGGACGGGTGGAGCCAGCACTCGAACACGCCGTGCGCGAACTCGCACGCGTCGCCGCGCTTGCACCCGCCCTTGCGGAAGTCCGGGCAGGCGGAGCCGGAGTAGTGGTACCGCCCTGGGGTCGCGGCGGCGAGCCTTCTCGCCCGGGTGCGCGTAGGGGCAGTCGGTCCAGTCGTGGCTCCGCCCGCGCGAGCACCGCCGCACCTTGAACTCGTACATCCGGAACTCGTCGCAGGCGTACGCGTCGACGCCCGCCAGGGCCGCCTCCTCGTCGTCCTCGTCGTACGCAGCCGCCGCCGCCTCGTTCGACGGCAGGTAATGCTGCAGCGCCGCCAGGAGCGCGTACTGCGACGCCTCGTCCGCGTCCATCCCGCCGCTGCCCGCCGCCGGCGACTGCTGCCACGGCGGCGCGTGCGCTCCCTCTCCCATCATCATCATGGTGGTTCCTTTCGTCCTTTCTCTGCTGCTTTGTTGGCCTGTGGTGGCTAGCTGCGATCTCGTGCTCTATCTAGTGGAAGAAGCTTTGGTGGCTTCGGGGCGCTTCGCCGTGGACGGGGAAGACGGGGAGGCTGGTTTATAAACAGGCCATCTAACCGGGGTTATCCTTGGGGCTGTTCTGTCTAACCGTGGTAAAGTTAACTTAACCGCGGTTAACTGACGGGAGCGAGGTGGAGTGCGTGTCCTGACTCTGAGGGGGCGGCAAACGGACGCCGCCTCGCTCGCATTGGTGGCCTTATCCCTAGTCCTTCCCTAGGGGTAGGCGCAGGCAGGGAGCGTCTCACTGACACATGGGGCCACCTGTACGTGGGCCCACGTGTCGGTTCGTGGTGGCGACGGGCAGGCAGGATACGTGGAGCGTAGGGAGCGGCTGCGCGGGGCATGCGCCTCGCGAGGTGGACTGAGGTGGGTTCCGTGGGCGCAACCGGTCCAGGACACGTTGTGGCCTCTGGGGCGTTGGGCCGCCCCTCCGGATTCCCAAAGACGGTAGTACCAGAGACCGAAAGATTTGCTCAAAAAAAAAAAAAAAAAAAAAAACTAGACTGAAAGATCAAAATTGCTATGTGCACTGCGGAGAACGTACCATGGATTGTAATTTTCTGCAAATATAGAGGACGACTGCACGTAAGAAAATTTGTTCGTTGCCATTAGAATCTATAATAACATTTTGGTATGTACTATTGATAATTAAGATTTTGCTTCATTATCGTTGCGTCATAATTTTTTCCCACTTATATGCCATCACCGTCATCTGATATGTTAGTTTCTGACCGAAATGATGATTTTACCCTTGCTATTTCCATTGAAGTATAAGTACAGTACCTTTTTTTTCTACTCGGAGCAAAAATGTCGGAGTAGGAACAAAAGAAAATCAGTAAATTTAACGCGCAAGCGGATAAGGCTATCCACACTCGTGGTACTCTAAATTCATCCTCTAAAAGGTCTGGTCATCAAGATTCTCTCCTCTATACTCAATTCTCCCGTATCCATCCATCCTTTATATCATCCTCTATCCACTGTAGGGTCTACTTGTCACTTTATCTAAACATATCCATATGACATCTTGTTTTTAGGATTTATTGAAACAAATTTAATGGTGTAATCGGAATTTAATTTGGACTTTTAGTTTGTGAGTTATAACATTGTTTTTGCTAGTGGAAAAGTGGGCCCTGCTAAACAAGAGATGTGCAGACAGGCCAGACGGACAGCCTGCCGCGCAGCCTCCAAAGACACGCCTCTCACAGGCACAGCAAAGGCGCCGTGGGTCCCATGCATGTGCTTAGCCGGTGCAGGCTTTATGCTTTGGCGGACACACGCTGTTCCGGAGGGATGGGAGGGCCGTCCGGATCAATAGCGGGTACATAGAGTAGCACGCAGCGGGTGTTTTTACGTAAAGGAATCCTGTGTAGGGGTGGGACAGGTTCCAGTCACGTTCCCGGTCTGCCCGGGCGATTGCGTATAGTCTAAGGCCGCCGGATAGTTGCGTGGCAACGTTACTTGCGATACTGAATGTGTACGTGCTGCTTATGAATTCTATTGACGATAATTTAGACATCGCCCTTGTTCAAGCGTGTGCTTGGCGTGTATGCATGTGGCCAACCCGGTTATTTTTTACGGCCTGATACAGCGAGCTATGTGGTGCGCGGTACGGGCATGTGCATGCGGGATGATGCGCACAGGTCTTGAGCAAATGCAAATAGCTTCGGCACGAGGCGTACTTATGATTCGGGTCTGTTTGGTTCATGCCCAAACTTGCCACGTCTCACTTTCGATAAATTTTGGCAGCCAGAAAAAGTTTGGCGAAAAAAACGGTGCCACACTTGTGGCAAAAATTTGGCAAAAAAGGAGTATATAACATGTGGGGCAAGGTGCTAAGAAACTGTGGCACACCATGACAGCAAATCAAACAGCTGCCACGGTTTAGGCATCAACCAACATACCCTCAATGTCAATAGGCAATAGCAAAGGGTAAAGTCATCATTTTTATCATTATCAAATAGGATTTAACAGATTATTAGAATCATTAGATGACTGTGATGGCATATAATTAAGAGAAGAAAATTATGATTCAATGGCATTAAAGATAAATCTTTATTATCAATGGCACGTACCAAAATGTTATTGATTGTAATGGCAATGAACGAATTGCAATCCTTGGTACGTACTATATTGTAAGTCAAACTATGAGTAGTAAAACAAAAATCAGAGTTGCTCATTATTTTAGTGGAGATTGGTCGGTAGTACAAGAGGAATTATACAAGAAATTTACTTTCAAGACCTTGCCAAGTTTGAATCCTAGCTGACTTATTCTAAAGACACGCGGGCCAGGCCCTAAATGGGCCCCTGACTTGGCTTTTTCGGTCTGTGATCGTGGGCCTAGTGCAGGCTGTGGTGCTCGCAGGGATTTCGGCGAAAGGGAAACGCATGAACGGCAAGGTGCAGCAGCTAGCCGCGGCGCGCGTGTCCGCGCCTGCCCGGGGAGACTCGTACGTGTGCGTGGTGAGCGTCAACTCGGCAACGGGTACGTAACCGATGGGTATTGGCCACCCGCATCCGCATCCGTACCCGCTAAATTTTTAGAATGTTGGGACTTATCCGTATAATTAAGAGAAGAAAATTATGATTCAATGGCATTAAAGATAAATTTTATTTTCAATGGCACGTACCAAAATGTTATTGATTGTATCCAATGAACTCACCCGAAAATTACATAGAAATATTATTTTTTAATAAACAATATATGAAAAATTTAAAAAAATTCACACCACCAAATACAACTTCATTCAATATGTATATACTAAGTAGTGTTCACATAGACTTAGGATAAATAATTAGGTTATGTGGGCTAAATTGATTATGATAGTTAGTTAATTGTTGCGGTATTTTTTACTGTCTGTGATCGTGGGCCTGGGTAGTATACATTCATACCCGCTGTGGTGCTCGCAGGGAGGATTTCTTCCAAAGGGAAACACATGAACGGGTAGAAAAATTCACCCATACCGCGCGTCTTAATCCGGTAAAACCCGTCGGGTACGTTTTTCGGGCGGTGCCGATTGTGGCGGTACCCATTGTCATCTTTAGGTGAGTGGCAGCAACGGCGGCGTGTGCCAAATTGCCAAATGGCCGCCTCGGCATCGCTGGCTGGGCTCTCTGCAGAAGGAAAAGCTAGCGCTCGAAGGCCGGAGGCCGGAGGCCGTCGGTGGTGCCTGGTCCATGCGTCGCGCGGGCATCCAGCCTCCGTATCTGCGCGCGCGGCTGTAGCGTCGGCGACGCGTCACGTACGGCCGGCTCCCCCGGGCGATTGTGGCGTGGTGCAACAAGGACGGTTGCTCAACCGGCCGTCGTCGGGCTTAGGGAGACGTCGGGACAAAAGTGGTGCCATGGGTGCATGCCGTGCAGTGCCAAGCTCAAACCAGAGGTGGAATAATTAATGTCAACGTTACTTGCGATACTGAATGTGTACGTGCTGCTTATGAATTCTATTGACGATAATTTAGACATCGACACATATATAGTACTTGATAATTACTTTTGTGGACAACTATAATGATTTATTTAAATAAAACTTACACGGAAACAATTAGTTGTTGAAGAAGCTATGGCTAACAATTTCACTTATAGCCTGGCTTTTGAGTATTGCTAGTCAGATTTTTAATTCCCTGATTATAAGCATTCTACTGACATCATAGTAGAAAATTTTCTGAGTTTGTGGTTCCAGTCTGTAATAAAATTGGCGCTCCTGTTCATTACGTCATTACGTGTATCGCATTATATCTCAGTATCTGCACTTATATTATGACTGCTAGTACTCTTCTGTTCCTATTATAGTCATTTGCAAATTTTATGATTTGTACCATATACAATACTCCTATCTCTAAGTATATAATAAAAATTTATGTATTTAGAAAAATCAAAGCATATAATAAAAATTTATTTATTTAGAAAATTAAAATGACCTATATATTATAACGGCTGGAGTAAAAGCGTGAACTAGATAAACACCTGGCCTCTACCTAATACTAATTAATATAGGTTACTTATTGAGGTGGTTTCCAACTTCCAGATGGATGACGATCGACGACGGCGCCGTATACTGTTTTTTTCCTAGGAATGGAAACGTTTCAAACTCGTCAACCCGCTCAGGTGAATCCAGTTCTACATTGTCCCATCGCAAAGATCTTTGAAGACGCATGTACCTGTCCTTGATTGCTGTGTCTCGTCTTATCTAGAAAAGTTTGTCATTATTCAAATGGTAAGATAAATGGCGAGGATTCTTCATTTAACTTAAAATGTGCACTTAAGTTTTCTATTTTCTTACTAATCAAGTTTTTCTAGTTTGCTCTACTAACTAAACTAATCAAGACTTTTCAACATAGCCTAGAATTAGTTAAAAATGATCGCTTGGCAGTGGCACGTACTTTTGATTAACGGACACTAGTGAAAATTGAATGGTGGACTCAAATAAAAAATCATCACTATAAATCTATTTCAAATGATGGTGCACATTTCTAGTGATGGTTCATCAGATTTCTTAACAAAAAGCCACTAAAAATGTATTAGAATTAAATTTTAAATTTTTCAAATGACTTTAAATGGAGAAACACTATACATGAAAGTTGTAAATCTTGAAAAGTTATGAAACTTTGTAGTTGAAAACCTTTTTATTTGAAAGCATCTTGTTAACCTTTTCATTTGAAAGCATCTTGTTGAGGATAATTACCTCTAAAATGTAAAATTCAAAATTTTTTAAAAAAGGCTCGGATGGAGAAACACTCTAAATTAAAGTTGTAGTTACAAAATTTTATAGTTCACCACTTTTTTCATTTGAATTTGTTTAAAGGTTCAAACAATCAATTTATACCGGTTAATAAAATATATGGGAAACCAAAACATAACCTAGATACAAGTGATAGTGTTGTGCAGTGGTAGGGGGTATGCACGAGGAGAAGGTCAAGGTTCGAATCCCGTAAACCGCATAGTGCGTGATTTTTGCTCAAAAATGCCACGAACCTCCCTAAATAATTTTTTATATATATTTTTGAGGGTTTTATATTCTTTTGCACTGGTGGTTTTCTTAACGAAATTGCTACATTCCACTAGCGGTTCTCAGTTAACTGCCAGTAGAGAGAACCATTTCTACTGGTCTCTCCCACTGACGGTTTTAAGAAACGCCCGTAAAAATAGGATTGCAACCGCCACCATTAAGGTTTTTTTATTAGTGTAAAGCATGTACATGAGGAGCTAATTCATGTACTCCTGCGTAGTCATGTACTCGTGTGTAGCTGAGAGTATTCAAATGACAGTAATATCTATAGGCGCGGATATTAGATATTGCATAATTTTTTGTAGGTGCTCTTCTTGTAAGCACATCCGTACCCAGCTTAAGTTATTGTGATACATTCTCTATGTGTGGCACGCACACTTAGCAAGAAAAAAACTTTTTTTAGGAGAGATCTGAAATCAGTTATTAGATAGAAAAAAACAGTAGTCCTCTGTTCCAAAAGGTCTGCGGCTACTAGGCTTTAGAGCTGATTAAACTTTTAAGTTTGATAAGATTTATAAAAAATAATATTGACATTTATATCTTCTAATACTCCCTCCATCCCAGATTACATGACATTTTAGGAGATGGCACAGTTACCAATGATCAAGGAAAATGACCTTAATGCCCCTAGAAATCCTAGCACAGAGAGTGGCAATGGGAGATGGCACAGTTTCTGGTGGGTGTGGAGATGGACGCCAGTGAGAAGAACCGGCAAAGGAGTCAGAGCACAGAAATTAATAGTGAGGCAGGCTGTACAACCTACTAGACTAAAACGACTACTAATCTGAGACAAATTTTAAATTCTAAAACGACTATTAATATAGGACAGAGAGAGTATATTCATACATATAAAAAGTAACTTCTTGAAGGTCATATGAGTAGGACGGAGGGAGTAGATTCGACACAAGTTGGTTACCTATACTTCCGTGTGCCCGTACGTACGTACCAATAAGTGGTGGTGTGACGTGGAAGCGTGATGTTGGTTCCGTCTTGCTTGTACGAGCGCGCAGGGTACGGTGGGAGGTAGCCTTAGCCTCAAATCTAATCCAAGATCTGGTGCAGCGCACGCACCCAACTCCGAGCTCCCCCAACTTATCAATCAATGCTACTGTGGTCTGTGGATATAGCTATGTCTGGATCCATATTATAGAGCTATATATAAAATGTGTGCATCCTTGCCTAACGCATTTGTTTTTGTCGAGGATGTTATTCTTTTGCTATTTCTCTTTTTTATTATTAATAACTCACGAGGCAATCCGGTTTTAGAGAGAAGGAAATTACTCGACTACTACATGCTTGCTAGCTTGTGTACAAACGTACTGCTACTGGCTCGATGGTAAATATCAGTTCGACAGTACCTAGCCGTAGCGGTAGAGAACTACAGTACTCCGTACTGTGACAGCAGTATAATTTCCGATCGGAGTGGCATTTACATTTAACATTCGGTACATATCCGACGACAATTTATGATGTCAATCCAGCATCAGGATATGCCGTCCGTTCCGATCCGCATCCAAAGGCACGAGTAGTGGCATGTACTAGACGACAACAATAGCACAGGATTGCCCTTGCACGGCACGATGTAGAGAGAGAGGCGATGGAGTAGACGAAACGAAAGCAACGGCCCCCCGCCGAGACGTGGGCGTGTATATATGCGACGCTGGCGGCAATCCGCGCGCCCATCCCTCCTGTTCCTGTCCGCGACCATGACGTTGCCCACGCCCCGCGCACGTGGACAGGCACGCCTCCGCTCGCCATGTGGACCTGGGTGGGGACCCACACTTGCCGCGTGGACAACAGGACAAGCCAGATAGTGCCCGGGAACAGGGGCCCACAGTGCAATGCTGTTCTTTCTCTTTCACAGTCCCACACACTCCTGTAGTTGTCGTCTTTTGGCTTGCCATTATTTTCAGTGAATGAAAGACACAAGTAGCCTTTGGATCTCCCACTGATGTATAAATTAGGTTAAGAGCAAGTATAATAATAGGTTATAAATGGATTAAATGTTAAAGTACTAGAGATAAAAGAATAGAAGAGAAGAAATGTAACACACGCAGCGGGAGGGTGAATTTGGGCTAGTGGATTGGGAGGAGAGGAGGAAGGAGGAGGGGGCGGCGCTCGCCTGCGGGGGCGGCGGCGCGGTGGAGGCTATGGCAGGGGGGCGGCGCGCGGGGAGAGAGGGATGAAGGAAGGCGAGGCGCGGGAGATTGAAAATAACGGAATTACCCTAATTACTTTCTTGCTTCAATTGATTATAATCCCTTATTATTTATAGTCCCGATTAGACTCTAACGGGAAAGTCCTTATCAAACACGGATTTTTCAATTTACCTATTATTAATTGCCTAATTGATTAATAATAATAAAAGGTAATTCGATGACGGGGATCGCGATGGCGGTGGTGGGGCCCACGGCGTTCTATGCCGCGCGCCCGTGGGTGGCGGCGGCTAGGGTGGCCGCCGTCCCTCCTCCCCCCCCACGCCGCCCACTCCCCCCACACTAGGGTGGGCCGTGGGGCCCTCATTTCTTGGCGGTGTCCTTTTTGGGTTCATCTTTTGGCCCATCAACTGCATAATTTGTCATCGTTGTTATTCGACGTGTGACAAAAATGGTGAGTTATAGATTTATACACTCAGTTTATATATAAAAAATATATAAAAACTAAGAAGTCTTATGAGAGATAAAAGTGAATCATGTATTTAACAGTTGAGGATACTACTAAACAAATTAAAAGATGTGCTATAAAAATTCTCGCAGCAGACTATTATTAGCGTTGCTCCAATGGCTTGAGCTTCGGCTTCGGGTTTGGTGGTTGGTGAAACAAAACGAAGGGCATGCAAGCGGTGAGAGAGAGAGAGAGAGAGAGAGAGAGAGAGAGTCGTGTCGTCTGTCTCTATGCGCTGATGAGGGAGGGAGGGCTGGGGTTGTGTATTACGGTAGTAGTACGACTGCATCACATGATAACAAGCAATAAAAAAGGGCGGTGGCACCCGCAACACGTCATGACTCATGATGGCAAGGACGGTGCGGTGGCGCGCGGTGGCAGGCCGCAGGGCGACGACGCCGAGTTTTGAGCGAAGAACAAGGGAGGCGTGCGCACGGGTACGACGACGATCGGCTCCACGGATCTGCCCGGCCTGGATGGATCTATCGAGACGAGATCATCGATGGAACCGCATTGCATGTGGAGCAGTGGGTAGTACGTGCGCATGTGGCTCGCGCGTACTGGCGCTGCCGCCGTCGTCCTAGCGCATAGTGCGCTCTGCGCTGCGCCCTCCCGGCGACCGCCACGCCGCGATCGAGGACGACACTGGCTGTGCCGGTGTGCCCCAACCAACCAACCACCACGCCTAGCTACAGTTGAGGAGCTAGCTGCCCGGGCGTTTTTCGTCGCCTTGCGCGCGGTGGTCGGGCCACCTGCGATCCCTGGGTGCGCTGCGCCGATCCGCGCTGTTCGGCGGTCCTGAGCGCGCGCCACCGCCCCCCAGCGGCCTTGCGCTCTGGTCTCCCGGAGGGCGGCGTCGTCCGTGACAGCGACGGACAAAGCGTCGGAGCCTCCTTACTGCTGTCCCCCGGCCTGCTCGTATATCGTCGTACGGCTGTAGTATAATGTGATTCTGGCCGTGGATCTGCACACTTGAACGCACGCCACGTGTGCATGCATGCCATCTATAGGTATCCACGACGTACGGATCCACAACCCAACCTCATTGGATCCACAACATTATTAAGCACACACAGTGCCTCCGTACTAACCAAAACCAATTGCAACCATTATTACCTTTTGGAATCAAGCAAAAGACCATCTCATCGCTAGTACGGCGTAGTTAATGAAGCATTTCCTACAAGACAAGAAGCCAAGGAGAATAAGTATTAACTGTTAGCTAGAAATAATGTAGGAACACGTACGTTGTTATTGGCTAGCTATGACCTATACGATGGTGTAAGCTAGCCAACGCAACAAGCGTGCTAGCTGACCTAACTCTCACGGATATCGACTTATGTGTTTGTCATTCATTTGTATATTATATACTTTGGGATCTCTCTCAGCGAGGTATTGCGTTCTACTCCCTCCGTCCCAAAAAAAGATCGTTCTCGCTTCCCAAGAAATCAATGCCGGCAATTTTTATAAATACTAAATATCATTGATTAGTATCATAATTAGTATTATTAGAAAGATCTTTAGATCTAGTTTTTTAACAAATTTATTTGGAGATATAAATATTATACGTATTTTCTACAAATCGAGTCAAACTTGTGGCACGAACACCCAAAACGTCATCCTTTTTGAGACGGAGGGAGTACCTCTGCTAGCTAGGTTGACTCCTTTATGGTTTGGTTTTGTTTTGGGATAATGCGAGATGGATTGAGTACTTGTGTGCGTCGTCCTAGTTCTTTTTTTTTTTTTACAGTGATACTATTTCTAGTTTGGTAGTGGGGATGGAGTCGTTCTAGTTTTATATTTGGTAGGTGGGACAGGGAGAGACGAGATAAACAACTTTTTCTAGTTATATTAATTAGCTACCGTTAGTCACTCCATCTGTCAGACGCGCACAATAGAGAAGAAGGCCATGGCCGCGGACGCGCACGTAGCCAGTGGTGGGGCAGCTCAGTTGGAGCGCCACCCACCCAAGTTCGATCCCCAGCGGACGCAACTTGGGTGTCGCACCTGGGATTTATTCCCACAAATAAATTTGCAGGTCCTAGACGTACGCGTGAAGTCATAATGGTAGAATGACGTGCCCATCGTCTGCGGAGCTCATGGGACTTCGTCGATATCTAGAAGGACGCGTGGTGTGTGTATAGTTTGTAGATCTAGCGTGCGCTCTAGGGTGTGTGTTTGTGTGCGTGTGGGGGGTGTGTCGGTATGTGTTTGAGCGTGCGTTCAGATACTACAGCTGTATCATAGGAGTCCAGGTTAAAAAAAAAAGGCCATGGCCGGAGAGTGGGCAGCTCGCATGATGAGGGTTGAGGCATGAAGATTGGTGCATGGTGTGGTACGACGGACCCTCTAACAACATCAGCGTGGAGGCACCCGCCCTGTCTGGTATCACCATTGGTTGCGTGAAAGGGCCTCTAGTTAGCATGGCCCACTGGCAGCACGAGACATGTCCAATGATGCGTGGGGCACAACTCAAGATGACAATGGATATCTATACCTATTAATAAAGAGGCAAAACTTTCAGCCAATTTTTTTGGTTTGCCTCTTTTTTCGTCCAACTAAGAGATTGATTCAGTTCCGTTTAAAAGAGATAGAGTCCGTGTCCAATTCCAGGTCTCTTCTGTTTGATCTGAAAATAACCGCTCTGACTCCGAGTTCACCCGCCCGACGGAGAAGCCATGTCGCTCCTCGGCGAACTCAGTGAGTTTCACGGCCTTCCTCATCTCGAGACTCGCAGCATATTCACGCCGCGGCCGGGCGTCGACCTGCCCAGCCGGGCCGGCCCTCGATCCACTGCCCAACGGAGAAGCCATGTCGCCCCTCGGCGAACTCGGGCGAAGCTTCATGGCCTTCCTCATCTCCTTGAGACTCGCGGCGCACAGGATCGGGCTGTTGGGCCGAACGGATTGGCCAGCAGGTATGGCTCCCAACGGCAGCGACATGCGCCATTGTATTTCTAAATAAGCATAGTATATAAAAATATATTTAATTATTAATCCAATAATATTAATTATATTAATAGTTTTTATATAAGTTTTTTTTATACATTTAGTCAAAGTTTAAAATATTTATTTATTTCTTTAGAAAGCAATAATAGCACTCTTCGTAGAACGGAGGTGTAGCTAATATTTATTTTCAATGAATCGCATTCAGAAATTTTAGCCATGTGAAAATATTTATGCATAAAATTTGTTATTAACGAGACAATATGAGTAGCAAAAGGCTGTTCGGTATCTATTATTTTATTTTGCAATCCACCGCTGCTTCTTTTTTTTGCTCCGAGTGCAGGACTTAAAATACCGTATCTATTACCTATTTTATTATATTATATATATTACCTAATATAATCTATATCTATACCTCATCATAATAAAGATGCAAAACTTTCAGCCAATTTTTTTGGTTCGATCCTATTTTTCGTCCAACTAAGAGATTGATTCAGTTCCGTTTAAAAGAGATAGAGTCCGTGTCCAATTCAGGTCTCTTCCGTTTGATATGGAAATAATAATAGAAATAGCATATATGAATCAAAATCAAAATCGGCAAGAATATGAACAACACTTCAATCAAAAAGAATATGAACAACAGAGATCGCGGGATCAAGATTGGCGTAGTAAACAAGCTCTTGGTGGCGTGGCCTGTAACATGCAGCTGCGCCTCATGGGCACGGTTGGCGGCGGTGGCGGCGACAACATCGTCAGCGCCGGCTCGGCACTCTACTCGTCAGTCGACGATGAGGGTGTGCGTGTGCCGATGCCACTATACCTCTATTTCAACGGCGGATGCTTCGGCGTCGGCTGCTGCTAGACGACCGTTCCCGTTGGCTACGCCACTTACACCGTCCAGGAACACAAGTTCAACGGAACGGCGATCGGCCGTACCAACATCTTCTACATCGCTGAGCGTGGCGTCAACTACACAATCAACAGGACAATGGCCGAGGACGGTGCTAGACTAGGTGATCAGCGAGACAGCGACACTAACTTGACGTGCCTCATGGACGGGCCGGCACCGGAGTGCCGCAACAGCCAAAGCTACTACCAGAACTCCACCGCCGAGGCACATAAAGGCTACATCTGCCGCTGTTCGGCCGGGTACGAGGGCAATCCATAGTTCCATACCTCGGGGATGGATGCCAAGGTAAGGCTTGGATTTCTTTTTTATTTTCATCAAATCCTTATTGAATTTCTTTTTTTTTTTGGCGGATTCCTTCCAAAAAGGAAAATTTATTTCTCAATACATATAACGAATTTCAAACATCTATCTTTAATAATAAAAAAGACAACCATCATCAACTTTCAATTTCTTTTTTTATTAAGAACTGCTTGAATTTTTTAAGTCTGGTTGCGAGATCTAAATAGTGAGTACGAATCATAGTTCTTTTTTTTTTTATCCTTCAGATACTAAAATAAATAATATCTGACGAATTAGAATCATCTTGATAGAGATAACATGCCCTTTCTATGTATTATCAATAGAATCAATTGTAACAAGTCACACACTCATATTTCAGAAAAACCAAAACAAAAAAATCAACGGTCAAACTACCAAAATATAGAAAAAATGTAGAGCTTAAAGTAGAAAGGCTTTTTTGGATGAAAAAACTATGAAGTCATAGATTTCGTTAAAATTTCATTAAGTAAAATAGAAGAACTATAATTTCTAAAATTATAGATAGGAATATCGCGAATAAAGCCATTGTGACCCCCATAAAAGGAGCAATCCCCCAACCTAGAGCAACTTTCCTATATTTTAAATTCAAGGGTTTTAATAAACTACCCACGCCAGTATGTTTTGGCTTAGGTCTAGAACTATCTTCAATAATTGCCTTATATTACTCGAACTCGTGTTGGTTCGTATTCCATTCGGAGTCCATTTTAGTTGTGCACCTAATTTGGTTCAGAGTCTCCTTCAACCCATGAGACCAATGCTCGTAGCCCTGCACCTTCAAGCTCCTTCCCATGCTGCTCCGAGCTCCCTTCCCTAGATGTTGCGCACTACTCCGAGCTCGACTCATGCTTCCCTCGGTACTTCTTGCCGTTGCCACGTTTATCAAAAGTTACTCCTGCAGCCGTCACCGTCGGTACAGCCTTATCTCATGGCAAATTTGAAGTGGAAGGCAAATCTGAAGTGGAATCGAAATCCAAATCAAAAACATCTCAAATCAAAAAAAATTCCTCGGTAATTTCCGATAAAAAATCATACCCGTTGCAACGCCGCGGGCATTTTTCCTAGTCTGAAACCTAAGTACCTGACAGGTTTTACCCGACAAAGAGGTGGGTACGGATGAATTTTCTTCCCACAGGTGTGCTATTGGAAAGAATCCTCTATCCATCGGTACACGGGTACGGGTGCACGTGTATACTATCCATACCCGTCTACCCTTGGGTAATAATTACCCGCATATATAAAACTAGCAATCATATCAAATTTGATCCATATAAACAAGTATTTGGGCAAGCCCAACAAAAACCTACTAATATATATATATATATATATATATATATATATATATATATATAGAACTACTAATGTATGTAACATTTGTTTTTGTGCACATGTATTGAATTCATTCTTACTAAATGTTTACATTAATGAAGCAAATTCTATATCATGTTCGGGTGTATTCTCGACTGTGGGTTACCCGCCGATTTTTCTATCCATGCGTAACCGGACGGGTAAAATTTTACCTAGCGGGTGGCCACTGCCCATCGCATATGTAACTGTTGAGGCACAATGGTGACGGGGTGTGGTGTCCCTGCTCCAGCTCGACGCGATGGGGCCAGACCACGGTGTTGCTAATGCGCGGTGGTGCTCAGCCATGATGCTATAGGGCTAGTCCAGATTGATGAGGTGTGGTGTAGTCGACCAATGACGAGAGCAGGGCCACGAGTAAGAAATTAGAGAGATGGAGGGAGAGAGAGGGAGCAAGTGAATGACACTATAGAAGAGGGATGACGCACTACCTCGATTTTTAGAGAGGACAAGGAGGAACAACTTCTCGATATTATTCGACAATGCTATTTCATTTGTCCCTCAACAAAACACTAAGATATAGTGGGATACCTATTTTGTCCTTGGCATGCCCACGCCTCCCACTCCGCACCAAGCATACACACACCTCATTTTTGAGTCTATAGGGTATTTTCTGAATTACAATCAAGCGAGAAACCTCTCCGTCATCAAGAGATCTGAAAAAGCGTCAAACAATACAGCTCAAATATCTGAGGCATGCTGAAATTCTAAGTTCTTGTGTGCTCTCTTTTCAGGCACTAGCTCATATATTCGCCAATGTATAATGTCGCTCAAGGTCTAGAACATTTCGAATGGGGCAATAATCTTCTCTCCCCATATATGTACTTTGTCTATGATGCAAGAAAATATCAGCTCTAATCCTATGTTGCTTCAAATTAATAAATAAAGAGCTAGCCGCCGGCCAGTGTTGTTGACGATCACTTTAGGCAAGGAATGATACTTTACTTGGAGATGTTTTGAGTATAGTAGAAGATCGTTAGGCTTTCTTGATTAGCGTGGAAGTTTTGACTACTAATTATGTACTGTATTATACAACGACTTACGTGGCTCAAGGAGGGCCTCAAGCCCTCACCAATCATGTATTGCTTCTAAACCACAAAAACAAAGGAGATCAAGAGCCTTAATCAACGGCAGCTTTACCCGCTTTATTTGGTCCGACAACATGACCTATTAGCGCCCATTTCCCTGTCAGTCGTCACATGACTCTGGTTGCTGTTAACCATGTTTCAGGACACGTATGTTGCATGCAATTAATAAACTAAAGCATTGATGTGGTCTTCTGTCTGTGCACCGCACACGCGGCTGGCTAGCTGATGAGGGCATACTGCCATAGGCACAGTAGCGACGACTAGCGAAGGTTGTTGCTGTTGCTGGAATTGATTGACTAGTTTGTGGTGGTCGTTAATTGGGAGAGATTCTCTCATACTGTGCGAGAACGTGTGTGTTTAGCTTATTGTCTACGTTCTGTTATTTCTTAGACAGATTGCCTCCCGCATGGTGCGCATCGTCTTTACCTACGCATGGATAGGTAGCCACGTACTATGCCGTTGGTTATGCAGTTAGTTAGGAGGTGTTTGGATCGTCAGGACTAAATTTTAAATCCTATCAGACAAAACTAGTAGATATATGAATAAAGACTTATTTTAAAGACGAATCTATTAACCTAACTGAGTGTACGTAGTTTCGCTCAGGAATCATGGTGCATTCAGGCTTTTAGGTGGAGTATACACATATATATCAAACTGCCATATATAACTAAGGATAAGTATATTTCTATGCGTAAACAGTATTATACTCTGCCTTATGTAGTATCATATAGGATTTTGATGTATGGAAAAAAGAGAGAGGCAAGAGAAAAAGAAGATTCACAAAACAGTCACCTCATGTGAACTAAAATTTATGAGACATTTTATAGCTTATTGTATAAGTAGTTGCTGTTATACAACTCATAAACATTCTTTTGTTGTATGTACAGATAATTAAAGAGTTTATCATTACTACATACATGACAACTTAAAATATTTATTGTACATATTATTTTTTAAGTCATCTTATAATTACGTGACACTGCATAAAACTATCTGACAGACAATACTAATGTTGTCCTAAGGGGGACGTGCCTGTGCAGTTTTAGGAGCGGCCAACGGCAGGCAGCGGCGCCGGCATGCAACAGACGATAAGTCGATAACGCATACGGAGTAATGCGTTGCCGTTGATGCGATTGATGGAGGCGACAAAATAGCCGGCCGGCCGGCTTCTAGGACACATGCACGCATGCGAGGTGCATGCATACGTGTGTGGCGCGGCAGTGTGCATGCAGCCGGCAGCACGGGCTCCACCGCATGGGCGAGGGTGACGGGGTCCCCGGCGAGGCGCCAGGTCGCCGGAGCAGCACGTGAAGGGGTCTGGCCTTGGGGACACGTCGTCGATCATTAATCTCCATATCCCATAGCGTACATGCATGCATGGTCCTTGAATGCATGGATAGATGAGGGGGGCACACCGATGCAGGCACGTCGGTCGGGTTAGTTTGAGACCGTGGGAGAGCCTTATCCGCCTGTGGCTCCAAACCGTGCTGTGTTCAGCGCGAGTGCACTCGGCGGTTGCATTGCATAACCCGGCTATACCTACCTATACATCTGCAATGTTATCGTTGTTTTAGTTTAATTATTAATATACTTCTTCCATTTTAAATTATAAAACCTTTTATAATGCCGCTAGACATTTGTCTGAGTTGTTTCTCTTGAGGCTCTGTTCAGTTCACCATAGACGTAGGCACGATTCGTTGTTAGCATAGACGCACCGTAACTCTAGGGTGTGTGTTTAGTTACAGTTGGAGCTTGCATGGTATATCGGATGAGAGGATGCAAGTTAAGTTCAACTGTAGTCAAAGAAATATACTAGAGTTTAATTAGTCAGGTTGCATAAGTGAATACAAACAAATCTAGCTAACAAGCTGTTTGGTTACCTGTATGAGCAGCACTATCTCTACATCGGCTAGCCAGTGAAACTTGACTTGTGTGCTGCTCTCAAGAGCCAAGATACTACCGTATATAATATATGAGCGGAGCAGATCTAGAAAAGTAAAAACAGACATCTAAACTGACTTCTTCGAACGGCGTAGAAATGATAGAAGCTGAGTAACCAAACCACTACGCCCAAGACGCCCACACGGCATCGACGAAGACGCCACCAAGTTAGGAACTCGTGAATCGAACGGCGTCGCTCCGCGTGGGGCTTGTCTGGACTCTGAAAACGGACGGGCGCAGGAGTCGCGACTGGACTGTGCCTATGCAATATCCGATGGAATATGCAGCCTAGTGTGCGCGGACCAGTGAATTGCAGCCCACAAGCCACAAGTAAAGGCGTCAAGGCCCAAAGGCTAAGTAAAGTGAATCTCAGCCCACAGAGAGGACTAATTAGATTTGACCAGTTCTGCTAAAGAAAAGAAATTGACCAGGTGAATCTCTCTAACTCTCTTGACTCCTGTCTTCTTCCTGGCTGTTCTGTTCAACTGTAGATTTTTAATGAATCAGACCTTGTATCAATGGCTGATTGTTGTCAAGGGCAACTCGGGGTGGGCATCCACGGTGGCCCCACTAGGCCCTCCGCCTCTGCTTATCTTGTACTTCTTTCGTCTCAAATTATAGGTCACACAAAATCTTTGAGAGTCAAAGATTTTTAAGTTTGCAAAAGTTTATGCTCTCTTCGTCAGAAAAGTATCCAATTGCAGATAAAAAGGTATTAATATTTATGGTATTAAACTAATAATATTGGATTAACTATGAAATATATTTTCATAATCAATTTAATATATTTTCATAATCAATTTATTTGAATCTATAAATACGAATACTGTTTACTAAAATTTGGTCAAATGTGAACCTTTTTTAACCCGCACGTAACCCATAGTTGCATTATTTCCCAGACAGAGGGAGTGTAATAAGATAATAACATTTAGGATACCAAGTAAGTGTCATTAGATTCTTCATTAGTTAAATTTTCATACACTACCCTAGATGTTTACATCACTAATGGTTCAAAAGCCCCTTCAGTGGTGGATTTGAAATTGCCACAACCAAAGCGATAGTGACGTGAGGCTGGAGTGTCGTTTTTTTTAAACCGCCAGTGATGCGGAGGGATCATCAGTGATGATTCTATAATCGACGGTGCTGTGATTTCCAAAAATTCCAAAAAAGGCTGAAAAATATGGAAAATAATTTTTAATGCAAGACAGACCCCACTAGATAGCTACATAGCCACATGATTGAAGTCACAAGTTACACCATTTTTCACATGAAAATCACACTTTGTGGCCACCAGCACTCAACCCCCGACCTCTTGCTCCCCATGTTCGTCCTCTAATCACGCACCTCCTGTAGACACTTGTATCCAATTAGCATATCAGTCCACCCCATTCTATGTTAGTTTGATTTTGAAATGAGTATTTAATATCCAAAATGAACTCAGATGAAAATATTGTCAATTACAAAGTTTTATAACTTTTCAAGATGTACAACTTTGATTTTAATCATTTCTCGATCCAAGACTATTTGAAGAATTTGAATTTTAGATGTGAGGACATTCAACCGTAATGTTCATTGGATATATTATTTCTTAAAAAGTTGTGAGCTACAAAGTTGTATATTTTTTTAGATCTCAAACATTTATTTTGGATGTCTGCCCATCCGAGATTGTTTAAAAAATTACAATTTTAAATTTGAGAAATCAAAAGTAATTTTCATTAGATAGATGAGTTTAAATAAAAATGTTGTAAACTACAAACTTACATAACTTCTCAAGATATACAACTTTTCTTTTGATTGCTTCTCCATACAAGATATTTAACTACCACTATACACTCATGAGTGTAGAACATATGGATTCCATTTATTAACTTCTATACAATCTTGTGGACCAATTAGAGAGAACATTATAATGACTTTAAATAAAAAGATTGTTAACTATAAAGTTATATAAATTTTTAAGATCTACAACTTTTGTTTTGGTCACTTCACCATCCGATATTCTTAACTACAACTACACACTCAATTTGACTATAGAGCATATGGACTCCTTTGATATTAACTTTATAAACTCTTGTGGTGTATATTTGGACATCGAAACAATCTCAAGTCAAAGAAGTTTGAACTACAAACTTGTAGATCTCTTCGAGTACTACAACATTGATGTAAAGTTCATCTTCATTGAAGATCATATAAGAAAGTTATAAAGTTTTTCATGCAGAAACTGCTAATGATATTACAGTGTGGTTTTAGTCAAAAACTAACGGTGATGACTCTATATCGATGGTGTTGATATGAACCGATAGTGATGAACTAGGTTTCACTGTCGGTTGGTCTATAACTGATGGTTTACGGCAAAAACTACCAATGATATGCCGGGAGCCACACACAGGCATTTTATGAAAACGACAGTGACAGGCAGGCACTGAAGGTCAATTCTGTAGTAGTAATCATATTTGATATCATAAATCTTTGTATTTTCTTCTATAATTTTGGTCAAACTTAAGATTGTTTGGCTCTCTAAAATTTTTAGAATGACTTATAATTTGAAATGGAGAGAGTACTTAAACTTCAAGAAGCACATGTGTACAATATCAACCATACAATGCAACAAGCCAGAAATTGGAGCAGCCATGCCTATTTTTTGGGACGCAATTGCTGCTCTCATTTAGGCTCCCTTATTCACCACCACCACCATCACCACCAACAACAACATTATAAACGAGTGAGTTTTTTCATGGGGGGGGGGGGTTTCCCTCTATAATAACCGTTTGATCTTGATGCCAGGTTATATAAGTCTTCTGTCGTTCAAGATCTTAGTCTTCTGTCGTTCAAGATCTTACTCTCCCTCATTAATAACAGTTTGATCTAGACTCGTATCGTATGAGCCTTCCATTATTCGAAATCTTACATATCAGATGCAAGACTCCTTTTAAATCAAAATTCAAGATACAGTCTCAAATACATCTCACTGTGGGCGATGTTTTCCATCTGATTACGAGTAGAAATAGAAACACAACAACACATCCACTTGGAAACATATAGAAAAGAGAAAAATAAAACAAATCAATAATCATCGAGGAATTTTGCTACAGGACACTGTAAGTGACCGCTCTTTGTTACTGGACACTAAAAAAGTTAAGATTTGCTGAAAGACACTTTAGTTCTTGATAAATTGGTTGGTGGACATCGTGCCCAACAAAATAATTTTATAAAATTGATATAAAATCATATAGGTGCCTAAAATTATACTATAAAATCCATTAGGCTCTACATAATAAGAACTACACAGTAAAATACTGTTTTGCACTAAAAATAACTATTTTGTCTCTCTTCATAAATAAACAAAGTTAACCATGGTCAAACAGTGTGTACCTTGGTTTTTGTCTGACACAGGGATCCCTAGGTAGATTATCACAAACTCCCAATGTTAGAGTTAAGCATTTTTGCAACCCTGTCAGTTCCTCCCTCATCCAAACCTACAGTGTAAACTTAAGATTTATGAAAATTGATTTTCAGCCCGCTCAACCATTCACAGTCTAAAATAAACTTGACATTGCTTATGGTTCTAACATCAAAATTCATAAACAAAATAGTATCATCAGCATATTGAAGTTGAGTTAACCCCCCATCAACTAAATGTGGAACCAGCCCCCTAATATGACATTTGGATTTTGCAGAATTAAGCATATGGGTTAGAGCTTCCCCTACTAAGTTAAAAAAGCATTGGTGATAGAGGGTTCCCTATTTCAGCCCCCTATGTGTTTTAAAATCAGGACCATTCTTCCCATTTATGCTGATACAAACTTTCCCCCCTGTGACTGTGCTCATACTGCTCTTGAGCTCTCCCCCAAAATCTTTCCTGTCCATAACCTCTTCCAAAAAAATCCTAGCTCATGCTGTCATAAGCCATCTTAATATCAATCTTGAAAATGATCCCTTTTTGTTTCATGACTCTGAGTTCATGAAGAGTTTCATGGTGGATGACTACTACATCTAAAATGTATCTTCCTTTGATGAAAGCAGTTTGCCCTTTATCAATCAGTTTATCCAAACTGCTGCCAACCTATTGAGCCAAAGATTTTTCCAGGGCCCAAATTCTGTCAACAATTAGGCCAAGCCTATTTTCTCTCTTGCAGCAAACCAGCCCTCTCTACCACTTCCCTCCCTATCTCACTTTCATCCGGGACTCACTCATCATCGCCAACCTCTCTCCCTCCCCGATCATCGCCATGGTGCATGGGCATGGCCGCTCGAGCATAAGATGAGCGCCGGCCGATCCCTTCCCATCCCACGTCCCTGGACCCACTATGCAATCATCGCCCTCCGCCATCAATCCTTTCCGTTTCCATTGATCAATTTCCCAGCAAATGGCCTTAATTTCGGCCATCACACGTCCACTGACGGCACAGCAGCGCATCCGTTCGTCTTCTTCACTCCTCTCTTCTTCCTACTAGTTGGCGTCTTTTGTATGGTTTAGTCTTGGTGGATTTGTACATGGTTGAATGTAATTTCGATCTTATGTAAACACTGTGCATGTACCTAAAATCATCTAAATGTAAAGTTGCACAAACTAAATGTGAAATCCACTAACCAGTCTTAATTCTTTGTTCGGTTTTTAATATTCTACATCTGCTTTGCAGACTATATATTATATACAATGCTTCTATCCTAATCCTCTCCTTGATGCTTGCTTTTCTTACGTATCCTCATGATGTCGCCATTGTTTAGTGTCAAACCTGCTTTATTAGGTCAGGGGCCTGATCATGGTCAGGGCAAATGAAGAGGAATATGTCCCCACAACTTGCATCGCGTCAAGCCAACCATGAAAATGTTTCATTATGCAAGTAATCCGTTGCTGCCACATGTTAATTCATACTTGAAGTGGAACTTTCAGATGTTTCACCCAAATCTCATCCTATCTCGCTGAAAACGACAGGCCTGATCATTCAGCAAACAACACTGTTACATCTCCTGACCTCTGCAGCCAGGTTGGTCCGTAGGTGTACCAAGTGTATAATTGTATATGCTAGTGATCAGTCTTTATCAGGGACAGATGACAAACCAAGGAGCACAATGATTGATAGATCTTTATATGCCAGTACATAATTGGTAACAGTCACAAGAACATCTAGAACTAATTTTGATTGCTCGCAAATTGGCTTCATGCATGCAGGGCTAAGGTATTCTACAAGGATGACATGATCATGTTTGCGTGCAGTTGAGGTCGTTCTGCCTGTCCTTGTCAGTGATCACTGCAAGTGCAAACTGAATATTGTAGGCTCATCTTTAACCTTTTCCACGCTCTGAAATATGACCGGCAACTACTTTGCCATGCCTTTGTGTCAACATAAAGCTAAGGTGATAAGAGAAATAAGATAATAAGATACATAATTTATTGCTTCTCTTTGCTTTGTTTTTTTTTCAGCCGGCGTGGCAGATCAAGCTAGGAAATTACAGTATAGCTTCTTTCTGCTTCTGTTGCCTTATCTCCAAGACGCCAGTTTCTGATTCCCATCCCTCTTTTTGATGAGAACCGAGGATAGAAGAAGATCAGGTAACTCTGACAGTTCCAAAAAGAGGCGTTCCCCGGGAGGCACCAGGCTGTTCGGATAACCGAGATGTCGACATCTTGAGCTCCAGATCAGGCATCTGGAGTTGCGCCGCCTGAGCCTTTGCCATCAGGTAGAGGGAAGATGGGCTCTGTGACTCTGACGCATCACTTCTACCACTACCAGCACATTTTGATGCGCTGCTGCTCATCATCAGGTTTAGGCATGGAGGCAGCAGCGCAGGCGCAGCTCCCTTTGTCCTTGTGTCGACGGCCACAGGCGGCAGGCTAGCGAATTGCAGCTCGGTTACTGATGCTGTCCGGGGGATTGCTGCCTTCTTGGCGCCTTCAACCTGCAGAGTGTGTAGTGTAGGTAACAGGTAAAAACTATATGTCATACTGCCAAGGAGCAAACGGCGAACTGATCGGAGAGTTCAGGTCAGTTACTACCGCATCGAAGAGGCTGGACCTCCTCTTCTTGTGTGTGAGGCTGTTCTGCCTCAGGAAGTATTTCTGGGCATGGCTGGCCACCTGGGTCGCTGTCCTTGTTGTGACGAAGTGTCGGGAAATGCCTCGCCAGTCGCCCTTCCCGAGCTTGTCTAGGCCGGCGAGGAACATCCGGTGCTCTTCCTCGGTCCATGGAACTCCTGACACAGTTGTTTTAGTTATTCGATCAGCGGTTAGCCAGTTACAAAAGAATAAGAGGAATAAGGACATCTTGAAATGTGAAACAGCTCCGAGGCATGCTGATTATTCAGGAGATAACTATTCGTTAGTTGCTACAAACTGACAGCGAACATATTTTTTCATTATTAATCACTTGCTAGGTTCACAATTCGACTAGGAGCTTTATCCTTCGATAAATGTAACAGACCAGAAACATTGTTCTACAGAAAACATACTGTCCCAAACATAAACTTGTCAATCAATCCAAGAAACTATATATAACAAGTAACTGAAGTTCAATTCAAAGCTTTGAAACAACATTCAAGGCCAAAAGTAAATTCAATCGAACGGTAGAGATAAAGAAACTCTGAAACAGATCAAGAAAATAATGAATTAAATGAAGTATGAACATTAGTTTGTTCACAATCTCACCTTTCTTCCTGTCCTGACCCCTGACCACGAGCCCATCCGACATGTACCCTCCGGTGATCCTCTGGGAGCTCTCTTCTATTGAAGCAAGCGAAGATGAAGACGACGACGCGGAAGGCGACAAGGCTGCCGTAGCAGCAGCAGCTCCATAGTAGGCAATTGGTGGCAGGCACTCCACGCTGAGGCACTTCTTAAGAGGAGAGGAGCCTACCTGCAGCTGCACCCCAAACAGCCTCAAGCTACCACAGCTAGTACTAGTGCTGCTGATGCTAATGCTGGTCCCTTGGCATCTGTGACCACTGCAAGTTCTGGAGTTGTGGCCATTGTTTCCACAACTGGAGCACTTCCTAGCCATGCTCAATTGTGATGGATGGAATAAGGGCACAAGAAGTTGCGGCGTAGTTGGAGTCAGCCAAGAAAGAGAGAACTTCTGTCCAACTGGACAAGATGGAGTAAGATGTTGTAGCTAGAGGTTTAATAAAGGGCGCAGAATGTATCATGCGGTGTCTGAGAAATTACTAAACAGTCCTCTATCATATAAGGGAACAAGTATAATATCATCCTGTTTTTTATGCTGTGGTATTCGGAATCCGCAGGTATCTGTTGAGTCTATGGCAGTACTACTTGACGTCACTTTCAGTACACAGCTTATAAACCTACACTTCCACGTAGTATTTGGTTAGATATGTGTTGTTTAGTGACTTATGATTTTTGTAATCGTGTTTCAATCATAGAATGTCAGATGATTGCAACAGTATAAGTTCCCTAGTTACGTTCATCTTACAGAAATTGACCAAAGATTTTAGAAAGTACTCTGGTTGCTGATGTCTTTATCATAATCGCAGGTCGAATACAGTATACTGCTACACGAGATAAATAAGTACTACGGTGATTGTCATATCCACTTTGTAGTGTATTATTACTGTTGTGTTAAAATAGATCAAACTCTAAGTCAGAGCGTTCAGGAGCTCTTCAACAAAAAATTGCCCAATAATGCAATAATATACTTTGGGCCCGCCCTTCCCCTGCCCCCCCCTCTAGCCGCCGTCGCCGCCCTCTGGCGTGCCGCGGCACTAACCCATGAAAAAATCCGGAAAAAGGGATACCGTCCCCCTCCCTCCACCTCGGTACTCCACCCCCCTGTTAGCAGATATCGGTTCTCTGTTAGTTAGGGTCCGGTAGATTATCCTCCTGTACCTAGCATGACTTGTAGTCCAAGCTGTATAGAGATACGGCATACACTACCTGAATCCGGCTCTTTGCCGAGTGTTAATTTCTTTGCCGAGTGTTTTTTTCGGGCACTCGGCAAAAGAGCTCTTTTTAAAGAAAAAAACTTCGGCAAAAAAAGCACTCGGCAAAAGAGGCTTCTTTGCCGTGCCAGCCGAAAAAAAGCACTCGGCAAAGAGTTCTTTGCCGAGTGCTTTTTTTGGCACTCGGCAAAGAGGCCATTTTTTAGCACTCGCAAAGAAAGTCTTTGCCGAGTGTTTTTATTTTTTACACTCGGCAAAGACATATTTCGCATATTTTAGAGCAAGTCTGAAAAAATTTTTAACTATAAAGTTGTATAACTTTTCAAGATCTACAACTTTCATTTTTTGATCATTTCTTAATTTGACAAAGTAAAATTAAATCTATTCATAAATCTTACATCTCTCTCGTAGTTTTACGAAAACTACAAGAGGAGATATATAAGATTTGTGAACAATGTTCCTACCACTATGTCAAATGATCAAATAACCAAAATAAAAGATGTAGGTGTTGTGAAATCATACAACTTTGTAGTTGAATACTTTTTAATTTAAATTAATTTTGTTAACGAAAAGTACAGTCACATTTCTTAAATTTGAAATTTGAATTTTTTAAAGTATCTCGGATGGGAAAACACCCAAAATAAAAGTTATAGATCTCGAAAAGTTATGAAACTTTGTAGTTGGCAACTTTTTCATTTAAATTTATCTTGTCACGCGAAACTGTATCTGAATCCGCTCAAATTTAAAATTCAAATTTTATAAACAACCTCGGATGGAGAAACTTCTTAAATAAAAATTGTAGATCTCGAAAAGTTATAAAACTTTGTAGTTGACAAGTTTTTTATTTGAATTCGTTTAGAGCCTCAAATAAGCAATTTTCACTCGATTTTGTATAATATTTAGGGAATCCAAATAGAGTATAAACACAAGTGAGTGTGTAGTGCAGTGGCAGGGGAGGTTACGCGCGAGGGAGAGGTTGTGAGTTCGAATCCTACTCGACACAAAGTCTCGAAAAATGCTACAAAAAATCCTATTAGATAGAGAAGAATGGGTGCTAGTCGGTGGGGCCCTCCCCCGATTAAAAATTTTTTTTTGCTATTATTTTTGGGTTTTTTTTCATTTTGATCTTTGCCGAGTGTCGGGCACTCGGCAAAGCCCGAAAAAAAACACTCGGCAAAGACCTCTTTGCCGACGGATTCTTTGCCGAGTGGCCTTTGCCGAGTGCAACACTCGGCAAAGCCTTTGCCGAGTGTAATATAGGCTTTGCCGAGTGCATGAGGCACTCGGCAAAGAAGGAAAATCCGGTAGTGATATCTTTGAGTCTGTTGTAAACTTATCTTGTACACCACGCCGGGGGTTGTTCCCGTGCTCTATATAACACGAAGCCGAGGCCTGGGATAGGGTAACTCGTTCCATCCTTCTCACATGATATTCAGAGCCCACTTCTTAACGGAGTTCAATGGCGTTCGCTTCTTCATCCTCCGCTGCATCTGCCATGTCCTCCCTTGGCATCTTCCTCCTCCCACCAAGTGAGAAGTTGACTCGCAGCAACCACGTTCTCTGGAAAGCGCAAGTCACCTCCGCTCTTAGAGGCGCGCGACTCATTGAGTTCATCGTGCCAACGGCGAAGGCACCAGAGGATTTTCTTCCTCCAAAGGAAGGATCCAAGAAGCCTTCCACCGATGATGGGGATGCGAAGGAAGAGCCACCGGTGGAGAATCCAAAATTTGCGATCTGGATTGCGAAGGACCAGACGGTCCTTAGCTACCTTCTGTCCAATCTTGGACGGGAGATCTTGGCTCAGGTGTCAACCAAAGTTACGGCGGCCACTGCTTGGGCTGCCATCGAAGAGATGTTTGCATCTCAAAGCCGGGCACATCTCATCACCACCAGGATGTCCCTCGCGACGGCAACCAAAGGTACTTCGTCTATTAGCGAGTACTTTACGAAGATGAAAGGGCTGGCTGATGACATGGCGTCGGCTGGAAAAAGACTTGAAGATGATGAACTCGTCTCCTACATCCTCACTGGTTTGGAGGTTGAGTATGAGTCTGTTGTCTCCGCCATCACCACTAGGGTTGAGCCCATATCCTTGGGGGAACTCTATTGTAACACCCCCGGTGTTACGTACTTAACCTCTTGCTAAATTATCTCATAAGCATCATTATTTTATGTTAATGCATGTGTTGAAGTGTGTAGTTAATTGTTTGCAACTTAGATATGCTAATAAAATTGTTAACTGCAACCTTGTTTCCATTGCTCTTTTATATCACTTAAGGTTCAAGATCAATTTTTATTTAGCAAAAGTAAGATATAACTTGGGTGTGATGCTTAAATAAAAGTTGAAGTACAAACTTTGTAGATGGCAATGCAACTCTTGCTTTGGAAAATTAATATTGCTAAATAGCTTTTCTAATAGCTTAGAAATGGAACTTGAAATTATTTCAGCACAACACTTGGAATTTCTTGAAGATTGAAACTTGCTTGACAACGCTATTTTGGCATTTTAATTCTGAGAAATCTAGCTGCAGTGTAGTGCCTTGTTTTTGCTTCTCTAGATAGCCCTTTGCACCCTCTGTTGAGTGGTCAAGTTGGTTTGACATCCGTCGAGTTAATTGGCCCCTTAAACTTTGCCCGAAACCCTCGAAAACTGTCTGTCCTAGCTTTGTTTCTGCTCTGGCCGAGCTCAGCGACGTCATCGACAAGCTCTGTTTGACATGCTCCTAGTTTCTTCACTGGTTGGCTTGAGTACGAATACGTTGCTCCATCTTGTAGCCGTAGGTGCCCTCTGAGATGTTGGCAAGTTGCTTTGGCCGTAGCCATGCTGGTTGGGCAGGGCCACGTGCTTTAAAATCCATGCACAAGCTCTGTCTTGGTCTGTTGGAACGCGTGGGCGCGGTCACCATGCGTGGCTCTGAGCAGAGCGTGTCGGGCTGCGTCCGCTCTCCTTGGCCGTGGCCGCTGCCAGCCGGCCGTTGGCCTGCTTTTTTGCGCTGTTGGCCGGTCGCCACTGCCACGCTGCTGCTGCTTCTTCTCGCGAGCGCGCGCCACGCCACTAGCTGCTGCCGGTGCCCTGCCCATCAACGCCTCGCCGTAAACAACGCTGTGCCCGTCCTCGCTCGAAGACGCGAGCTCCGCCCGGTCGTGCGCCCGCCACGCCCACCTCCTCGCCGTGCTTGTCGAGCGCCATTTTGGCGCTTGCTTGCGCCATCGCTGCCGTGCCGCGCGGGTCGTGCCACTGCAGTGCTGCCGCCGCGGAGTCGCTGCTTCCTGCCTTCACAACCACGCCGAAACCGTGCAACCTCGGGCCGAGTCGTCACGCCCACGACTCCGCCGTCAAGTCTCCTAGCCGCCCTACCCCACCCGCCTTGATTCGTGCAGTGCCGAGCTCTAATTTGGAGCTGCACTCGCCGTCGGTCTATTTAAGGCCGAACGCGGCACATCCAAATTGCACCCATCTCCAAAGCCCTATAGTCCAATTAACCTGCACCACTGGCATCTCATCGACCTCCCCTACACCCTTCTCACCCTCGCTAGCTTCACGGGTTGCCTCTCGGGTGTCACCGCGACCATGCCACTGCGGAATGCCATCGAGCTGCTCGGCCGCTCGCGGCCAGCGTTGCTCAGTCGTTCGCCGTTGTATCCAACCCCGCCGTCATGTGCGCGGTGAGGTATTGGCGCCCATGCACCTTTCCGCCCCACTCGCCGTGGCTTCCCTTGGCGGAACGGCCGCGCCGTCCTTGGCGGCGAGCGCTGGTCATCATAGCCTTCACCGCGGCCGGTCATGCTGCGTTGCTGCAGCGGCGCGCTTAGCGCCCCATGGGTGCGCGCCCGAGGTGTCTTGGGTGTCCAGCCATCAGGTGGCCACGGTGTAGTCACCGCCGGCCGGTAGAGCCGCCGCCGCACGCCGCCAAGAATGCCGCGCCGCCGCGCCCCAGTCCAGGACCGGTGCATTGCAAAGACGAGTCTTCACAAGTTGTTGTATGCAATTTCTGAGCGTCTTATAATAGTGCGAACAGTGCTCAGTAATTAGCTAAGAGTTCAGGGTCTCTTTTGCAAGATCGCCAGCGCGCGGGTTCCTCGCGCCGCAGGCCGACTTTGCGCGTGGGCCGAGCCGGGCCGCTTTGCCTTTTTCCTTTTCCGAAGGATTTAGTAATAGCTTTTCTTTTAGTTTCTGAGCTGATCTTTAATAATTCATATAAAATAGAAGAAAAATCCAAAAATGGTGAGACCAATTTTGTTAGATTCCTAAAATCGTGATCTATCCATTGGTGTAAATTGTTTAGGTAGTTCTGTTATGTTTCTAGTTTGTATCAACTACCCTAATATGCTTGTCTTTAATAAATCCATTTAGAAAATGATTTATCATGGCAATTTGTTAATAACTCTAGCTCTGAAATTCATGTGGTAGCTTCATTGTATTATTATGTGCTCTCCCTAATTTCTATAGCCCAAAAGTGGTTAGTTTGATGAGGTAACTAAAATACCCTAGTTAGAATATATATTAAAATGACTAGGAAGTAATTATAAAATCATCATTTGACATGAAATGATATTTTATGAGAATGATACTGAACTAATTATGTTAGTCATTAAAGCTAGCTTATTAGCTTAAGTGTATGTGTGGTCTTTTTAAGAGTTGTTGTTGTCTTCAATGCATCATGTGTATTCCCGCTGCATTCATACGTTGCATCGTTGCATATCATAATAGGAACGATGATGGATGACTTGATGACTTGGTGTTTGACATGGATGACGGTACCAATGTGGACTTGCTGCAAAGATGGAATACTAACTTTTGGTTATCTTTTACCCAGTCAAGCCTCAGTGCATAACCCTTACTATTCTGAACTTTATAATATATATGTTGCATTAAGTTTTGAGGAGTTGAATGAAACCCACTTGCATATATATCCTTACCCTATGAGTCTTACTAGTATGATAGGATCATGTAGATTGCCATGCTATAGGACTCCGATAGAAGTCGAGTGATTGCCTGTCACTCGCGAGAGATAGGATTATATATTCTATCATATTACTATCACATGGACTATACTTGGATAATAAATGGAGACCAGGCGGGACAGTATTGGATATTGGATGGACTTGGACTTGTTGAGCAACAGAGTGAGGCTCTGGTTGCATTGTTCCGCCTGTGTCGATTGAGGACTGTTCGTTGCTGTGGATGGTAGTCAGGTCATAGACTTATTGTCCTGAGCACATACTTGCTTGTGGGAGCTGATGGAAGGCTTGTTTCATTCTTGTTGTGGGTTTCGGCTCTATCTGGACCAGCTGATTGGAGGCGGAGATGGTGGAGGTCCTTGCACCCTACCGAGTCTGTAACTCAGGTAGTGGGGGCTTGGAGTCCAAGCTTGGACGGGGACCTGGAGCCCTCGGCAGGGGTGGGATGGGTTGGTCTTACTTGTGCCTAGGGTACAAGTGGGGCGTGTGTTTTCGGGGCACCCAGCTGGGTATATTGATTCATGAATCGCCGTTGATTCAGACGGTATGACTTGGCTATGGTCTAGCACCGTAGTAAGAACTGAAATATGGATATGGATAAAAGATATTCTGATTGCTTACCACCTGCTTGAAAGTAGCATAGGTTCTTACCTAGAATGGTTAGCTAATGAACTAATCTGAATGCTAAAACTTTGAATATAAGGATGCACTAGTAGTAATGCCTCCTGCAATATAAACCAGCCAGCCAAATAAGCCTTGCATATCCTTGGAGTCCTTTATTCCCTCCTGTCGAGTAAGTCTTGTTGAGTACAATTGAATACTTAGGGTTTTATTACCCCCTGTTGCAGGTAACAAGTGGTGCTAGCTGCTAACTCTTGTGTGTGGATACCTCCTAGTGGGCTTAGCGAGGGATTCCAATTGTGCTGCGATAGTAGTCTTATTTTTAATTTTCAACAAATGATTTTATCAAGAAAAGTTATATAGTGTTACTATCACTTGTAATTAAATAAATATCTATTTCTGCTGCAATAATGATTAGATGTTACCTAATACAACATGTAAACTTAGAATGAATCAACTTTTATTTTGCTACACTATAGTTATTCTTTCCGCTGTCATATAATACTCTGATTTAATTTAAGCATGTGATGTATGAAATGGTAAGAATGTTGTAAGCTTTATTTCCCTTATTTATGATCCTGGTGAAAACTGTGGATTTTTGAGTTCTCCCATTGGGTGTGTTCAATGGAATCGGTTAAATTAGTGCACTCCCTTGAGTACTTAGTGTCCAATGGAAGATAAGTACTCTTGTGAGGGTATTAATTTTGGCGGTTCTGCCACATCTATACCCAGTTGGTGAGCTTCGAGCAACGCTACGAGATCAATGGAGGACGTGGTGGCAACACGTCCCGAGGTGGAGGGCGCAATGGAGGAAGCCGCGGTGGATTCACTCGTGGTGCAAGGGAGGCCGTAATGGTGGCCGTTCCCAGGGAAGCTTTCAGGCAGGCATTTTCTGCCAGCTGTGTGGCAAGGAGGGTCATCCCGTCGTCCGCTGCTTCAAAAGGTTTGACACCTCCTTTTTAGGTCCTCCACAGAAGTCTGCCTCATCTGCATCTACCGCATCGTACGGTGTGGACACCAATTGGTACATGGACACAGGGGCAACTGATCATATCACTGGCGACCTGGAGAAGCTAACCGTGAGAGATCGGTATGCTGGTGGCGATCAAGTACATGCTGCAAATGGGACAGGTATGGAGATTGATTTCATTGGTCATAGTAAAGTACATTCCCCATCTACTACTTTCCATTTGCAAAACAGTTTCCATGTTCCCCAAGCCAGCAAAAGCCTTGTTTTCGTGAATCGATTTACTCGTGATAATGATGTGTATCTTGTATTTCATCCCAACCACTTTCTTGTTAAGGGGCAGGCGACGAAGAAAACTCTTCTGCAAGGCAGATGTGAAGGGGACTCTACCCCTTAAAGTCGCGGAATAAAGAAGGGGTGAATAAACAGGCGCTTGGTGTTGTGAAGGCGTCTACTTCGCTATGGCATTCTAGAGTAGGGCATGCTTCCACCGCAGTAGTGCAGCAGGTTCTTAGTCGCCATAAGCTTCCATTTGTTAAAGAGTCGAACAATAAAAGTGTGTGCAATGCTTGCCAACAAGGCAAAGCTCATCAATTACCATTCGATCGTTCTACTAGAATTTCCCTGCACCCTATGGATCTTGTGTTCTCTGATGTTTGGGGCCTGGCCCCTACATCTATAGGCCGTCATGATTATTATGTAAGTTTCATTGATGATTATAGCAAGTACACCTGGATTTACCTCCTGTGCCACAAGTCTGAGGTATTCCAATGTTTTCAAGATTTTCAAAATCTAGTAGAACGCCAATTCAACCGAAAAATCCATGCCATCCAAACAGATTGGGGGAGTACCAAGCCTTGCACTCCTTCTTTAATCGAGTAGGCATTGCACACCAAGTTTCTTGCCCACATACCCATCAGCAGAATGGATCTGCTAAATGTAAGCACCGTCACATTGTTGACATGGGGTTGTCTTTGCTCTCCCATGCTTCAGTCCCTCTAAAATTTTGGGACGAGGCTTTCCTCACTGCCATGTTGCTCATCAATCGCCTCCCCTCCCGAGTGCTCAATGGAGATACCCCCTTTGAGCGTATCTATGGCCATCCACCAGACTACAGCTTCCTACGAGCCTTTGGCTGTGCTGTGTGGCCGAATCTTCGGCCCTATAATATCGCAAATTATAGTTTAGATCTAAAAGATGTGTTTTCTTGGGATTCAGCAACAAACATAAAGGTTTTAAGTGCCTTGATCCAGCTGACGGCCGAGTTTATGTGTCTCATGACATTGTGTTTGATGAACGTGTGTTTCCCTTTGCATCTCTTCGTGCCAATGCAAGAGCTCGGTTGAGAGCTAAAATTTTCCCTTTTATCAAACTCTTTACTTGGCCCATCAAGTAATTTTGGGGATGCTATTTTACATGATCAGTGTACTCTTTCTCCATCGTTGTCTAATCCTCTCACGGGGTCTGCTAGTGCCTCTGATAATGCAGGACGAAACGCTGATGCTGGTGGTGATGTTCCGGTCTCAAACGGAGCTGCAATGGTGAGTGCCCCTCATCATTTCATGTGGGCGCATGACGACACGGCTGGTGCTGAATCCCATGATGATCCGCCTGCGGCAGCCGCCACATCGCCCTCAGGATCGGGGCCAGATTTGCCTGCGCCGTCTAGTGTCAGCGGGGGCGTCTCGTCCGTGCCAGCGCCGACCGGTCTTGAGGGATCTCCTGCAGCTCCAACCAGTCCGCCCCCGTCTGCGGTGGCCGCGCCAGTGCCACACTCCGATCCGGGCCCGGGTGAGCATGGATCTTCTGCGGCTTCAGTGGAAGAAGCCCCGGCTGTGGGTGCTGATCTCTCCATAGCTCCCCGTCCGGTTACCAGGTTGTAGCGTGGCATCAGCAAGCCCAATCAGTATACCGATGGCACCGTGCGGTGGTGCAACCTTGCTTCCTCCTCTGCAGATGAACCTGGCAGCTTATTAGAAGCGTTGGCTGACAAACGATGGGTCTCGGCAATGGATGATGAACATCATGCCTTACTTCAGAATACATGGCATCTTGTTCCTCGACCAAGAGGCAAAAATATCATTGGATGTAAGTGGGTGTACAAAATAAAACACAAAGCTGATGGAACTATCGATCGGTATAAAGCACGGTGAGTTGCAAAGGGGTATAAACAGCGCTATGGTGTTGATTATGAGGACACATTCAGTCCAGTGGTGAAAGCTGCAACTATCCGGCTCATTCTGTCTGTTGCCGTTTCGAATGGCTGGTCTCTTCGACAACTTGATGTGAAGAATGCCTTCCTGCATGGAGTTCGGAAGAAGAAGTGTACATGAATCAGCCACTTGGATATGTGGACAAGAAGCACCCATCGTATGTCTGCAAGCTAGACCGAGCGCTTTATGGTTTGAAGCAGGCTCCACAAGCCTGGTATGCTCGCCTGTGCAATAAACTAATCACTTTGGGGTTTGTTCCTTCCAAGGCAGACACGTCTCTATTCTACTACAATAAGAACGGTGTTGTGATCTTTGTTCTTGTGTATGTCGATGACATCATTGTTGCTAGTTCCTCCCTAGGTGTGGCTGATGCCTTACTGAAAGATTTACAACATGATTTTGCTCTGAAAGATCTTGGCAACTTGCATTTTTTTCTTGGCATTGAAGTTAAGAAATTATCGGATGGCCTACTGCTTTCTCAGCAGTGTTATGCCACTGATCTTCTTGCTCGGTTTGGTATGCTTCACTGCAAACCGGTAGACACACCCTTGTCGACTTTAGAGAAGCTTAGTATTTTGGATGGGGATAGACGTGGACCTGATGATGCTACATGATACCGTAGTGTGGTTGGTGCTCTCCAATATCTCACTCTTACTCGCCCTGATCTGTCCTTCTCAGTTAACAAGGTCTGTCAGTTCTTGCATATGCCCACTACTGTGCACTGGAGTGCCGTGAAGCAGATACTACACTATGTGCGTGGAACCTGTGACATTGGCTTGAAGATCCGTCGGTCTAGTTCTCGTCCGGTCAGTGCGTTCTCTGATGCTTACTGGGCGGGCTGTGTCGATGACCGTCGGTCCACAGGCGGTTTTGCCATGTTCTTGGGCAACAATCTGGTGTCTTGGAGTGCTCGAAAACAGGCTACGGTGTCTCGTTCTTCTACTGAAGCTGAATACAAGTCCTTGGCCAATGCTACCTCGGAGATGTTGTGGGTTAAAAAGCTTCTGACTGAGCTTGGCATTCGTCATCCTCCTGCAGCGCGGTTGTGGTGTGACAACCTTGGCGCGAAGTACCTATCTACCAATCCTGTCTTCCATGCTCGCACCAAGCACATTGAGATTGATTTTCATTTTGTAAGGGAGCAAGTGGCACAACCAGTTTCATTTCAATCTTAACCTTCATAGTGGCTAAGATTGAGGCACTACAAAAAATTTGGGCTTTTATAACAAACTAAAAGTGTCATATATAGTGTACAATTGGTCACAAAATGAATGGTATGACGAAAAACCACCGTCATGAAGTCGTCATATATCGACCGTCGCTAAATGTACCTTGTGACGATAATATGGTAAACCGTCACAAAATGTGGTTACCTTTTGTGATGGCTTTATTTTGTCGTCATATATTGTTGCCATTTAATGATGACTACAACTGTCACATATTGGTTGGTCAACACGTCACCTAATACATGAATCGTCACAAATGCCAAGTGCCTAACCCTGGTTATTGCTCGCTATTGTGACAACAATTTGTCATGTATAGGGTAGTTAACCATGGTTAAGAAGTCACATGCATTATATATTCATTCGGTGATGGCATAGGTCATATAACGTACATAAAAGCCACACCATCATTCACGCACAACCCAGATCATATGATACATTACATAGTGCAAAGGTTCAAATACATCACACAAGTTTGTGCTTTAAATATGCAAATAATTTCATATAGTTTCTGACTAGACAAAGTTTGTAGTACCGGCAATACATTAGTTCCTATGTCCCTCACCACAAAGTAGAAGAATGTGCACCTAGCAAGAATATGTAGCTCCCATGTGAGGCCTTGCTTGCTGCAACTTTCAACTGAACAACATAAAAGACAATAAGTAATTGGCAATAAATTTAAATAGGGGCTAACAATAAATTATCTTCATTTCAATTAATATATACAAATTACCTATTTTAACTATTATTCTGTATATCATCTTGTTCAGTCCTAACTAACAACCATACTTGTTGAGAAGGTTGAGCTCACTGACACCAAAATAGTCTAGTAGACAATAATAATTTCATGAAGACAATGCAGTAGTTTGATATTGTAAAAAGGATCATAGGATTATAGTAGTAGTAAAAGGTAACTGCAAGGAATGAGAGAGATATGTTTTCTGATAGAAGAAGTAGCTCCGCATCATGATCTAGATGTGAAGAAAAACAAAAGAGCGTCCCTAGATTAGCCTGGCACTACCCCATCATCAGTCACACTCCACCGCTTATTTGAAGCAGACAAGACACTATCAATAGATTCTTTTTAGCCCATATGACAGATAATAGTTGGACTATGGCGACATATCTTGCGCATATATCGGTGCCATTCATGAATAGGAATTAGAAGTAATTGTCGTGAACTAGCAAAAAATAGTTGAAAGAATAATGTCTCACCAAATGCAGCCTATGCAAGCTCCACATATCTGTTGTGCGTTCTACCTAGATCAGCCTCATAAAGCTTCACTAGGATCAAGAGCGTGTGTAGTTGCTAGAAATTTTGGTCTAGGCAATGGTTGGATGACCTAGATGATAGACAAGACAAAATGAGATAAACAAAGCATGATCAGGTTGTCAGACTTAAGAAATATGGTGCAATTTTGAAAGAAAATGGTCACCAGTACATATATAAATCATTGTAAATGGTCACCAGTACACATACCCATATACTCCTATGTGCAGCAGGTACCAAGAGATAGCATAAAGGATTTTCCTAGTACCAATTCAGAAATAAAAAGAAAATACAAGTGTCTCCAAGCAAAAACAAGGCAAATATGATCTAATAAAGTAAAGATCTGATTGGATAAGTTATTTACATGGCAGATTTTTTTACAATAAATACACATGAAAGCACGATAGATAAAAAAATGGTGACAGGCAGTTAGCTGACTAAATGCACAGATCATTTGCTAAATTAGTGATAACTTTGGTCACCAAAATAGTTACTATAGTCTGCACAAAAAAAACTTTATTTAAGTTCTACCAAGTTTGATCAACTCTTCAAGATCTACAATTGTTATATAGGTTATTTTTGCATTTGAGAAATTGTTAGGAAAGTTTAGTTCTAAATTGACAAGTCTCTCATATAGTTTCATAAACTCTACGTGAGATTCATGATTTTGTGACTAGTGTTTACTAACACGTTGTCAAATGGAAAAATGACCTATATAACAATTGTAGATCCTGATGAGTTCTAATTCTTTTGTATTCAAAACTTTTTCATCTGAGGTCATTTAGTATTTCTTTTGATAAAGTTTGACCAAGTCAAATTTTAAATTTTGAAAAAATACTTTGACACCAAAAGATTTAAAACTCTAAATGGTTTCAAATAGAAAAGTCATGAATACCAAGTTTTTTAAACTCATCAATATCTACATTTATTGTTTTGGTCAACTTTTCATTTGATAAAGTTCAAATGATTCAAATTTTTAATTTTTAAATTTTGACAGCTCCAAACCAGTTTTCTAAACCCTAGATGGTCTCAACTAGAAAAGTCATGAATACCAAATTTGATCAACTCTTCAAGATCTACAATTGTTGTATAGGTTATTTTTGCATTTGAGAAATTGTTAGAAAAGTTTAGTTCTAAATTGACAAGTCTCTCATATAGTTTCATAAACTCGTGAGATTCATGATTTTGTGACTAGTGTTTACTAACACGTTCTCAAATGGAAAAAGACCTATATAACAATTGTAGATCCCGATGAGTTCTAACTCTTTTGTATTCAAAACTTTTTCATCTGATGTCATTTATTGTTTCATTTGATAAAGTTTGACCAAGTCAAATTTTGAATTTTTAAAAATGACACTTTGACACCAGTATTTAAAACTCTAAATGGTTTCAAATAGAAAAGTTATGAATACCAAGTTTGTTAAACTTATCAAGATTTACATTTGTTATTTTGATCAACTTTTTATTTGACAAAGTTTGAATGATTCAAATTTTGGATTTTTTAATTTTGGCAACTCTAAACTAGTTTTTGAAACCCTAGATGGTCTCAACTAGAAAAGTCATAAATACCAAGTTTGTTAAACTCATCAAGATCTACATTTATTGTTTTGGTCAACTTTTCATTTGATAAAGTTTGGACGATTCAAATTTTGGATTTATAAATTTTGATAGCTCCAAACCAGTTTTCGAAATCCTAGATGGTCTCAACTAGAAAAAGTCATGAATACCAAGTTTGTTAAACTCATCAAGATCTACATTTATTGTTTTTGTAAACTTTTCATTTGATAAAATTTGAATGATTCAAATTTTGGATTTTTAAATTTTGACAACTCCAAACCAGGTTTTCGAAACCCTAGATGGTCTCAACTAGAAAAGTCATGAATACCAAGTTTGATCAACTCATCAAGATCTACAATTATTATATAGGTCATTTTTGCATTTGAGAAATTGTTGTACAATTCAAAATTTTGAATTTCAACATGTGAGTCTTCTCTATTTACTTAACGACATGCTATAAGTGCTCAAAATCGTAGACAATATTTTTAGACGAATACTAAAAAAAAAATCATCCAATTTCGAGTTCATATGAGTGACATAAACTACTTTTAAATCTTATTCATGCATTAAAAAGTAAAAAACCTGCTATTATTGTGATTTTTATGATGAACCCTACGAGCAGATGATGCACGTCCATTACCGGCTAATGTTTAGATATATAGAGTAAAGTGCACATCTTGTAACAAAACATTTGAGTAGCTCAGTGGTAGCTCCTTAGGATATTGAGCTTGTGGTCATGGGTTCGATTCCTCCCATGAGCAACATTTTTTCTCATTCTCATTTTTACAAGGCTCACGGTGGCCTGCTGGGCTTAACCCCGCCTGCGGCGACAAATGGACCGCTAGCTCAAAGTGAAGAAGGAGAACGCAAGAGGGAGGGTCAGGCCAAGCCCAAAGAAGGAAGGAGGGGTACGGGAGTAGGCTGCAAGCCTGCCAAAAATGGCCCAAAAGAGAGAGACAGATGTGGGTCAACACCTAGTGGTGTATTTTTTTGACATCAGGGCCGTTATATTTAATAAAACATTTAGTGACGGTTTGGTATCATCACATAAAAACTATATGGATTGTCATAAAAACAAAACCGTCAACCGGCTCCTGGCACCTGACAATTTGTGACGAAAGTTGGCACCTTTATGTGACACAAGAAATGATGTCGTCATAAATAGTTTTGGATCTCATAATTTTGTGACGACACATAATTTTTTGTCATATTATGTTACATTATATGACGAAAATAGGCTTCGTCATGAGGCATTTTGTCATAAAAAGAAGACTTTCTTGTAGTGAGGGGGAGTGTTAGCAGATATCGGTTCTCTGTTAGTTAGGGTCCGGTAGATTATACTCCTGTACCTAGCATGACTTGTAGTCCAAGCTGTATAGAGATACGGCATATCTTTGAGTCTGTTGTAAACTTATCTTGTACACCACGCAGGGGGTTGTTCCCGCTCTATATAACACGAAGCCGAGGCCCGGGATAGGGTAACTCGTTCCATCCTTCTCACACCCCCCTCCTCATCCACTCCGGCGACCAAGGCTGGCCGGCCAGCTGGATTCGGGGACTTGATCAAGCGTTTCCTAGCCATGTTCACCTACCTGCTTCTCCGTTCGCTGTGTTAGAGAAGATGTTGTGCTACAATCTCCTTAGCAGCGGCTACTTCTGGCCGGCCGGAGGCGGAAGCGGCTGGCCAAGATATGTGCCCCCGGGTTTGGCAGGAAATAATGGACATGGCCAGCGGCGCCTATGTCCAACGGGCTAGAGGCGGTTGCGGACGGCTAGATTTGCGCCGTGGAGGGGAGCGGCGGGCCAAGACCTAGGACAACGATGACCTTAGTAGGCCGCGCACCGGCTTTTGCCGACAAATGGCTAGCGTCAGGGGCCGTGGTTCGTTCGGTCCTGCCCCCACTAGCTGGACATGCGTCCACCACATTGGTCGGAGGCAGGCGGCCATGCATGCCCAAGGCTTTCTAGCGGCGGCCAGCCCACCAGCCAGCTTGCGGCGGTAGCGGCCGGCCTCCACCAACATGCCAGTGTTTGAGGCGTGGCTAGCCTCCCCTTAATGGCAGCTAGAGCCATGGCAGCAACATCTTGTTATGCATGCTAGTACACGACGGTCAGTGCACTAGAACAAAAATGATTTCTCTTGGCGCTATTTATTTTTACTGGCGGTTTTGATTAATAGATGTCAGTGGAAATCAAATGGTGGTACTAAATCAAGATCTACCACTAGATCTACCACTTTTTCATTTGAATACATCTAGTTGAGGAAAATTGTCTACGAAATTTAAAATTTGAAACTCAAAATTTTTCGAAATGCCTTAGATTAAGAAACATTATACATGAAAGTTGTAGATCTCGAAAATTTATGAAACTTCCTAGTTCACCATTTTTTCATTTGAATTTATTTGGGCCCTCAAATATTCAAGTTACCGTCGGGTTAGTATAATATGTGGGGAACTAAAATGAGATACAAACACAAGTTCGTATGTGGTGCAGTGGTATGGGAGAGATCGCAAGAGGGCAAGGTCGCGGGTTGAAATCCCACCGGTTGTGTAGCGTGTAATTTTACGCAAAAAAATGTGCTACTTGTAATTCTTTTACTTTTTTTTTTTGCAATTTTCAAGTGCTAGAATTGAGCAAGCTGGCCAAAGTTTTGTACTAGCATTGTTTTGAGAACAACGACTACAAATCGTATATTGTACTGGCGGTTCTCAAAACACCGCCAATACATATGCTGATTTTTACTGGCCTCTAACACTATTTGAAAAAACATTATTAAAAATATGATTAGAACCATTGGTAGAAAGCTTTTCTGTAATAGTGGTGGTGTTGTCAGCGACAAGTTACTCACCAATGCTAGGGCCCTTTTCGACACGGGCGGCACCATCACTATTTGCTCCTTGTTCACAGGTTCGTGGTAGCTTGATCCTGGCACCTGTCACCAATCGCTCCTTGTTCATGGCAGCTGGATCCTAGGCACGGGTTGGCCCCCTAACTCAGCGGTGGCTATTGTGGTGTTGTGGAGGTTGCTATAGTTATGGTGCCCATGCCAGTGGCTTCAGCTCTTTGCTGTACGTGGTGCCATTGGCCTACGTCTGTGGGCATACAATCTCTAGGTCAAAACCAATTGTTGGTGTCTGTGTATGTGAACTTCCTTCCAAAAGGCATAGTTGGAGCACTTCAACAACTCATCTCCCACTACTCTTGTTGGAGATGCTCCTTCGTGTGTTGTGCTTGCTTTTGCTTCAATCGCCTTGGGTCCAACCTACTAGGTGTTGTCACAGTTGTTTGGTTCTATGCAGTGAATACTTTGCCATGGGCACTTCTCTTTGATGGATACTTTGCTTTGCTGCTCGGGCAGGTACTTTGTCACTGACATCGCATTGGGCTATCTCCTCATGCAGTTGCTGCTAAGTGCATGATGCCCCCACTTGCGGGTACTTGCTGCGTTGATTGTGGTGGATGCTTTGCTATCATGGTTTTTGCTCGGGGGATTGTAGCCTCGTCTCTTCTTGGTTGATGCTTTGTTACTGTGATTTCATCTCCTTCATTGGTAGCCTTTCATTGATATATTTCTCCTTTGCAGGTCTAGTTGGTTAGGTTTGCCGGAGAACTTCTAATAGGTTAGCAACTACTGAACCAATGCTAGCCAGAGGCATTTGGGAGGAAGCCTGGCCAAGGCACAAGAAAACAACTGCGCTAGAGTGAGGAGAAAACTAGGAGGGGCGGTACGGTGGAGGGGACAGGGGGAGACTGCATTCGTATACCTAGGAGTTGGAGGGAATAGTTTACCAAATGATTGCACATGTTAGAAAGTTCAGATACAGAATTGACGGTTCCTTTTTGTAAAAAAATAAATTGGGGAGTTGTTTTTAATAAGCTCTCAGAGTACTCTAACAGAAGTAGATAAGAAGCAAAGATAGTTGCCTCCACTCAAATTGTCAATAAGAGATATAAGTGTAGAGAGTGAGTAGAGGTCGGACGTCTTACTATTACTAACTAATTTGAGCCTCTTTTGAAGCCTCCATATTAATCTTCAAGATAAGTTTTAGAAAAAAATAGATCTTACAAATTCTCATAAATTTTGCTATTATTATATTTTTGAGACTAGTTAATCGTAAGTAGGAGCATGTTGGTATTTCTTATGCACAATTAAAATATGAAAGATTTCGCAAGCGCACAAAATACCATTGTAGCATTTTACCGGGAATATTCCAGGTATCGTTATTTATATTTTACCACTGGGAAACAATGGATAAAGACATTGATAGTTCACCATCATGTATCTACTAACTAATACACTAACTAGACTAAAGTAGGGGTAAATGATAGATGATAGGAATTATGCATATATGACACACACAGGAGAATTCTATGATAAAAGAGTGAATAGCTAAAGTGAGAAGACAACGGGAGAGATCAATGTTTCTAAACACTTCTCTATTACTAGTGTTCTATAATAATTGATTCATGGATAGATATAGCAATCACACAATAACACTTCGGAACATTGTTGGCGGTAATTACCGACATACTTTAACCGCCAACTATTATCCAAAAAGGGAGAATTATCATAGATATATTCACATATACCTTTACTATTTACCTATTTCCACTTGTATTGGAGAATTATTGATTTACAGAAAACATACAAGAAATAGAGGAAAAGGTCACAAGAATGCGCCTTTCGGCAAGGCATATTTCAACAAAATAAGCAAAGCCCAAATCAAAAGGACACAACTGGGCCAACAACCCACGAGAGAGGGATCTAGGAGCATCAAGAGGGCCATGGGCCGAAGCTAGGGCCGAGGGGGCCCACCCCTGGTGCGGCCACACCAGGGTGCGGGCGCACCCCCAAGGAGGCTGGCCCAGCCCATCTTCCTCTGGCGGTTTGTGGAGGCGGTTGCAAAGGCGGTTCGGCCAGGCATTCACTCCCCCTCCCCTAAACCGACCTGGATCAAGCTATGAAGCTAGGGGTGGAGCTCCACACAAGACACAAGACACACTACACCTCTCACTTGTACTCTCAAGTGTACCTCTCTACTTTTCTCTTTATCCTTAGAAGTAGTAGATTAGCAAGGCTCAACTTGTAAGAGGAGGAGACATCTTGGCTACTCTTGGTATGAATACTATTCTTTCCATTATGCTTTTCTTCTTTTTTATTAATATAGCAATGTTCTAGAATTAGAGTATAGTTCTTATACTATGATCTTGTTGTGTAGACTAAGTAATAGTTTGTGTGATAGGATCATAGAATATAGAACTTCTAGTTCATATGCCTTGTTCATGATATGCTTGCTAGTTCATAGTATTCATATCGTGTTCTTAGCATATAGAACTCTATTCTTAACCTTTCATACACTTAGATGATTAAGAATAGAGTTGTGGGAGGGATGGTGGTTCATCGCACAACATCCAAGTTCTTTACTTGTTCATCCGTAGGGTGAGAGACCCGGGGGGGTTTGGGTAGCTGTTCTATATGTGAGCATGGTGCTCGGGTATAAGGGAGCTGGTGATTGCACTTCATAGTCCACGGATGAGATGGTAGACGGCAGGTGGTGACAGCCCTGTCCGTCCCTTGTAATTCCCCACGTTCGACTATGGTGTTGGAGTTTAAATTACCACCCATCTCGCTGGTAGACCAGTAACCGGTGGTCTTCCGATCCATCGCAAACACAACTCTATTTCTGACTCATGTATTTGTATGACTAACCACTATCTAGACATTAGCTGTATTAGGACCATTGCTCCCGTAGGATATTCATTTATTTTTTATTCTTTTATTCTTTATGCTTCATTTCTTTTCCCCCACTTGAGAGGCATTTATCTCGTGTGTGTGTCCACTATCATGAAAACCGTATTGTTTACCTCTGTTATGAACATTGGTCTACCTTTCATACAATGTATAATATTTATGATTATGGTTTCATACTAAAATCTACACTAGCCTTCCTTTAGAAAAATATAAATATGACACCTAGGATTTCTCCGGGTTGAAATGCTACAACGGTAATTCCGTGCGCTTGCGGATTAACATCCAAAACTACAAAGGTTTGCCGGATCACCGTTACCTCTTTACAGTAGTTGGGAATATAGTTTTAGTACTAGTGTTAAGGAATGCTGAAAGTGCGCCGTATAGCATTTCCAAGACACTAGCCGCTAAGGCTCTAGGCCTAATATTATTAGAGATATAACTCTCTTGACAGAGGTAAGAATAGTCTTGGCATACCACGGTGCCCGTGCTAGGCTATTCTGAAACTATCATCCGAGGTGTATCACTAGTAGCAGTAAAGGGAATAGCTGGTGAGGTGTGCCCCAGTGCCATGGCTGATCTAGTGATATGGTAGCTGAGGAACACCACCCCAAGCATTTCTTACTCATTGCCGGGGATAGATTTATCTCTATTCTCAGTAATGATGATAACAAATGTCAACCGCATTTCTAGCGTTGTTACCAGGGGTCCAACCCTGGTGATGCGCTAAGAAATGCCAACAGACATCGGAACACTAGTCACGGAAACGGGTGAGAAAGGACTAGGAAGCTCTAACTACGGTCCTAGAAACACCAACCCAACCATGGTAGAATACGTCGGCCGTCAGGGCTGTCACTACCTGGAGCTACCACAACTATATGTTGGATTGGGTGCAACCTCACGTAACCAATAGTCTAGACGCCATTCTATACTATGAATTACTACTCTAGTCACAGGTAATAACTAGAGCACCTGATACGAGCGGAGATCCTATGCTAAGGTATGAAAACTATACTAACCATACAAATGAAAGACATAAAAGTAAATAGAGAAGATAAAAATATTAAAGCATAAGTCTTACAAACAATAGATACAAAGACATACCAAAACACTGAAGACTCCTCCAAAACTTGAGCGAAGCTCCGCTCTCCCTAACTCTCAACTAGAACTAATCTACTACATTAGAAAGTCTAGCCCTAATTCTCTAGAGGTTAGAGGTTATCCTTTCGAGGAACGCCTCTACATCTCTATAATAATGTGGTGCCCTCAAGGTGGGGGTCTGCGTCTTTATTTATAGCCCGGTGGGATGAATGTGTGCCGTAGGATCAAACCGACTTAAGCAACGGTGGAGATGCAAACCCTAAAGCGGTAGGAAGCTGTCCGTCGAAGCGGGCCTCAACAAGCTCCAAAGCGCGCCAACCGGCCCAGGGAGGGGGCCGGGCGGCCCCACCCTGTGACAGGTGGCCCCGCCTTCGGTGGGTCGCCTTCTCGTGTCTTCTAGAGTCTTCTAGTGTTGGTTTCGGTGTGGAATTGATATCTTTTGACTCTAGACTCTAAATAGGGCAAACCATATATCCGTTTCGATCGTCTCGATGAGCTCTTTATAATGGTGCAATCCAAATCATCATTTGAGATACTTTTATTCTGTACAAAATCGGATATACTTGCATAACGATCGAGAACAACACAACTTGTGGAACTCGTTAGAATCAAACCCTACAACTATGCTTTATGATTCGTTTCATATTAATTCATGCAATAATTGATGGTATAAAATAGGCATTAAGGACCGTCAGCAAGTTCCCCCAAGCTTAACCTTTGCTAGTCCCTTAGCAAAGCCAAACTCAATGATGGATCAGGAGTTGCTGCAATATTTTCACTTCCAACATGTACACATACCTTCAAACAAAAATTCTCCTTTGAATTTAGAACAAATATATCATATTATTCATTGTGGGGTTTATTGCTCTTACCTTGGATCTTGAATAACTGAAAGATAGAACGATCAAATCAAGTACTATGTCTCTAGTTCTTTCACTTCACTTTTTAATCTGGAGTTTTTATGATTTTTCAAAAGCTTAGAAACATATTGTTGTCAAATTAAACAAAGGATCCATAGAGAAAGTCAATCACACCGTTGAATCGAGAAGTGCATGTGTAAGGAAAATGGAGTTAGTTTTTTTTAATTTATCACTCTCTTCTATTTATCAGAGACACATGGCTATGAGGCTAGTTCTACTATCGGGCACATGCCCATTTGTTCTGATATTCATTTTTTGAGGTTCCGGATACTTGTCCCTTTTTATTTCCTCGGGATCTATCTTTTTGAGGTTTCGGACACTTGTCCCTTTTTATTTCCTCGGATACTTTTGTATAGCCATATGTCTTTCAACAAACTTTAGAGAGGATAGCAACGGATAATTATGAGCATTTATGTGGAAGAATGGAATGTGTAAGTGATCTCAATTCAATAGCATGATAAATTCATATAGGGTCAACAAAGCTTAATTTAACTCAATGCAATTATTAGTCATATTAATATTGATAAATCTCCGGAACTCTAGTGTTGTTTAGAACAAGAGAACAATAGCTTAGATCATCACATCATACCCACCAATTACTTAGACCTTAGATCAAGCATTTGCTACCCATGCATTTAATTTCATTTTAAGGCATCATTATTAATTTGAAAAACTCATGCTTGAAAGTTAGGTACCGGAAAGAAATTACAATAGAGCAACTATTCATCATTTCCACTTTAAGAAATTAGAGAGAGAGTTCTTCAGATTAGACATGCTTTATTTATTTAATCTAACACACACTATAACTTACTGAAAGAACACTAAGATAATAATAGTAGTAAGACATACCTAAATCATGAAGATAACAGGGGTGCGTCTCCCCCAAGCTAAATGTTGACATAGTCGTTTGGTCTTGCAATGTAGCGGGCTGGCGGTGGAAATGTACTTCCTCTATCGAAACTTTGATTGATGTTAATAGTTGATGAGACAATGCTCTAATAGCGGATAGAACATCCACTTACTTGTCAGCTTTTCTTGGCCTTTCAAATCCTGTGAAACTCAAATAGACAACAAAACTTGTGGAACATAATAGGCTTTAGTGGTTGGCTACTCAAGCCTTAGTTGTTCAGAGTTTCAGTAAGATCTCTTTCTCAATATTTTTGTATTTTAATATTTTCTATGATGCAATGACAGTTTAACTAAATGAATGCATTTTTATTTATTTATTTTTATGCCACCACGGTGAATATCTCTGTCGAATTTTACACACCACGAATTACTCACATAGGGCTTCAAGGTTTACGATGCAATGTAATAAGCAAAATATTTTGATTTTATTTTCAAATGCAATGCTAATGCAGATAAGAAAATATGATATGGAAAAATGATGATGGAAAATAAACATGCAAAAAGGAAAACTAATGCAGAAAAAATAAATATGGATAACAACCAATTTTACCTCCCGGTGAGGGTTCAATGTTTTAAGTCCTTTGAACAGGACTACCATGTTCATTCCTTCGGTGCATCATTTGATCCCAAGATGGAGACCTTGATAACTTGCACCTCTTGAGATGGTGTCACCCATGCTCTTCGTTCGCCCAGCAATTTGAAGTGAAGCATTAATTATGGAAGCTGGCAGTATCTTGCTCAGTGTGCATGTTCTTGTAGATCCAGGATCTTCACTTTGTAGAATTTGAGATTTGATAAACTCCTCCATGTTTTGTTCACAAGTGTGTCCTGCTCATAAAGATAAGGCAAAGATCAAGTGCATGGGCTCTATCGGTGGAAAAACACCAACAGAACCAGAAATTTTGTTCGTAGTTTTCTAACCTTAGGCACATAGAACTAGATACAGTTGTTGTTTATATGTTCTGCTCAGTTTTGACATGAGTGATAGAAGATGAACATGAATGTAGCATCTTAAAACATTTGACAGACTAGATTACTTAACCCATGGAAGGATAATCTATTTATGGATAATATATCAATCTCTTCATGATTATGATATATCATCATCCAAAGGTTGGATGCACAGCATTTTAGCTGATTTGATTAAGATAGTGAGATTAAGAGAGTAAAGATAGGACAAATAAAGAACTGAACATGTTGAGTTGATTAGGTTAAACTAAGTGAGGTTATAACTCAAACATGTTTGCTATTTATGCACATACTAGGATGAAGAGAAAGCTTTTTGAATAGTGATTACTCACCTTGAGATGTTACTTTTATCATTAAAGAGTGATGGTACCGAAACATCTTGTGGAAGTTTCTCTTGCCCAGCTGGTCCCTGAATAGCTTGTCTTCTCTTGCTTATCTCATAGAGAGCCCGCACCTATCTCTTTTAGCTTGTGTTTGTACTATCTGATCTGAGAGATGAGGATGCAGAGATGAGTGCCTCCACTTTGATGTGAGTCTTCTTCTCTCAACAGGCCCAGACGATGGAGATTTTGTCTGCTTCTTGATTTGTAGGCTCGGGTATTGTCTCTCCATCTTCTAATTTCTGTGGTGCAGTGGCTTCATCCTTCGTTATGTCCCCCTCAATTCTTGGTAGTTGGTTCTTCCTTTGTCGGCTGAATCAATGTCTTCTCTTGGCTCCCTTCGGCTACTCATAAGTGGTAATGCTATTAAAGAAGCAGCTAATCTTTTGACTGGAGATCCAAAAGTGGACTTCTTCAGGTCCAACATAGGTGACAACTTGATGGTGTTCACGAATGATCTTTCAAGAATGAGTGGTGGATCATGTTCTTCTTCTTGGTTGGGGCAGAGTCTAGTATGTTGTACCGATCAAAATGGTGAGTAGAAGATCAAAGTGTCTTGAAGCTGGATTTCTCTTTTTCTCCCCTTGATCATGAAACAGATCTAGACAACAAAATTGTGTCTGCCCTAAGCTGGCTTGTAGGTAGATGGATGTCCTAATTTCTTCAACAACATGTTGATATGTTGGATTTGTAGACCTTGCTATTGTTGCAGTCATAACACCTTATCCCCCAAGCTAGCTCTTGTGTTGCAATGATTAGAAGTGAAGAGAACTTCTGACTGCTTGTCCTCATAATGAACCACCAACAGACTACCTTTGGACAACATGCGGATGTATTCTGTAATGTAGTAACATCTTGTCACCCTGGTATTTGTTGTTGGTGTCTGTGTTGATGTCTTTTAAAATGATGAGTGTAGGCATATATTGGCCCATAAGAGGTAAATTGCATCCTAGTTGCCATCACCATCCTAGCTTAAGCCTTAAGAAGGCTCAAAACTTGGCTGCCTCTGACATCAGTGGTGATAGTTCTTTCATCCATGATGAATGAGCTGAGTGCCTTGCTTCATCCCTGATATGAATTCATCTCAGGACTTTCCCAATTTGTATTTGAGAGTTTTCTGCAGGGGTTAGTCCAACAAAATATTCCAATATCTACACAAGCTAATTTCAGATCAATAATCAAACTAGACTCTATATCTTTGTTTTGACTAAGGTAGACTATTTAACCTAAGCACTACACTTAATTTAAAAAGCCTATGAAAGAACCTATGTAGTACTTTCAAACCAAAACATACTGCCATAGACAAAGGGGGCATAAAGGCATAACAAAGATTTATTCAAAAAGAGATGAAAGAGTATGATCAAGTAAGGAATTTTTTTAGATGTAGATGACATGAATGCATGCAAGGAACTAATCATGATGTGAATGAGAAAATGTAATCTAAATGGAGATGGATGCATGGATAATTCAAAGTAAACATTGAAGTGGTATGCAAGAAATTGAAAATATAACTACTCATAAAGTTTAAAGTCTATGAGCGAGACTGTCTCACCTTGATCACACTTACCATGGCTCACAACTAGGATTTGTGAGTAGCGCAGCATAAATATTCATCACATGGGATGGGAGTTGAATTCTTGTGACGATGACCTTTTCTCCAATCTACACATGGTTAGAATAATATATATATGTATACACAAATCTGTGAGATGGCAGGGTTCCAGAGTTAATGATAGATCTTGAATAATCAGGCACCCTGGGTTCTTCAATCTTGTGGAAGCTTACCATAAGGTCAAAACGGTATATGTTGAATACCTGTGAGATGACATGGTGGAATACGTCGGCCATCAGGGCTATCACCACCTGGGGCTACCACAACTATATGTTGGATTGGGTGCAACCTCAGGTAACCAATAGTCTAGACGCCGTGTCTATACTACGAATTACTACTCTAGTCACACGTAATAACTAGAGCACCCGATACAAGCGGAGATCCTATGCTAAGGTATGAAAACTATACTAACTATACAAATGAAAGGCATAAAAGTAAATAGAGAAGATAAAAATATTAAAGCATAAGTCTTACAAACAATAGATATAAAGACATACCAAAACTCTGAAAACTCCTCCAGAGCCTGAGCGAAGCTCCGCTCTCCCTAACTCTCAACTAGAACTAATCTACTACATTAGAAAGTCTAGCCCTAATTCTCTAGAGGTTAGAGGTCATCCTTTCGAGGAACGCCTCTACATCTCCATAATAATATGGTGCCCTCAAGGTGGGGGGTCTGCGTCTTTATTTATAGCCTAGTGGGATGAATGTCTGCCGTTGGATCAAATCGACTTAAGCAACGATGCAGATGCAAACCCTAAAGCGGTAGAAAGCTGTCCGTCGAAGCAGGCCTCGAACAAGCTCCGAAGCGCGCCGACCGGCCCAGGGAGGGGGCCGAGCGGCCCCACCCTGTGACAGGTGGCCCCGCCTTCGGTGGGTCGCCTTCTCGTGTCTTCTAGAGTCTTCTAGTGTTGGTTTCGGTGTGGAATTGATATCTTTTGACTCCGGACTCTAAATAGGGCAAGCCATATGTCCGTTTCGATCGTCTCGATGAGCTCTTCACAATGGTGCACTCCAAATCATCATTTGAGATACTTTTATTCTGTGCAAAATTAGATATACTTGCACAACGATCGAGAACAACATAACTTGTGGAACTCGTTAGAATCAAACCCTACAACTATGCTTTATGATTCGTTTCATATTAATTCATGCAATAATTGATGGTATAAAATAGGCATTAAGGACCGTCAGCAAGTTCCCCCAAGCTTAACCTTTGCTAGTCCCTTAGCAAAGCCAAACTCAATGATGGATCAGGAGTTGCTGCAATATTTTCACTTCCAACATGTACACATACCTTCAAACAAAAATTCTCCTTTGAATTTAGAACAAATATATCATATTATTCATTGTGGGGCTTATTGCTCTTACCTTGGATCTTGAGTAACTGAAAGATAGAACGATCAAATCAAGTACTATGTCTCTAGTTCTTTCACTTCATTTTTTAATCCAGAGTTTTTATGATTTTTCAAAAGCTTAGAAACATATTGTTGTCAAATTAAACAAAGGATCCATAGAGAAAGTCAATCACACTATGCTTTATGATTTTTTTTTAATTTATCACTCTCTTCCATTTATCAGAGACACATGGCTATGAGGCTAGTTCTACTATCGGGCACATGCCCATTTGTTCTGATATTCATTTTTGAGGTTCCGGACACTTGTCCCTTTTTATTTCTTCGGGATCTATCTTTTTGAGGTTTCGGACACTTGTCCCTTTTTATTTCCTCGGATACTTATGTATAGCCACATGTCTTTCAACAAACTTTGGAGAGGATAGCAACGGATAATTATGAGCATTTATGTGGAAGAATGGAATGTGTAAGTGATCTCAATTCAATAGCATGATAAATTCATATAGGGTCAACAAAGCTTAATTTAACTCAATGCAATTATTAGTCATATTAATATTGGTAAATCTCCGGAACTCTAGTGTTGTTTAGAACAAGAGAACAGTAACTTAGATCATCACATCATACCCACCAATTACTTAAACCTTAGATCAAGCATTTGCTACCCATCCATTTAATTTTATTTTAAGGCATCATTATTAATTTGGAGAACTCGTGCTTGAAAGTTAGGTACCGGAAAGAAATTACAATAGAGCAACTATTCATCATTTCCACTTTAAGAAATTAGAGAGAGAGTTCTTCAGATTAGACATGCTTTATTTATTTAATCTAACACACACTATAACTTACTGAAAGAACACTAAGATAATAATAATAGTAGTAAGATATACCTAAATCATGAAGATAACGGGGATGCGTCTTCCCCAAGCTAAATGTTGACGTAGTCGTTTGGTCTTGCAATGTACCAGGCTGGCGGTGGAAATGTACTTCCTCTATCGGAGCTTTGATTGATGTTAATAGTTGATGAGACGGTGCTCTAATAGCGGATAGAACATCCACTTGCTTGTCAGCTTTTCTTGGCCTTTTAAATCCTATGAAACTCAAATAGACAACAAAACTTGTGGAACATAATAGGCTTTAGTGGTTGGCTACTCAAGCCTTAGTTGTCCAGAGTTTCAGTAAGATCTCTTTCTCAATATTTTTGTATTTTAATATTTTCTATGATGCACTGACATTTTAACTAAATGAATGCATTTTTATTTATTTATTTTTTATGCCACCACGGTGAATATCTCTATGGAATTTTACACACCACAGAATTACTCACATAGGGCTTTAAGGTTTGCGATGCAATGCAATAAGCAAAATATTTTGATTTTATTTTCAAATGCAATGTGTCGGTGTTTCGTGAAAGCACCAACTAGTAAATTTATAGATGCGCGTTTATGCCCAGATGGTTCGCTAAGAGGACACGGGGAGTATACTGGTTCAGGCGTGAGGCCCTACGTCCAGTTCGAAGGGATCGTGTTACTTAGCGGCGGTTCGTAGTAGGGGTTACAACCGGTTCGAGAGACGAAGGGGCTCCCAAGTCTCTGATTGAGCGTAGTGCCAATATCGTGGCATGTGTGATGGATTTTCGGTGGTTTTTGCTATCTCTTAGAGTCGGCTTTGTGAAACGGCTCGCCCTCCCTTTTATAGATGAAGGGAGGGAACAGCCTTACATGAAGAAGGTATGGGCGTGCCGTGTAGAAAAAGAAAGAAAAAGGACGATGGTGGAGTGGCTCGTCTGCCTTCCTGGGGTCGGGGCGTCCTTCTTCCTTGCGTCGTACGCGATGATCAATGCCTGTCGCCGGTGTGATCGTGTCGCCGGAGTGCTTGCCCACGCCGTTACAGTGGGCGGCGAGGTTGAATAGTTGATTGGAGCGCTTAGAGTATTGCCCTGGAGTTAATGACGTCGTATGGCACGGGAGTGGGTCGTGACGGGTGAGTGATTCGGTCCATCAGCCGTAGGGCAATTTGACGCCGAGCCATGCCCTTCTTCTGGCTAACAGTGTGGTCAAGAGCCGGGCCACGCCCTGCTCTGGCTAATAGTGCCACTGGCATCCGCTTCCATACCCTACACTGTCAAACAGTGCGGTCAAGATGCTTCTGGCCCATGCCCTACGTGGAGCGCAGACGAAGAAGATACGGCTTGACCGGTCGTGCTAGCATCGGGGTCGTGGTTCACGTGTGGAACGCAAGCCTTGGGTCGCTTCTTCGCGAAGACGCCCTTGAAGGGTCATGTGAGCCGCGGCCTCCCAGGTCACAACCCCGGGAGTCCTTTAGCCCTACAGGGGTCGTGCGGGCCGCGCGCCCTGGGGGTCGAGTCCCCGCGCACGGTGTAGTTCACCCGTGGGCTTCTGCCGCAGCCTTTCAGCGTGCCGTCAGAGCGTCGGCCCGCCTAGTCCAGCCTTCATTGGACCGTACGTGGGCCGCTAACTGCGGCCTAATTGGTTTTATTTTGCTGGAGGCCTAACAGGCCGGTTGTTTGGCCCTCGACAATAGCCCCCAAGTCCTTGCAGGCGTGGGTCCACGCCTGCAGGGACTTGTCGTCGAGGGTCGTTCTGACTTCTCCGGTGGGTGCGTGCGAGCGCACCCGCCAGGTGTAGCCCCCGAGTCTTTAGGGATGTGAGCCACGTCCGTAGAGACTGAATCGTGCGCTTCGGGGTAGTACGATGCGTCGGTTTCGTGTGCGCGGTTGGACGGTTCACCCCTAGCAATAATGGCGTCTTGGACCGTCGGGCAGCTGACGGGACGCACCGGTCTGCCGGGCTTCGGAGCCCGCGCCGGGGCTTATCTGGGGGAGGCATTTCCACGGCATCTCTGCCTCGGGTCTGGCATTGGAGTTAATGTAGGGTGAGACGAGGAGGCAGGGCGTTTGGGCGGGAAGGCGGGGGGCCTTCCCGCCGCTTGGTCGTGGCGACCCTTGGGCTCTCCACGGCTGCATAAAAGGGGTCGTGGGGCACGACCTCCCCTTGCCCTTGCTTCTGCCATCTCTGCTCTGCCTTCTCGCTCCTTACTCTTCTCCTTCCTTGCTTCTCCTTCGTTCAACGTCGACCATGGAGAGGGGTGCGCCAGCGAGGAGGGCCAAGTCGGAGGAGTCCGTAGGGTCGCCCGGCCCACAACGTCTTGTGACCGGGGGACACGCCCGAGGCCGGCGGCTCCGCACCTACCGGATTTCGTCGGTGGGCTACGTCGCCGGTTCTTCCCCGGCGGCGGCCGGGACCGTCCGTTCCCCGGCGGCGCCGGCGCCCTTCAGCGCCTCCGGCGGCGGTGGAGCCATCGGCCCCTCCACTTCCATATGGGGATGCCCTCGGCGCATCGCCGCCCTTGGGGCGGTGGTGGTGGCGCTCGAGGAAGAGAACCGCGTCGCCCGCCAGCAGCGGGAGGAAGCGGACCGCGCCTGCGCCGGTGAGGGTTTCTTCGTTTGCTCTTTGTTTCGTTCCTTTTTTGATCCTTCTCTGCCTTAAGATTTCTACGTGTTGCCACAGAGGCCCTAGCGGAGATGGAGGCAATGGCAGTCGCCGGGACCAAGCTCACCAACCTAGTCCATGCTCCCACCGGCGACATCCGCGAGTGCCTCGAGATGGCGCAGGTCAGCGTCAACGCCTTGATGGTGCGCGCGACCCGCCGGGGCCCGATCGTCGCCCTTGCGATGGCGGAGGCGCACACCGACGTCAACCTGACCGACGTCGCGGGCTTCCCTACCGGTGAGTCCCTGGAGGACTACGCCGACATGCTCCCGGAGTATGAGGAGGCGGCGGGAGTTGCGGTGGAGCTCCCCCGATGGACCAGCTCTTCGCCGGGGAGCTGTAGGCTAGGGATGGCGATCTCACCTCCTTCTTCCCCTTTTTCTGCAAAATCATCTCATGTAATTGTAAGAGAAAAAGGGGAAATAAAGTATTTTGTTAACTCGCAAGTTTGTGCCACTTTGTTTTTGTAGTTTTACGACTTGAGAAAAGGAATCGCAAGAACGATTGTGAGAAAACGAGTATGTACGAAACGGTTCGTTTGAGGAATCGACCCCTCCCCCGCGTGCCGGGGGGGTTGCGTTAGTTCGTTTATTGCGGGGTTGTGACCGCGCGCACATTTTCCCGGGGGCGCGGAGGGTTGTATGTGTTTGCCCCCAGGGTTTCTTTTAATTTTGAGTTTCGAACATTTCTGCCCTCGAGCCCCCGGCGCCCATGCAAACGCACGGGCCCGGTCTGGGGGTCGAGTCTTCTCCCCATGCGACCCTTTTGTGGGGTCGAAGGAGGTGGGCAACGCTGCATCTTCCCTTCAGTTGGGTCGAGATGCAGTGCCCGGAGAGTTGCTAACAGGTAGTTCAAGTGAGGCCCAGGTTCCCGGCCTTTGCGGCGCGCGGCGTGACCAGCCTCATTAATCCAGGTAGTTGATTCGTACTTTTCTCAAGCCGTCTGCGGGCTCGTGGGCTCGATGCCTTTTCTGCAAAAATTTCTGAATCAAAGATCAACCTTGGACTCGAACACGGCCCAAGAAAGCCCTAATCACTTCGCATGCTCGAGAAATTAGGCCGCTAGTGGGCTTCTTTCTTGGATCGCCCCTCACTCCGTCGGTCCGGGGCGGCCGTGATCCCTCCGCGGGCGGGCCTGCGAACCCCGGTCCTTATTTTTGGATCTTGTCATATATAACTTAAATTTTTTGTAATTAAGTACAAACTCATGGTATGAAATTAATATGGAAATTTAAGCGTTACATAAAGCGGATAATGCGGAGTAATCGTAACGTGCGCAGAAATTTAGCCGAGAGGCGAGTTCACGGGTCTACCGATCACGGCCGAAATCACGGCCAAGTGAGCTCGTAGCCGTCGTCATCATCGTCGCTGCCGTAGTCGCTGAGGAGGTAGTCGCAGATGCCGAGGAAGTGGAGTAGCGCTTCCGGATCCTGGAATTCGGCGTCATCAGCCGGGATGTCGCGGGTGCCGTGGGGCCGATCTCTGTCGTCGTTCTTCGGACCGTGTCCGGCGGCGACTGCCGCGGTGCTGGACGTGGGCACGTCGGAGAAGCGTCGAGGCCCCTTCTTAGGCCCTGGTTGTCGACAATGAACATCCTGATTCTTGCGGTGGTCTTTTCTCCTGCATCGCGCGCCGGAGCGAGCTGACCTGTTGTCGTTGTCGTGCCGAGCTGGGTTATTGTCGTGGAGGCGCAAGTCGGCGAACGACGCGGAGACGGCATCGATGTTGATATTGAGGGGAGGAGCGTCATGTCATAGTCCACCCCGATGTTGATGAAGTCGAGGTTCCCGAACCGGACATGGGTGCTCGGAGGGAACTAAAGATCGTTGGATTTGGCCATCCGGATCTTTGGGTTTTAAGACGAAACGCGCAAGGCCCCTACCTGGCGCGCCAACTGTTGGTGTTTCATTAAAGCACCAATTAGTAAATTTATAGATGTGCATTTATGCCTAGATGGTTCGCTAAGAGGACATGGGGAGTATACTGGTTCGGGCGTGAGGCCCTACGTCCAGTTCAAAGGGATCGTGTTACTTAGCGGCGGTTCGTAGTAGGGGTTACAACCGGTTCGAGAGAGGGAGGGGCTCCCAAGTCTCTGATTGAGCGTAGTGCCAATATCGTGGCATGTGTGTGATAGGTTTTCGGTGGTTTTTGCTATCTCTTAGAGTCTGCTTTGTGAAACGGCTCGCCCTCCCTTTTATAGATGAAGGGAGGGAACGGCCTTACATGAAGAAGGTATGGGCGTGCTATGTAGAAAAAGAAAGAAAAAGGACGATGGTGGAGTGGCTCGTCTGCCTTCCTGGGGTCGGGACATCCTTCTTCCTTGCGTCGTACACGATGATCAATGCCTGTCGCCGGTGTGATCGTGTCGCCAGAGTGCTTGCCCACGCCGTTACAGTGGGCGGCGAGGTTGAATAGTTGATTGGAGTGCTTAGAGTATTGCCCTGGAGTTAATGACATCGTACGGTATGGGAGTGGGTCATGACGGGTGAGTGATTCGGTCCATCAGCCAGTAGGGCGATTTGACGCCGAGCCATGCCCTTCTTCAGGCTAACAGTGTGGTCAAGAGCCGGGCCACGCCTTGCTCTGGCTAATAGTGCCACTGTCATCCGCTTCCATGCCCTGCACTGTCAAACAGTGCGGTCAAGATGCTTCTGGCCCATGCCCTGAGCGGAGCGCAGACGAAGAAGATACGGCTTGACCGGTCGTGCTGGTAGCGGGGTCGTGGTTCACGCGTGGAGCGCAAGCCTTGGGTCGCTTCTTCGCAAAGACGCCCGTGAGGGGTTGTGCGAGCCGCGGCCTCTGGGTCACGACCCGGGGAGTCCTTTAGCCCCGCAGGGGTCATGTGGGCCACGCGCCCTGGGGGTCGAGTCCCCGCGCACGGTGTAGTTCACCCGCGGGCTTCTGCCGCAGCCTTTCAGCGGGCCGTCAGAGCGTCGGCCCGCCTGGTCCGGCCTTCGTTGGACCGTACGTGGGCCGCTAACTGCGGCCTAATTGGTTTCATTTAGCCGAGGGCCTAACAGGCCGGTTGTTTGGCCTCCGACATAATGCTAATGCAAAGAAGAAAATATGATATGGAAAAATGATGATGGAAAATAAACATGCAAAAAGGAAAACTAATGCAGAAAAAATAAATATGGATAACTACCAATTTTACCTCCCAGCGAGGGTTCAATGTTTTAAGTCCTTTGAACAGGACTTGTCACCATGTTCATTCCTTCGGTGCATCATTTGATCCCAAAATGGAGACCTTGATAACTTGCACCTCTTGATATGGTGTCACCCATGCTCTTTGTTCGCCCAGCAATTTGAAGTGAAGCATTAATTGTGGAAGCTGGCAGTATCTTGCTCAGTGTGCATGTTCTTGTAGATCTAGGATATTCACTTTGTAGAATTTGAGATTTGATAAACTCCTCCATGTTTTGTTCACAAGTGTGTCCTGCTCATAAAGATAAGGCAAAGATCAAGTGCATGGGCTCTGTCGGTGGAAAAACACCAATAGAACCAAAAATTTTGTTTGTAGTTCTCTAACCTTAGGCACATAGAACTAGATATAGTTGTTGTTTATATGTTCTGCTCAGTTTTAACATGAGTGATAGAAGATGAACATGAATGTAGCATTTTCAAACATTTGATAGACTAGATTACTTAACCCATGGATGGATAATCTATTTATGCATAATATATCAATCTCTTCATGATTATGATATATCATCATCCAAAGGTTGGATGCAAAACATTTTAGCTGATTTGATTAAGATAGTGAGATTAAGAGAGTAAAGATAGGAAAAATAAAGAACTAAACATGTTCAATTGATTAGGTTAAACTAAGTGAGGTTATAACTCAAACATGTTTGCTATTTATGCACATACTAGGATGAAGAGAAAGCTTTTTGAATAGTGATTACTCACCTTGAGATGTTACCTTTATCATTAAAGAGTGATGGTACCGAAACATCTTGTGGAAGTTTCTCTTGCCCAGCTGGTTGTGTCCCTGAATAGCTTGTTTTCTCTTGCTTATCTCATAGAAAGCCCGCACCTCTCTCTTTTAGCTTGTGTTTGTACTATCTGATCTGAGAGATGAGGATGCAGAGATGAGTGCCTCCACTATGATGTGAGTCTTCTTCTCTCAACAGGTCCAGACGATGGAGATTTTGTCTGCTTCTTGATTTGTAGGCTCGGGTATTGTCTCTCCATCTTCTGATTTTTGTGGTGCAGTGGCTTCATCCTTCGTTATGTCCCTCCTCAATTCTTGGTAGTTGGTTCTTCCTTTGTCGGCTGAATCAATGTCTTCTCTTGGCTCCCTTCGGCTGCTCATAAGTGGTAATACTATTGAAGAAGCAGCTAATCTTTTGACTAGAGATCCAAAAGTGAACTTCTTCAGGTCCGACATAGGTGACAACTTGATGGTGTTCACGAATGATCTTTCAAGAATGAGTGGTGGATCATGTTCTTCTTCTTGGTTGGGGCAGTGTCTAGTGTGTTGTACCAATCAAAATGGTGAGTAGAAGATCAAAGTGTCTTGATGCTGGATTTCTCTTTTCTCCCCTTGATCATGAAACAGATCTAGACAACGAAATTGTGTCTCCCCTAAGCTAGCTTGTAGGTAGATGGATGTCCTAATTTCTTCAACAACATGTTGATATGTTGGATTTGTAGACCATGATGTTGTTGCTGTCGTACCACCTTATCACCCAAGCTAGCTCTTGTGTTGCAATGATTAGCAGTGAAGAGAACTTCTCACTGCTTATCTTCATAATGAACCACCAACAGACTACCTTTGGACAACATGCGGATGTATGCTGTAATGTAGTAGCATCTTGTCACCCTGGTATTTGTTGTTGGTGTCTATGTTGATGTCTTTAACAATGATGAGTGTAGGCATAGATTGGCCCATAAGAGGTAAATTGCATCCTAGTTGCCATCACCATCCTAGCTTAAGCCATAAGAAGGCTCAAAGCTTGGCTGCCTTCGACATCAGTGGTGATAGTTCTTTCATCCATGATGAATGAGCTGAGTTCCTTGCTTCATCTCTGATATGAATTCATCTCAGGACTTTCTCAATTTGTATTTGAGAGTTTTCTGCAGGGGTTAGTCCAACAAAATATCCAATGTCTACATAAGCTAATTTCAGATCAATAATCAAATAAGACTCCATATCTTTGTTTTGACTAAGGTAGACTATTTAACCTAAGCACCACGCTTAATTTAAAAAGCCTATGAAAGAACCTATGCAGTACTTTCAAACTAAAACATACTGTCATAGACAAAGGGGGCATGAAGACATAACAAAGATTTATTCAAAAAGAGATGAAAGAGTATGATCAAGTGAGGAATTTTTTTAGATGCAGATGACATGAATGCATGCAAGGAACTAATCATGATGTGAATGAGAAAATGTAATCTAAATGGAGATGGATGCATGGATAATTCAAAGTAAACATGAAGTGGTATGCAAGAAATTGAAAAGATAACTACTCATAAAGTTTAAAGTCTATGAGCGAGACCGTCTCACCTTGATCACACTTACCATGGCTCACAACTAGGATTTGTGAATAGCGCAGCATAAATATTCGTCACATGGGATGGGAGTTGAATTCTTGTGACGATGACCTTTTCTCTGATCTAAACATGGTTAGAATAATATATATATGTATACACAAACCTGTGAGATGGCAGGCTTCCAGAGTTAATGATAGATCTTGAATAATCAGACACCCTGGGTTCTTCAATCTTGTGGAAGCTTACCATAAGGTCAAAACGGTATCTGATGTCCTGTCTATTCCACACTCAACAGAACAAGGGGTAATCCTACTTAAGCTAGTGGTACACTAAATTAGCAGACATCAAGATCATTATAAAAATCTTACACCAATTGCTTCCCTGGCAATGGCGCCAAAAATACTTGTTGGTATTTCTTGTGCACATTTAAAATATGAAAGATTGTGCAAGAGCATAGAATACCATTGTAGCATTTTACCGGAAGTATTCCCGCTATCGTTATTTATATTTTACCACTGGAAAACAATGGATAAAGACATTGATACATGTATCTACTAACTAATACACTAACTAGACTAAAGTAGGGGTAAATGATAGATGATAGGAATTATGCATATATGACACACACATGAGAATTCTATGATAAAAGAGTAAATAGCTAAAGTGAGAGGACAATGGGACAGATCAAGGTTTCTAAACACTTCTCTATTACTAGGGTTCAATAATAACTGATTCATGGATAGATATAGCAATCACACAATAACACTTCGAGACATCGGAACACTAGTCACGGAAACGGGTGAGAAAGGACTAGAAGCTCCGACTATGGTCCTACAAACACCAACCCTAACATGGTGGAATACGTCGACCGTCAGGGCTGTCACCACCTGGGGCTACCACAACTATATGTTGGATTGGGTGCAACCTCACGTAACCAATAGTCTAGATGCTATGTCTATACTACGAATTACTACTCTAGTCACATAATAACTAGAGCACCCGATACGAGCGGAGATCCTATGCTAAGGTATGAAAACTATACTAACCATACAAATGAAAGGCATAAAAGTAAATAGAGAAGATAAATATATTAAAGTATAAGTCTTACAAAGAATAGATATAAAGACATACCAAAACTCTGAAGACTCCTCCAGAACCTAAGGGAAGCTCCGCTCTCTCTAACTCTCAACTAGAACTAATCTACTACACCAGAAAATCTAGCCCTAATTCTCTAGAGGTGAGAGGTCACCCTTTCGAGGGACGCCTCTATAACTCTATAATAATGTGGTGCCCTCAGGGAGGGGGTCTGCCTCTTTATTTATAGCCCGATGGGATGAATGTGCGCCGTAGGATCAAACCGACTTAAGCAATGGTGGAGATGCAAACCCTAAGGCAGTAGGAAGCTGTCCGTTGAATCGGGCCCCAAATGGGCTTCGAAGAGTGCCGGCCGGCCTAGGGAGGGGGCCGGGCGGCCCAACCCTATGATAGGTGGGCCCCGCCTTTGGTGGGTCGCCTTATCGTGTCTTCTAGAGTCTTCTAGTGTTGGTTTCGGTGTAGAATTGGTATCTTTTGACTCTGGACACCAAATAGGGTAAACCATATGTCCATTTCGATCGTCTCAACGAGCTCTTCACAATGGTGCACTCAAAATCATTATTTGAGATACTTTTATTCTGTGCAAAATTAGATATACCAGCAAAACGATCGAGAACAACACAACTCGTGGAACTTCGTTAGAATTAAACCCTAGAACTATGTTTTATGATTTATTTCATATTAATTCATGCAATAATTGATGCTATAAAATAGACATTAAGAACCATCAACAAAGCACTAAAAAAGATAAATCTAGAAATTCTTGAAATAGAAACATTGAACTATATATTCATTAGATCCTAATCATGAATTCATAATCCATAATAATACCTTAAAGCAATGGCTAAATTACCTACCGTTACCATTACTAAAATTAGCACAAACTAAATGCTTAAACTTACATTTAAACCGTCCCTACTACAATGAAAAATATACAAAGTAAATTTATTATATATAGTTACATGTCTTCACAGGTACTAGAATAACATAAAGAATGTCTAATCTATACCTCTGTATCTATATATCTAATTCTAAAGAGGCAAAAATTTTGCCACAAAATATATTGTTCAAGTAAGACAACGACTTGGTTATCGTTTACACTTTTCAATTTTCATGTTCGAGTTTTTGTTTGTTTTCATAGATCTTCTTTTGTTTTTCAGGACTATAAGGGAATGAAGGAGAATTGGGTAAAAACACTAAATAAAACCAACTTGGCATACATGAGGCAAGACACTTGTGCCAGACTGCCAGCCATTTCGCCTTTGTCAATGCCCAAGGCAATAACGAAGGCGTCCATGCCGCGTCGTCGCCCCGCAGAACCTCCACCGACCGCCGCAGGCATGTCCACGGCGCCCATGCTACTCCCGCCCTCCGCACCCCACTGAGGCTATGCGTGTCGCCTACACGCTCGCTTGTACTGCTGACCTGGAGGGAGGTGGCCTAGTGCACTATCTGCTGACCAAGGGGTTGGGCCACTTACATCATCGCTGATTGGGTTAGGGGAGCTGCTTGCTCCATCATTGCCACCAAGGAGAGAGGCCAACACTGTTAGGAGAGAACCCACGTCGGTGAGGGTGGAGACTAAAGGGTAGTTTGGGGAAGGAAGATGTGAGGGGAAAGAGAGAGAAGAGAAGAATGAGGAAGAAAGCGATGGAGCAGGGCCTAGCTGTCAATCCCATCCATCGGGTAGACTACTCAGTAGGGTTGCACGACAAAAGCTAGGTGAAGGAAAGCGGTTCATGCTTTTTACTGTAGAGATGTTGCTAGGCTTCAAGAGCTTGTGTCAACAGCATATGTACAAATGGTCTTTTGGTGAACTTCGATGCTCTTATGGCTTTTGTAGTTTTTGGTATATCTATAAATATTCTGTAGCATTATGAATCTATTAACTATATTTGGATGAGCAGCTAAATATTTTTGAATTGTCTCTATTTGTCGTTCTTGGGCTAACATTCCTTTTAGGTGATGATGGACTTAGCACATAGATATAGCTAGGCCAGAAATATTTATCATTGTAAATTAGTCCACTGGAAAGAACAGGGCCGCAAATTATATTCGGCCCGCTAAGCGGGGCAATGAAATTAGTTTTGTCTGAACTAATCTGGGCATACAAATGGGTGCTGCCTAACGGCAAGCAAGTGGGACAATGGGCCTCAAATGGTAAGCTTAATTTGCCTTGTCTCAGAAATAAGCCTACAAGTTCGAACTACATGGGCCGACCATAAGTAGGCAGAAGAGATGCATTAGGCAAAAAAAAAAAAAAAAAATAAAAAAAATCATCGACTCAGTACGGGTGCACGTGTTTTAAATTTATTTTAGAATTTAACGGCGGTATTTTTTAGTAATAGATGACACCACCGTCGATAACAAAAAGTCTAAGGTGACTTCATGACTCTTGAGATTTGCCATTTCGATCATTTGAAGGTGCTTCTAGCCTCCTAGGAGTAGTTCTAAAAAAACCATAAAGCAAAGATAAAATTCGCCACAACTCTTGCCACCTCAGATTTATGAAATGTCACAAATATTCGTCACGTAGTAGCCACATGACATCACTAGTCTTATCCACTTGGTAGAAACAACAACATCCTAATAATATTGCCTCGAGGTAATCGAGAATTCTCGAATAAGACCGGCGGTGATTTCACCAAGTGAATGGAGGAACCCGGGAATAAAGCTTATCATTTCTCAATCCTTCTTATTTTTGTAATTGCCTAAATAATTGATCAGATATTAAATAGTTCATATGATGACATGAGCAAACTCCATAATCCGTAACCACGGAGATCATCGAGTTGCATTGTTATTTGCATGCAGTTTTGCTGTAGTGCCGTGATCTCCGAACAAGTCTTCCGAAAGGCAGTTTAGAAAGCTGTAGAAGTCTTCTTTTTTTTTTTTTTTTTTTTGATCTCAGCTGTAGAAGTCTTCTAGGATAGGAGAGAAGCGGAGAACAGAGGATCCGTATCCGAACCAAATATTGAATAACGGAGCATTTTTCCAAACCACTTTTTCACTTCTCAAAAATATTCATAGGTTTCGTCCGTCCCTGATTTTGTTTTGCACCGTGCTATCTTCTGTCCGATTGTTGCGTCTTACTGTCCGATCCGGTTTGTGGGTACCGGTATCAACAACCTGTTAACGCTACCGGAATTCAGTTCTTTGCCGAGTGTCAAGTGTTTTACCGAATATTCTTTTTTGAGCACTCGGCAAAAAAGCTTTTTGCCGAGTGACAAATAAAAAACATTCAATCAAAAAACATTCGGCAAAGACACATTTTAGAGCATATTTTTAAAATAAAAAATTTTCAATTACATAGTTATATAACTTTTCAAGATGTATAATTTTTTTTCTATTTCTTCATTCGACAAAGTAAAAGTAAATTTATTCACAAATCTTATATATATCTCTCTCGTAGTTTATGCTACAAGAGTGATATACAAAATTTATAAACAATGTTTCTATCACCATATCGAATGACAAAATGATCAAAATGAAAGATGTAGGTCTTGAGAAATTATACAACTTTCTAGTTGAACACTTAATTTAAATTAATTTAGCTAACAAAAAGTAATTTTAAATTTCTCAAATCAAAAATTTTAATTTTTAAACGATCTCGGATGAGAAAACAGTAACAATAAAATTATAGATCTCAAAAGTTATGAAACTTTGTAGTTGATGACTTTTTATTTAAAATAATTTTGTTAGCGAAAAACTACGTTTGAATATGTAAAAATTTGAAATTTGATTTTCTCAAAGTATCTCGGATGGGAAAACACCCAAAATAAAGTTGTAGATTTCAAAAAGTTATAAAACTTTGTAGTTGATAACTTTTTAATTTGGAATCATCTTGTCAATGAAAACTAAGTTCGAATTTCTCAAATTTGAAACTCAAATTTTGTAAATGATCTCGGATGGAGAAACTTTCTAAATGAAAATTGTAGATCTCGAAAAGTTATAAAACTTTGTATTTGATAGATTTTTTATTTGAATTTAG
>JADLZL010001680.1:0-24474 GCA_015844335.1 Chrysopogon serrulatus | reverse complement strand
CTTAGCACAAATCATAAAAGGGTCATTGTCATTGCAAATTTCTTGATTCAATTCATCCTTTCAAAGAGTCCAAACAATCTTTTTCAAGGCAAGGTTCATCTTCCTGCTAGCTTTCAATAAATTTCACTGCATACAAATGAGTTGAAGAGTCAAGACTACGTTGCACCAGTTCAGTAGGGAAATTTGAAGGACTTCACGTTTACTTGTGTCTGACATACATTCCACACGCAGTATCTAATATTTATATCTATCTATGGCGCCGCTAGCTGCAGATTTTTTTTCTACTATAGCTGCGGCTGTTTCTGCAGCAACATTGCTGTAATCAGAAAACAAGTAGGCTGCATTTCATTCCCACTCATGAGTGGCAGCTCCACAGTACGTCTTAAGGTTGTATAGATAGTATCCTCCTCCAACACTACTGGTTGCAATATGGAATTCTCTAGGGCAGCACCACTTATATTGTAACCTAGTCACTTGACTCGAGCCCAAACCCATGCCACCACGCACACGCTGTCGTGTGGTTCGCCTTTCATCTTTCTTAAACTCCAAATAAATGAACACAATAGGCATCCCTTTTACTGAATTAGTTTCCACTCAGTTTCACATACTCCCTCCGTATCCTAATTAGATGACGTTTAGGACATGAGTACGATTACCAAGGGATACAGGTGAGGGTGCTACCTGTACAACAATCCATCATAGCTCGGTCGGCAAAGACTCCGCGTCCCGACGCTAGAGGTCTGCGGTTTGAGACCTGGGAGCTGTGGTATTTTTACGTTGCGCCTAGAATTTTTACCGTGGGAAGGGGAAGTCGAGCAGGCGTGGGAAGTCTAGTGGATGGGCTGGGGTAGTCGCGTCCATACTCCGCCTCGTACTCCAGAACGTCTTCCTTTCGTGCAATCGGCCTCAACTACAGAACGTCCTCTATTCAAAATACGGAGGGAGTATGAGGTATTGAGGTTGTTCCTTATTGTACCTAATATTTATTGTGGGCCTTGAATTGTATTGGTTTAGTTGAAATAACGTTAGACCACATGTTGTAAAACAACGGAAATTTACTAGTCATTAGTAAATAATCTGTTACTAGTTGGAGTTAGTGAAAGTGGGCCAAGCTCGCAAAAATAAAAAGCTAGCTCATCATTATTGACACAAATTGATACTCCCTCCGTTCTAAATTATAAGTCGTTTTAAATTTTTTGGTACATCCATTTTACTATGTATCTAGATATAATAATGTGTCTAGATACATAGTAAAATGGATAAACCAAAAAAATCAAAGTGACTTATAATTTGAAACAGGGAGAGTATATGTTTATGTCATCTTGTAAAACAAATGGGGAATTGAGAAATTTGCAGTCATTAGTAAATTTATTATAATTAACTTATTAACCTGTTACTAGTTGGAGCCGGTGAAAATGGGCCAAGCTTTTACAATTTCATGAGGAGTTGAGCTATCTGGCATTGGTGGGCGGAGCTGGCAGGCAACTAGGCCCAGTGCATGGCCTGTTGGAGTGGTCATACTCATACAGAAACGGAGGCGACCCACTGAGATCAGTTAGGACCTACTGAAAGTCTATTTTTTTTATTTCAACTTTCACAAAAATCTATTTTCCCCCTGAGTCTAAAAACCGGACAAACAACCTCCCTTAACTTTTTTTTAAACCATGTGCTTTACCTCACTGCAGTGGTTTTGATGGTGGTTTTGCTACAGTAACAGTGGTTTTGTTTTTTTTTTTATTTATTTTGGCTAAATTTTTAAAAGATCATAATAAATCATAAAATAAAAAATATAATTTTATTGGACTTCACATGTAGTGAATATATAATATGGTATGCTTTAGTACAAAGTTTTGGTAGTCTTTTTTTCTTTTTTATTTATTTTGGTTGAATCTTTAAAAATCATAAATAGAAAATCTAATTTTCTTAGACTCCACATGAGTAGATCTACAAATGAACATATAATATGATATATATACTTTAGTACAAAATTCTTGCTGTAACTTTTGATCTATACTTTTCTATAATTAATTAAAATAATTTATAACTGTAACTTCTATAATTATTTTGTTGGACTAAAGCATACTATATTATATATTCACTTTGTAGACCTACTCATGTGGAGTCCAACAAAATTAGATTTTCTATATTATTATTTTTCCATGATTTACTATGATTTTTCAAATATTCAGATGAAATAATAAAAAAGAAAAATACTAGCAAAAACTTTGTATTAAAACATACCATATTATATGTTCACTGTGGAGACTACTCATTTGGAGTCCAACAAAATTAGATTTTCTATTTTATGAATTTTTTAATTTACTATAATTTTTTAAAAAATTCAGCCAAAATAAATAAAAAAAAGAAAAAAGATAAAACCATCATCATCAGAAGCAAAACCACCATCAAAACCACTCTAGGGAGGTAAAGTGCATGGTTTAAAAAGTTAAGGAAGCTTGTTTGTCTGATTTTAAAGTTTAGAGAGAAAAAAACGGACTTTTGCGAAAGTTGAAGAGAAAAAAAATAGACTTTTTCAGCTTGATTATAAGTAGAGTTATGGGCCCACAAAACGTTTCATGGCCCATATTCGAGTATACCTAGTAGGTCCCTTTACGAGGACAAGCCAGGAACGGCTGATGATGCCATGATGGGGACTACCGTAGTACAATCAGTCTTTGCCTTTTTCGCTAGCTTCCAAAAGACTCGCAAGAAATTGAGCAGGCGGCAGGCCGGCAGTAGAGGTCCCGGCCTCTGTTCCATCCGGCACGTCCCATGGAGCCCCCAGGTTGCAGATACATGCAGATGCAGGAAGAAGTAGGCAGGAATGCATGCCATGGCATCTTCAGCGATACGCATGGTGGACAGGCGACGCCCGACGCAGGCTGTGCAGGCTGCACTGCTGCTCGTGTAGGCGCATCTCCTCTTCCCCCTAGTCCCAACAGGCCAACAGGTCAACTGCAGCTCGTGAAGACGGCCGAGAAATCGTTCGCAAAAAATGTTGTATCTGCACTGCACGCAGTGCAAGTCAAAAGTCTGGAAGAAAATATTCACTCAGGCTTCCCACTCCTTATAATTCACGGAGCATGGAGCTTTAGCATGCATGGTAAAAAATGCCGGTTTCTGACATCTGTTTGTGCTCTTAGAATCCTCACATCCATCTGTATTTGTATTATGAAGCGGATGAATGCCTCCAATTGGGATGCCGTCTCAGGCCAACACGCTGATGATGGCTTTGTGGTGAAGACTCTACTAGAGACGAACTCTCCCCATCTCTAGTAAATCAATTTGTATAGTCATAAAAAATTGTTTCAAGGCAATACAGAATTTAGAAACTGAGAGAGTATATATGTTCTCTGGTCTCCCTTTTGGCCTGGAGGATGCATCAGACAAGCAGTCCAATGACAAAGCTGAGCGACAACCAAGCATCTTATGCCTGATATATGCAGATGAGTGCAGATTCCAAGTCCCAAGCATTGTCCTCATCTTCCAACAATCTTTTTTGGTAATCACATACCACTAATAATTGTTATTTTAAATTATAATTGTCTAAAAGTTGTTACTTTGGTTAAGTTTACGCATTTTGATTATTTAATACTATTAATGTATTTTCAAGAACTCTGTTTTCTATATATGACACATATAAGTCTTGCATAGATAAAATTTGTCATCTTGAGTGTCCTGGTGCAGGTTGAAACGATTGTTTACGTGATTGTAGTAACTAATACTTGAGTCTAAGACTTTGAATCTGCTTTTAATAAAAAAAATCAAGGAGTACTAGAGTTTAAACTTAACAAGTGGATAAAAAAAATTGAATAACCAATAATATCAAAAGTTAAAAGACAAAATATAAATTAATGGTGTCAAAAGAAGATGTGTGACAAGAGCCGATATAACTTGAGCTATGTTTTTAACTAATTACAATTTAAAATCCACAAAGGTTCTATGCAAAGGATAAAAACACAAATAAGTAATTGAAAAGGTTATTTGAACTAGATAGAGATTACATAGTATAATTAATTAGAAAAATCATTAGAACTGGATAAGGATTATAGAGTATCTAAATAGTTATCGAAAAATTATTATAACTAGATAAATAGTGAGAGAGATAAAGAGATTAAAGATAATCAATTTTGATTAATTATAGGCACTAAATTTATACATAAAACATTTAATCTTTGTGTGATACGAGAAAAAAACAGAACTGAGTGCCGAAATCTAGGAAAAATCTCTTCCTTGGTGGTTGTATGAATTTAGCAAAGTCGACTTGGGTGTGTTTTCGAGGACTCCTGATGAGGAGCCGGAGTCATTTCAAGGAACCGGAGTTTATAGCTCCATAGCTCTGTCTCTTCCATTTCCTATCAAAAAATGGCTCTAAATAGCTCATCCCGCTAAATCGTCCAAACAACTCCTACTAAATTGTTTGTTAGGACTTTTTCAAAAAAATTAGAGCTAGTGAGGAGCCTTACCAAACGGAACCTTCAAAAACAGAGTTATCATTTAGCAAAGTCAATTATTCAGCGGGGCCCACACGCACAGTTCAAGTACGGTGGGCTGTCGACTACGCGCGCTTCAGGAAAATCCAATTAACGCGATGTGTGTGATGAGGGTCAGAGGCGGGTAGATGTTAAGAAACACAGAGGATGGTCACTTCATTTTTTACTGTTCCCAAGGGATCCCTTCTCTCACACACCTGCGAACCGTGTGCTTGCAGTATCGCAAATCAGTAAATTTCTTAGGACTGATCATAAATAGCACCAATTCGGAGTTGATTCAATTGAACGCCCAAAAGCTATGTACTACATACCGTTTTACGGTCCCGGATCAGATCAGTAATCAATAATGGAATGCCACATCTTATAATATTATTCAGACCTGTTTGGGACCCAACCATTCATCATTGTAGGTATATAGCCTCTTTCCTACTAAAGACACAAAAAATGAAAACGATTGTGAGACACTCACTGATGTACTGAATACTCGCCCTGTCATTTGTCTTATAAGCCGGACTTATTACCAGCCGTTCGAACAGTATTTTTCTCTCACAGTAAATCAACCAGCTTGTCTTATCAGCCGACTTATGTCACCAGCCTAAGTTTATTACAAGACCACCTTACAAATATCTCTATTGCTATAGTCTCTAGCAAAAGACAAGCCTCGTTCCTTATTGTTTTGTTATGCTCCTTATAAAAAAATTGACCAGAAACACACCCAGGATGTGGCTCTAAACACTACATTAAATAGGAATATGTTTTTTTTGTTAAACATCGTGTTATTTCTGGTCAGCCGAATAGACTAGAAAATAGCAGTTGCCCCTGGCCAAATTAGAGAACCAAATTAGTATGTGCTTGTTCAACCCAAGACCCACAAAAATCTAATAAGTCCTTTAGAGGCTGTAAACTAAATGCAACTTGGACAATCCTCCAAACAAATGTTTTAACATGACAATCAAAAAAATAGGTGTTGAATAGTCCCTTGTTGTTATAAAAAGCAACGAAGATCATCACCTTTCCAATCCCGCTTTAGAAGATTGCCTTTTGTTAAGATAACACTCTTTACTAAGAATCAAGAAAAGATCCTAATTTTAACAGGTAACATCAACTTCCACAAAACCTTGTTAAGAGACCTTGCAATTTGATTTAAACTAAGATTGAATTGTAAACACTACTTTCTTTGTAAAAGATCCCGTTTAAAAAGAGTTAGGTTGTTCATCAAGTTGCACAAATGATACGTATTATTCAGCTTAGTCCACTTGCGGTGCTTTAGGAAAAAGGTATATAAACTATATAAATTCTCATAAAACTTGAAAAGCCAGAAGCTCTAATCTCTATCAACAACAAAAGCCATTTGACCTATTATGTTTATTTTAAAAAGTTATCCACCTCTAATATTATGTACCATTATAAAAAAATACGACAAAGTAACTCCTAAATCTTTGTCTAAATTAATTACAAATATTATTAAAAAAAGTAAGCCACTGAAATTAATCTAAATTATACACTTATGCTATTATGAGAAATAATCTAATATAACACATAAATTTGCTATTACCGAGAAGCTCAGATGCATGTCTATGCATTATATGCAACAACTAACTAGAATGATCAAGTGTTGGGTCATGCTAAAAAGGTCCATCACTCTTTTGACCAGTCTTAGCGCATGTTTTGCTTCGATTATAGGTGAGAAATTAAAATAATGCCGTCAAACACCCTATGTTTGATCTGGTTCTTTCCACCGTCCAAGCCAAAAAGATCGAAGCTTACACCACGAGCGAGGCACGAGAGACGCAGGTCGATTCTCACTTGGGTAATAACAACGATCAGGTGAGCCTCATGATAAGAAATAAGATATCGCGTGATTCTTGCAGGACTTTCTGGTAGCTTTCGAGGATGTTGAGATAGAACGCCAGCCAACGTCTGCATGCCATCCGATCCCAATCATCAAAAGAGGAAAAGAAGGGGAAAAAAAAGTCGCCATGCAATACATGGAAACTAGTGTGTGCTTTTTCCAACATTAGCATCCATAGCTTTGTACGTAGTAGATGCGTTCTCGTCTTTCTGCCAATGGTGAATGAACAAAATGCTTGTGTCGTCACGTACTTCAGGTCCAAAACGATCACGCCGTGACGCTGGAGCTTGTCGGGCCACACAGGGTCGGTCAGCCTTCTTGAGTCCAGAATTGACACCTTCACATTGTCGAAAACAGTCAGGTTACGTACGTAATTCCCTAAAAGAAAATTTAAGCTCTTTCTATCCGAAAGTGTAAACTATTTGCTCTTGAACCTTCACCATATGCTCTGTTTTATGAATTACAGTAGGAGTATGATTAGATTAACCGTTCCGTTATCCCGTGTTCATGCACTTGCAGGTTTTACACCGGGGAGTTGCAGGCTTATTACAGCCCTACTAGTACCTTTAACTACAGTAGTAGAGTACGTCACATGAGTAACAGGACACACACGCAATGCTGTCAATGCTGAACGAACGCGATCTCAGGCAGTCCGACACCCAGGCCATGACCCGTCACATCCCACTTCCAGCTGAAGCAAACCGCAAGAGAGAGGAGCTCGTCGAGCTGAGCTGATCATCTCTCTCCTCCGCCCACTCCCTCCCCCACCGTCCCACAAGAATCACTCATCATTCAGTGCACAGCAGATCTCACGGCCAAAAAGAGAGGTTAAGGTCCAGCTCACAGGTAGCCGTAGCCATGACCAGGCGGCGGCCACCTTTCCCCGCCCGTGTCGCCGCCGCCGTGTTCCTGCTGCTGCTGACCCCCCCCGGACCTCCCAGCTCGGCCTAGGCCCCGCCATTGCCTCCTGGATCAACGGCTCGCCGTCCCCGCCGCCTCCTAGCCCTGGCGGCGCCGCCGCCGCCGCCGCATCGAGCCCGCGGAGCCAGGAGTACGCGGCGCTGCAGGCGCTGAAGGCGGCGGTCACCGAGGACCCCAGGGGCGCGCTGGCGTCGTGGCAGGGCGCCAATGTGTGCGCCTACACGGGCGTCTACTGCTCCGCGCCGCCCGACGGCGCCGCGACCGCCGGCGCCGCGGCCACGGTGGTGGCCGGCATCGACCTGAACCGCGCCAACCTCAGGGGCACGCTCCCCGACGCGGTGTCCCTCCTCGCGCACCTCACCTTCCTGCACCTCAACAGCAACCGCCTCGGCGGCGCCGTCCCCGACGCGCTCCGCGACCTGCGGTACCTCACGGAGCTGGACCTCAGCAACAACCTCTTCTCCGGCCCGTTCCCGGCGTCCACGCTGCTGATCCCGTCGCTGGTGTACCTCGACCTCCGCTTCAACGCCTTCTCCGGGGAGCTGCCGCCGGAGGTGTTCGCCAAGGACCTAGACGCCGTGTTCCTCAACAACAACCAGTTCGAGGGCGAGATCCCGGACACGCTGTGGGCGTCGCCGGCCACGGTCATCACGCTGGCCAACAACCGCTTCACCGGCGCCGTCCCGACGGCGGCGTACGCCGGCGGCGGGGTCCGCGAGGTGCTGTTCCTCAACAACAACCTCACCGGCTGCGTCCCCGAGGCGCTGGGCTTCCTCCCCAGCATCCAGGTGCTGGACCTGAGCTACAACGCGCTGTCGGGCCACCTCCCCGGCACGCTCTCCTGCCTGTCGGGCATCGAGGTGCTCAACCTCGCGCACAACCAGCTCACCGGCGAGCTCCCGGACCTGCTGTGCGACCTGCGCCGGATCACCAACCTCTCCGTGTCCTTCAACTTCTTCTCCGGCGTCAGCCAGCGGTGCGACCGGCAGCTCGGCAGCCGCGGCGTGTTCGACTTCGTCGGCAACTGCGTGCCCGGCCGGGACATGCAGCGGCCGCAGCCCGAGTGCGACGAGTTCCCGGGGAAGGCGGACTCAGCTGCCTCCGCATCCCCGGGGCGCGCCCTGCTGGGTGCGGCGGCGCCGCGGCGGGCGTCACTATTGGCGTCGGTGTCGGCGTCGGCGTTGGAGGCCTGCCGTTCGGCCTTCCAGGCGCCGCCGCCGGAGGCGTGGTCACCGTCACCGTGCCGTGATCTGCCGGAGGCACGTTGCTTTGGTTTTCTTTTCTATCTTTTGGGGGGCATGCAATGCAATTAGCCGCGATCGGCTTGGCGTAACAACGTACACATCGATCGATGGTAATGGGTGAATATTGGTTGGTTCTTGGCTGGTAAATCTTGCCATTGTGTATGTTGCTTTAAGTTAATCAACACTTTGGCGCATTATTGCTCGTCCATAGGTCCATGACTGCGTACTGCCGCTGACGAACTGGGCGGCCAGTTGCAATGCAATGCAAGCCTGCGACGCAAGTGATTGTCGACAGGCACGCATTGCTGTGAATGTGAAGCTTGGTTGACGAACTATCGAACAAAGGTCATGTTGATGATGTCAAGCCGCTTTTCTTCAAGCTGGATGGATGCCTGGATGGCAGCGGCCTGCAGAGAGAGAGAGAGAGAGAGAGAGAGAGAGAGAGGAAGAGGAGACAGCAGCTGGGAAGAAATGGATCTCGGAAGATGTGTTAATGACGCCATGAATGCGGGGCACGGAAGTGGTTGGACGCAGCTAACTGCCAATACAGCACACTGCACAGCGAGCGGCGTATGGGCCGGCCGTGCAGAGCGCCAGGGCGCCGCGGACTTCTCGCTCTCGCTCGCCATGTGATGTGTTGCTATCCATATTATGTAGACCTGTGTGCTACGGACTTGCGCAACAGCAAGGTGCTTCCGTGCTACCGCCCGCTGCCATGTCTTGGAGGTGTGGCCATTAGACTGACTTCAACAAGCCACCCATAAGGCTACCCAAACGCAAATTGCATCATGCACAGTGTTTTGCGTAGCTAGAAACCGGCTCCAACAGAACACCCAAACGAGAGATGCACGCGCTCGGACCGCAAAACTGCGTCTTCTAGAGACACGAGGCAAACCTTCCAGAGGCGTTGGGGTGGGCCCACTGGCCGACGCCTCCTCCATTGCCCGTCGCAAATCGCTGGCAAGGCGCCGCCCACGACGTGGTGCGGCGAGGAGCGGCCACCGGCGAGGCGAGGAGTGGGACGAATCAGAGAAAGGGGCGCACCGAGGCGAGTCCGCCGGGCGGTCTACTTGAGACCTCATGACAGCCGGTTGGCTCCCAGCGGCTAGGGCATGCCCTCTGCCCTTGCACTCGCACTTCGCTCATGGCGGCTGGCTACACCCCCCCACCCCCGCGAGATCCGGTGCGTCGGCGGCTTCTTCGACGGCTCCAAGGACACCGCCGCAGCGGCATGGACGCAGCCAGGCAGGCCCACGGTGCCTAAGTGAGGCTCGCGCAGCTCATCTTCAGGTTGGGGAGGAGCGCACGTGAGGCCGCCATGGGTGGAGCCGCATGTAGAGGCGGGTGTCGGAGTTGGAGAAGAGGTGAGCGTCCGACGGGAGGGAGGCAGGCGGCGGGATTTGGGTCTTGGCTCGGGCTCTATTGGAGGTGGTGAAATTTGGGTCCGTGACTTTTTCCTATTAGCGAGACGCATAACAGGTGTAGGTCACCTATTTTGCATCTTATTGTCGAAGTCAGTCTTAGGCCCGCAACCATCAGCATGATCCATGGCAAGGTGTTTTCGTCTGGCCTAAGCACAACCTAACCCTGTTGGCTCACATGCATGCTTGGCCCAAACGTAGGGCAGTGTTTACCCCCCCAAAGATGATATGCCAACATGGCTTGACGCAACCGGCTACAAAACTAAGGTTGCCGGTCAAAGGTGTAGGTCCTAGTGGATCTAGGTTTAGGTTTCTGACAGCATTGAGATGGAGGTGGCGGCGGTGATGTCAAGGATTAAGGTCCTCTCGTGTTCTCTACTGTCTCTATAGCATTCTACTCTAGTGTCTACGATGAGTGCGTGGATGTGAAGTCTGGCTTCATCGGCTCCTGGATAGGAGTCGTCCCCACAAACTGTCGTTTTGTCGCCTAGGGAGGCGGCGGTGCCGACAACGCACTTCATCAAGGGTGCAGTTGTGGGCAATGTAGCTGACTCGAGTGTGGGTCGAGCTCGAGCTTCGTAGGGCGAGAGTCAACGATGGGCTCCATTCCATTAGTCAGTGGAGCTCGAGGTGTGTCCTTGGCTGGTGCTCCTTCAACAATGATTTCAACCTAGCCTCAGTGCTGGGTGTCTATTATGGCTCGTTTCAAAGCTTCTATATGACCGAGCTCCTCCAAATTTGGGTGATGGTGGTGTTCCTAGTGTTAGAGATGGACGGAGGTGGAGTTTGCCGATAAGGTTCATGTGCACGGTGCCTAGGGACTTTTTTGTGATTTTTGTTTTCTACGGGCTTCTATACAAGATCGTTGGGAGAGTTGGCTATCTGTAAAACGCATTGCAAAGAAATGCATCAATAAAACATTTAGCTTCTACTTCATCAAAATTATAAGTCATTACAATTTTTTAGAGAGTTAAAGCATGTCACATTTGACTAAAGTTATATAATAGAATAATAATAACACTTATGACACACCAACTAAGTATTGTTAGATTCTTATATCTATTTGATATCATAAATTTTTATAATTCTTAATATTATTCTGGTTAAACTTGAAATGATTTAACTCTCCGTGAGAAAAGTTCAAATGAATTATAATTTAGAAACCATGGAGTATATTAGTATATTGAGCTTGACACAGCGGCTCACTGCCAAATAGGAATCAAATGTGACCTATAGGCCTGATAAAATCTGGCATAAGCCTATTTAGAAAGATTCCTAAAAAAATCTAGTTAGGAGATGGCATGTCTGAACCCTGAACTATGGACAATAGCAAAGTTTTCTTCATAATGGACGTTCCTTTTGGATGGAGATTGAGTTAACATCAATCCAATCACATTACCTGCGTACTCAAGATTAACGCTGTAACATTTAGTCGTAGAGGCTACAGGTTCAGTCAGTCGTACAGACTTAGCCAACCACCGTGAAAACTCAAACAGAGGAAACATGAAAAACAATCAGAAACACGAACACAAAAAATTAAGCACACACACATTTAGCTAAACAATGTAAACAAGCCGAAACACATAACTAGGAATATAATAGTATTAAGTAGGTTTCCTCTCGATCGCATTGATCTAGTCCGCGTCCTCAATGAGTTTGAGGTACTCCCCCATCTTGGGGACGAAGCCGTCCGCCGGCGGGTGCTTCTTGGCGACTCTGGTATAGCGTTTCATGATCTCCATGTGTCGGGATCATACTTGTCAATCTTCCCCGCTCGGCGATAATGCTGCTTCTCCTCCTCCTTTTGGGTCATGGACGCGTATTCTTTTGAGTCGTCGATCACTGCCCTAATAAAAACCATGGCAGCCATCTGCTCGTCGGTGTGAAATCCTTCGTCTCCTTCGCCACCGCTGCTGAGATGACTTGAGCTAATATTTGGGGTTGTAATCTTGTTCTCGCCGACGTCTTCCATTAGATAGATCCGGATTTGTTTTCGTCATCAGAGATTATTTGTACCGGTCTGTTGATGTATAAACCTGGAAGGGGACGCAGCCTATATTTATACTCCTATAGAATTTACAACCTGGAGAAGAAGAAGGGCCAAAGGGGCGCAACAACAAGACGACTCCAACTCATTCTAGACTCAGTAATCCTAAACGGATTATATTTGACTCATCATATCTACAATTTGGATATGGTAAAAACCGATATTAGCATGTCAATCTCAGAACTTTTTATTTTCATCGTCGCGACGCGGCCTGTGCCCGGCGATCTTCCAGCCCGATTGCTGGGCAGTTGGCACCGGAGGACAGTGCCGAGTCCGTAGGTGCGGAGGAGGGTGGGAATACGACTATGCAGGGGAGCCCGTGGTGGAGAGGTGGCGTGGGAAGACTTGAATTGACCATGGGACCAAGTGGGTGGGGAAGAAATCTATCAGAAGATTTCCTCATTGCAACTCAAATCTATAAAATTCCCTTCATTTTCATTAAAAAATTATACACTTTCCTCATTGTTATCAGTTTACAAATTTTTTACAATCTCATTGCCAACCGTCGCTAGAGTTGTAGATCTAGTAAAGTACTATAACTTTAATGCTGAATTTGTGTCCATTCAGCTTATCAATCATCCCAAATCCCATATGAGAACTTATATTGAATATTTGGACATTTAAACCATGTCAAATTAAAAGGTTGTCAGCTATAAAAGATCTATAATATAATTTTGATATAAATGTTATCTCTACCTGACTTCATATGAAAAAATATATGTTTTCTATATAAAAGATTCCATCGCCAACATAATCCGGACGAAAGTGCTAAAAGAATTTGATCATTCGCTCTCAAGTCTTATGGAAAAAATTAGAAACACAGAAACTTGAAGCGTCCTTTTAACTTGAACATCATGGACTGTTCCATCATCTCTTACTCGTTGGGAATACGGGAAGAAAACGCTGGAACTTGGACACTAATTATCCCAAGCAAAAAACCTGCTAGAGCGGCTATTACCAAGGAGATGCATACACATACTTTACTAGTGTACCTTTCTTTGTGTTTGCCTGCCTGCCACAGCGCCGGGCCTAAAACTCCTCTGTCGGTCAAATGAGTAGGCACATTCCTTAAAAACATAATTAATTTCACTCAGGATGAATTAGCACGAACAGTGTTCTGCATTCCCAACGGTTTGGTCGATCGACAGTAGAACCACCGCAAGACACATAACAATACACAAGCTCCGTGCATCGACCTCATGACCATGAATTTCTTTCGTGCAAGCTATTATTAGCACACAGATGCTCACAATTTTATTTTACGTACTGTACGTAGTAAATAGGAACCGTTCATAGTTGTGGAAGTACAAGGGCGATCAGATTCAGCCGACGTAGTACATGGGGTCGGGCACCTTGAAGGTGCGGTCGCCCTCCGGCGCGCCGACGAGGTCGCTCCACTGGTCGCCCATGTTGCCCACGATGCGGTACCCGGCGTCCACCAGCTTCTGCCGCTCGTCGGACTTGTACGGCACCACCGACGAACCCAACAGGGACGACGACGGCCTGCAAGGCACAAACACAAGGTGATGGTGACACAGGGCCGAGCGTAGTTTGCCCAGGGCCAGGGCGTGTGTTTGCGGCCTCGCACGCCTTTGGGCCCACGAAGGCTCACCAGAAGATTGAGCATGGCCCAAGTGGACATAGCGGGGAACAAAAAGCTATTTTTTTTTAAAAAAAATGATAATAACAAGAGGACCAGAGGCGTTGGGACTAGGGAGTTAGGATATTGCAGAACGAATTCATTGGGATATGCGTTATGCGGCTGTTAAATGTGTACTACGCAAGGTTTTTCTTACCGACCGGGGCAAAGAAACCGCCGGCCGGCGGTAAATGGTAACCGGACGGTTACCGTCGGTTACCGGTTTAAACCGGACGAATTCAAATTTCAAATTTGAAATTTGGGGATGCCGCAGTTCAAACGGTTTGGTCCGGTAAACCGGCCGGTTAGGACCGGTTACCGACCGGTTAGAGCGGTTTACCGGCCTAAATCCCATGATGTCAAAATTTTTCAAATGAAAAATGAAAAATGTTTTAAAAAATGCTAGAAAAAATTTTAAAAATACTTCATGATTTATAGAATCCAATGATGTCAAAATTTTTCAAATTTGAGTGCGTTTAGTATATTTTTCGACCTTCATGATTTAATGGGCCTTAATGGGCCGGCTCTTTTTTTTTTTTTTTTTTTTTTTCAAACTTCTAAACGTCTAAATAAATACTAAACGAATTTAAATTTGAAAAATTTTGACACCATTGGATTCTATAAATCATGAACTATTTTTAGGAATTTTTTTCTAGATTTTTTTTTTCAAATTCAAATTTCAAATTTTAAAAACCCACCGGTTTGAACCGGTCCAGAACCGAACCGGTCCGCACCGGTAAGGTCGGTAACCGGCCAAACCGGGCGGTTACCGATCGGTAAGAAAAACCATGGTACTACGTACTTGAGCACAAGCTTCTCCCAGGTGTGGTAGCCGGCGCTGCGGAGGTTCTTGATGGTGGCCTCCTCCTCGTAGTCATGCCTGCCGGTGACGAACACCACCTTGATGCCCAGCGACAGCAGCTTCTCGTACAGCTCCAGCACCTCCGGCAGCGCCGGCGCCGTCGCGTTCGCCACGTACTCGTCGAAGTAGGTGGCGTTGTACGGCTCAGCCCTGCACAAGCTCGCCCTCGTCATCGATCGATCATGCCGTCGCTTCGTTCACTCACTGCAATATATTGCAAACAAGCACACGTACCCGAACCCGGTGTCGGCGTAGTAGGGGAGGTTGGTGAGGGTGGTGTCGTCGACGTCGAACACCCACACCTCCTTCCCGTCGCCGGCGAGCTCGAGCGCCTCGGCGTAGGCGGCGGCCTCGCGTGCCACCACCGCGCAGTCCTCCCTGAACAGGTCGCCGAACATGTAGTCGCTGACGTAGCGCTGGCACTCCGCGGGGATGCTGTACCAGTCCCGGATGTTGTTCGTCTCCACCCCGAGCCGCCAGCTCGCGCACGACGACGCCACCGCGCGCGGCGTGGACGTGGACGCGGTCACCATCTCCAGCTGCAGGTCGCGGGCGCGCGCCGTCGCGCCGGGCGCGTGAACCGCCAGCAGCGGCAGCAGCACGAGCAGCGCACGGCGGAGGGGATCGACCGCCATGGCGTACAACTACTGTTGCTTCGTTCCAACTAGTAATGCTACTGTAGTTAGGAACTGCTCACGTACACTGTTTACATGATTTCCACCACACGGGAAAACGTCTGAGTTAGCGTATGGTCACAGGTCTTTTTCTTCAATTATTGTCAACGTACTATCGAAGTGATTAAGCACTGATCGCTGATTTAGTAAATTTGGCACGTGTAACAAGTAGATGGGTTTGCACCTCATTGGCTAACGCCTGAGACCGTACTGTAACGTGAATGATTACAATAAGCCCACGTGGGGTGTTTTTTTGATGTAGGGAAAAAAAGTTTTGGCGCCCATGTCATGTCAGGATGCTAACTATAATAATTAAACATGAGTAAATTATGAAACTAATTGCATAGAAGTAGAGTAATTAACAAGATAAATCTATTAAGCCTAATTAATCCATCAAATATTTACTGTAGTACCATATTATTAAATTATAGACTAATTAGACTTATCTTATAAATTAATATAATTCTATGTAATTAGTTTTGTAATTATCTTATGTTTAACACTCCTAATTGATATCCAAAAATTCAACGTGGCAGGGCAAAACTTTTGTTTGGGGAAACTCAATAAAAAAGTTATGACCGTAAAATAATAAAGCCCACATGGTATAAGTATAAATGAAGATGAAGAAAATATAATAAAAGTTTCATGGGATGAAATAAGTTTTGTGACGATGAATTTTGTCTATATTGTTTTCGACACATGAAAGTCTTGAACAGGCCATATGGAACACGGACAATGCAGCGACCGTGACATGTTGTTGGTAGGGACCGAGATGGTCACAGGACCTGACCGGCAACGGGGTTGTCATGGCATATTGGTCGCCAACAACCCTGTAATTAGGGGTGGACGAGGTCTAGGTGATGGCCATAGGAGGTGGGTGGTACGGCAAGGTGGTGGGAGCTGCAGATCATCGATCGTGGAAGCGCGAGGGAGGGGTGGCACAGGAGGGGTGTATCAGGTACAGGAGTGCATGAACGAGTTCGTTTAGGTTGAGATGGCACAAGCGAGGAGGAAAAAAGGTTGCACGGTTCCCAATCGCGCGGCTCATCGCATGAGAACGTCGTGGAACATGTCTCCACTAAAACTGGGCTAAGAACGTCGTGGAACATGTCTCCACTAAAACTGGGCTAAGAATATTTCCAAGACTCTTTCTCACTACAAGAAATGATGCTTTACATGACGTTTTTTAATGACGGTTTAAGAAATTATCATAGAAGTCTATTGTTCATTCATTAGGTGATTTATCTATGACGATTGAATGTCACCGATTATTTTAGCAATTGAGCGGTTTATCTATGACGGATAATTTCGTTTGGTCATAGATGAATCATCCAACATGGCGCTGACATGGCCAACATGGCATTGACGTGGTCTTTTTTTTTTTTTTTGCGTGACCAACATGGCGCTGACGTGGCCTATTTGATTTTTCAACTGGATGGGTCCACCTGTCAGGGAGGTTTAATCATCAATCTACTAATGCACCGAATTTTCTTTCCTACGTCCACACGCAAAAAATATCCCCCGCTGAGGAGTCCTGTCTTGATCCACCCAATCTATTGCACCCAGAAAAACAATACAATTAGAATGGACAGTCTAGATTGGATTTGAATCATTCTCTCTCCTTACTCATACACATCCAATGGCCCTGACCAAAAGTGTCACACCTCCTCTCCTCCTCATTCATCCTCCCGCACGCATCATCCGCAGGCGCCGCAAAAATCATGCAGAAATCACGCCGACACTCGCCCACCCGCCCGCTTGCACTCACCATTGCGTTGCGCCCGCGACGCTGTCCAACCGCCGCCCGTGGCCAGCCCGCAATCGCCCACTGCGGCTACCCACCCGCCCTGCTGCACCGTCAACACCCACCCGCAAGCAACAAGATCATGGCCCCCCGACGCAATCACGCACTTCGCTCGACGCAGATCCAACGAGTGGCCGCCCCATCCCCGATAGTGGCCAAGATCTGGCCAACGGCAGCAAGCGCATTGCCCGTCCATGCCCCTGCCTGCAATCGAGGGGCTGGACGCCACGGCCACATCACACGAACACAGGGACGCACGGGCCACGCGGGGCCGCCACCGGGCGAGGCCGTGGCAAGGTGCACCGCCTGGGTGAGGCGGGGCGGGGCGCTGCGACGACCAGTACAAGGAACTGCCGCCAGGCGGCATGGCGAAAGGAGTGGTCTGTGTTCATCGACCGGCAACATGAGCATGCGAGAGATGTCCCGGGCGGGGCTCAGCGAGCAGCGAGTGAGGCGGATGCGGGAGGGCATGGTGGTCCTGATGGAGATGATCCCATGGTTGGTGTAAGCGTCGTCGTCCATTGGGCTCAGCAACAGCATGAAGGATGCCCTCGATATTGCACTGCGCGGTGAGCTGGAACGGTTCCGGCGGTACCGGACGAGCACTGGACCTGAAGGTGAGTTGCATCGGTTCTTTTTCCTCCGCCTTCTCTTTTTTTCTTCTGATTTTGTATTACTTCTATATATATTATAGCTTTGTTTGAGTTCATCCACCCAACCGTAGTTTTTTAACCTTTGAGATACCTACCATGAATATTCCTTATCAGCAGACACTTCTCATGTGTACGCCCCCACACCCCACCCCCCCACACACACACACGTATTAACTGTTGGTCGCTGCTGCTGCTAACTTGAGAAAGAAATCTCCAGGAAGGAGGTGAAGATACAGGAATTGGAGAGCCTGCAGATATCCAAATTCTAAGCCAAGCTGAGGCAGGTTGAGGTCAATTCCATTTATTCTATTCAATTTTTTTTTTTAATTTTTAGTTTTTTTCTTTCAATCTTTCTCTGAACAACATTTTCTGTGAACTGCATTGATTCGAATTCTTTGGATGGAGTATTGAGAGATTAATAATTTATTTCATTTGGTTGCTTGACTATAGGTCCCAATTGTTCTTAGTACCATTAATCATTTTTACATGACTTGAATAAACTGCAAGGTGAATTTATTTGTAGTCTAATGTATCGTAACAATTAATAGTTGATTTCATTTGGTTGCTTGACACAACCAAAAGATGCCAGATCCTTCAATTTTTCCAAAACATCAAATCTTTTAAATTCTGGCATACATGCTTATTCAAATATGTGTGTTTCTAAAACTTTGGGCTTATTACAATATATTTGTTTATTGCCTGACATTTCGAGGGAAGGGACAACCTGTGTTATGCAATGCCTATTTCTTTGTATCTCATCCTTTTTTTTTTTTTTGAATCTGAAACTTCTACATTTTTATTCAGTTTCTATTTTTGTATTTTAGTTAAGTTACCCTGTGCTTGGGAATCTGTGTTGGTTAGTCATTTTATTGTGCCCTGACAACCGTTGATCATTGATCACCAGAAGTTAAGGTATAGTGTTGTTTTGATTTCTTTACTGGGGATAAAAGTAGTACATACTGTATGTTAGTGCCAATGCCAACTTTGTCTTATAGCATTCATTTAAATAGGTAAGCCTATTTTGCTGTGAGTTTATTGTAGACTGAAGATATTCAAATTTTTATATAATAATATTGTATTTCTACCCTCGTTCAGTTTTTTAACTCTGCATTGTGGCTATGGTATTCTTTTTTTGAAGTTTGCACCAAGGTTGTGGTTGAGAGAGGTGTTGTACCCATCTTGTCAAGCTCAACTCCCACGGCGAGGACAGGCATGCACTGAATTACAAGGACTCTCTACAATGGTACTGAGCTGGGGAAGCAATCTTAATGTTTTTGTTTATCAAGGAGACAAGGACTCTACCAAGTGCCTTTAAGCTAAACTTGAGTGAGGTTTCCAAAATGGAGATATCCTGTTTATAATATTATTTTTTTGAAAACATATTGAACTAAATAACTATACCGTTTAGTTATTTGATTTGACTGGTTATTAACTACCGTAGCATTAGCACGGGCATTATACTAGTAGGCAAAAATAATACATGCCTAGGAATTGAACCCCAGACCTCTCGGTTGAGAAGGCTGAGGCTTACCACTGAGCTATGATTTTGTTTGTGTACAACGCCGATCCATTAGTTTATTTTAAACTAATTTAAGCGATTACAGATTAAGGATAAGTTCGTTCACGCACGCATATGAATCATCCGCGCCGCCCGTCCCGCTCGTCCCCTGTTCGTCTCTCAGCGCCCGAGCTGCCGCCCATCCGTCTGTCCCTGTTCGCCTCCGCGCCGCCCCTCCTGTTCCTCGGGCCGGCCGCCTGTCCGCGCAGCAGAATAGCCGGGCGCCGGTGGGCATTTGCAGCGGCGTCGGAGGACATGGCTGGGGCGCGGGTAGTGGCGTAGGAGGCCATGGCGGAGTTGGTGGCGGCAGCGGCATAGGCGCTGGAGGCACAAGCGGCGTAGGGGGCGGCGACGACAGTGGTGTATGAGGTTGGCGTCATTGAGAGGACATTGAGGGGAAGTCGATCTGTGGACTCCACGGCTCCGTGAAGGCTTTCCCCCCACCGTCTCCATTGCCAGCCACCTGAGCTCTGCTTTAACAAGCAGCTGCAGATTTGAGTCCACCTGAGTTCGATTGGTATAATTCTTGTTGTTGCTAAATGCTTTATCCTTTTGAATGCCAATTGCCATGATTGATTGTTTGGGTGTAAGTGCAGCAGTAAGGTAGAAGTAGATTAGCTAGCTTGCCATGCATATGAGTGTAAGAGCAGCAGTAAGGTAGAAGTAGACCCTTTTTTTTTTTGTTAAAAGACAAATAATTTTATTAGCAGCATGAGGCTGCAATGGGGAATGAATTTTGTTGAAAGGGCAAATAATTTTGTTGAAAGGGCACAGAAATTTTGAAGAACAGAGTTAATATTGATAGCTTCATTTAGGGTAGCTTGACCATATATTATTAAATCATCAGCAAAAAGAAGAGAATGAATTTTGGGAACCTAGGGTGATACCTTGGATATTATTGCAATCAATGTTATTTTGTAGTCTGATGGAAAGTTCATTGGCTGCAAGAACAAATAGATAGGGAGATAGGGAGCAGCCTTGCCGAATACCTTTGTGTGGATGAAAGGCATATGTAGGTTCACCATTATCAAGAACAGAGATGGTGGTCGTCGATATGCATGCATAGATAAAGGAGATAAAGTGACTTGTAAACCCTTGCCTTCTAAGAGCCTCAGTAATAAAATTCCACTCAATTCTGTCAAAAGTTTTAGCAAGATCAAGTTTCAGGTTAGAATACAAAGCTAAGTGAAAGGTGTAAACATCTTAATTTGACCTTTGCCAAATATAGTCATGGCACAGCTGGTGGATGCTCCTTGTGTGCATTTTAATAAACACATGTAGCCATGTAAGGCATTTCAGACATGCGAGGTAGTGTGGTACAGATTTCGTCCCTATAGAAGATATATATAGCATGAATGGATAATCATTGTTTCATCATCTTATCTACTCTGTTATTACTATGCTTTGTAAGTCATGCAATTCAATTCAGTGATGTTCTTTGATAGTTGATGTAGTGGTTGTAACTGAAAGCTGACATGCATTTTCTACAATTTTTGTTGTAGATGGATAGACGTTGGGTGCATGGTGTGCTATTTACACCCTAGTATATTGGTGGTGTGAAATCTTTCATGAGCTTCGTCAAAGAGAGGTTTAATGAGAATGAACAAATTCTGTGCCCATGTACTGGTTGTTTAAACCATAAACATCTGCACCAAAATGATGTGGAGAGGCACCTACTGCTCAATGGCATGTCCAGTACATATACAAGGTGGATAAACCATGGAGAGGGCAGCGATGTTCATGTTTTGGAGGAGCCAATACTTGAGGATGGAAATGATAATTCTATGGAGGAACCAGTACATGATGATGGGTTGGATGGGATGTTAAGGGACCTCGTCGGCTTAGAACATGTAAATGATGATGGACATGACCCTAGAAACCCATCCAATGAAGCTGCATCACGTTTCAAACATCTGATTGAAGAGGCTAAGTGTGACCTATATCCTGGCTGCACCAATTTTTCAAGGCTAACATTTGTGATCAAGCTGCTCCATGTGAAGTCATACTATAGGATCACCAACACAGCATTTTCTGTATTTTTGAAGATATTGTCAGAAGCTTTCCCAGAGTTCAACACTGTTCCAAAATCATACAATGAAGCAAAGAAAATGCTCCGTGAAATAGGACTTGGTTATATATCAATTCATGTATGCCCGAACAACTGTGTGCTATTTAGGAAGACATATGAAAAGCTCGATAATTGTCCAGTTTGTGAAGCATCGAGATGGAAAGATCCTGAGAATAAGAAGGTTCCTGCAAAGGTATTACGGCATTTTCCATTGATTCCTAGGCTTCAAAGGTTGTTTGTTTCCAAGAAATCATCTGAGGAAGTACAGTGGCATAAGTTGAAGAGGAAACACAATGAGAAGGAAATGACCCATCCTGCTGATGGAAAGGCATGGGAAGATTTTGACAAGTGCTAGCCTGATTTTGCTGAAGATGCATGGAACCTGAGACTTGGACTTGCCACAGACGGTTTCAATCCTTTTAGCAATATGAGTTCATCTTACAGCATGTGGCCTATTTTTGTGATTCCATACAACTTGCCACCTTGGTTATGCATGCAAGAATCTAATTTCATGATGTCCTTGTTGATTCCCGGTCCTCGTTCACCAGGGAAGGCCTTTGATGTTTTCTTGCAGCCTCTTGTAGAAGATTTACTTGACCTATGGTTTGGTGTGGATACTATTGATGCTTTGACCGGAAAAGATTTTAAGCTTCGTGCTACAGTGTTGTGGTGCATTCATGACTATCCAGCACTGAGTACTCTATCAAGGCGTACCACAAGTGGTTACTTTGCTTGTCTCCATTGTGACAAAAATCCTTTGTCCTATGCCATAAGGGGCAAGCTATGTTATATTGGGCACTGTCGATTCCTTTCGAGAGGTCATCGTTTGCGCAAGGCCAGTGATTTTAAGTCTCTCCATGGTACTAGTGAAAAGCCAGGTACTTTCACCAGAGAAGAGCTGCTAGAAGAACTAGAAAAGGTTAAAGATGTTAGAGTTGGACAGAAAAGGAAGCGTTCTAGGAATCGTGTGCCAATTTGGGGTAGAAGGGTTTGTTTGTGGGACTTACCATATTGGCCTTCTCTGAAGCTCAGACACAATCTTGATGTCATGCACATTGAAAAAAATGTGTGTGAAAGCCTGCTCGGTACTATTCTTGACATCAAAGGGAAGTCAAAAGACACAACCAACGCAAGGTTAGATCTTGCTGATCTGAAAATTATGAAGGAGTTGCAATTGCAGCATAATGGAGATGACTATGACATGCCTAAAGCTCGATATACATTGTCCAAGAAAAAGAAGACTCAATTTCTCAATTTCTTGAAGGATGCCAAGTTTCCAGACGGGTATGCTTCAAATATACAAAGGTGCTTAACTAGTGATGCAATCAAGTGGCAAGGCTTGAAAACCCATGACTGCCACATTCTGTTGCAAAGGATTATACCTGCTGGGCTGAGAGGGTTGTTGGACGATGATATGTATCAAACAATTGCTGAGTTTGGCAAATTTTTTAGGGAATTGTGCAGCCAAAGATTGGACAAAGATTTGTTGGCATGAATGAAGATAGAAATTCCTGTCATATTGTGCAAGCTTGAGAAAATCTTCCCCCTGCTTTTTTTGATGTAATGGTTCACCTTGCTGCCCATTTACCTGATGAGGCCATCCTTCGAGGACCTATACAATTTGGTTGGATGTACCCAGTTGAACGCCGCTTGTATACTCTGAAGAAGTCAGTTAGGAATAAGGCACGTCCAGAAGGCTCAATTGCAGAGGCTGTTGGCGGTCGTTATTGCACGAATTCAACCGTCAACTAGCCATGAAAAGGATGCAATTGTGATCACCAAAGTAGGTATAGGGTTTGCACTGACAGAATTCCACAAGTTTTGGTGTTTCACTATTTCTGCAGGTGTAAACTGGAAAAGACGCAATCCCAGGAGCTTATCGGAACATAGAACAGGAAATTGGGCGCCAAGGCAACGCAGGAAGATTCTAGAACAGACCAGAAGACACCACGTCGAAGCGGAGGGCCAGCGGCCACCAGGGGGGACCGGCCGGTTCCACCCCAGATCGGCCGGTCTGGGCCCTGGCCCAATCGAGGCCCGCTTTGCCCAGGTTGCTCCACCGCCTTAGGGTTTCAATCTCAGCCGTCCGCCAATGTCGGCTTGATCCGATGGCTCACGATCATCGCCCAGGGCTATAAAAGGAGGGCAGGACCCCATGGGAGAGGCATCCCCTGAAACCCTAATTCATTATTCGTTGGGATCCATTTGAGAGGCGTCCCTTGAAAGGATCATACTCTCATGGAGATCAACACACCAGGGAGATTAGGGCTAGACTCTTCAATGTAATAGTTTAGTAACTTGAGAGCTAGGGTTGAGAGGCTTCGTTCCGGATCTCGCCGTAGAGCCTTGGAGGTCTGGTATATCTTTGTATCTTATCTTTGCAATACTTATGCTTTAGTATATTTATCTTCTCTATATACTTCTATGCCTTATTTGTATGGTTAGTGTAGTTATTGCATCTTAGTATAGGATCTCCGCCTGTATTAGGTGCTCTAGTTATCATATGTGGCTAGAGTAGTAATCGATAGTGTAGACCTGGTGTCTAGGCTATAGGTTACCTGAGGTTGCGCCCAATTCTTATGGTTAGTTGTGGTAGCCCATAGGGGTGACAGCTCTATGTGGCCTTCGTATTCCACCACGTCGGGGTTGGTGTTTCGTAGGGCTTTTGGCAGCCTTCCCCAACTACCTTCTTCCCAGTCTTATTTGAGAGTTGGAAAGGTACTGCTGCCCCGAAGTGCTATGGTGTGTGCTATACTTACCCATGCATTAGTTACATTCTAGTGTCAACTAGAATAGAACCTGAGTAGTAGAGAAGTACATAGGAACCTTGAACTCTCCCTTAGTCCTCTCAAGTTAGCTGACTATATATTATAGGATTCTCCTCCGTGTGTGATATTATGCATAACTCTTATCATTTACCACTTACCCCTACTTAGGTCTAGTTGGTATACTAGTTAGTAGATACATGATGGTGAATTATCAATGTCTTTAGCCATTGTTTCCCAGTGGTAAAATATAAATGACAACCCTCGTAATACTGGGTAAAATGCTACAATGGTATTTGATCTCATTAAACTTGCGGATACTATTTCTATATTCTAAATGGTGGCATGATTTAATACCACACCTCTTGGTGTTATTGCTGGGATGACAACTTAGCGTTCTAGTAGCGATGCTATGCCCACAAGCATTTTAGTGTCGTTGCTAGAGATAACATTAAGAGGTGTCAACAATCATT